>JAHSPW020000004.1:10832318-10882318 GCA_019985065.2 Arctostaphylos glauca | reverse complement strand
AGCGAAAATCTTTAACCTAAGTTCCTATAGACTTGAGGTATAATGCAAACTAAAGGAAGTATAATTGTCTTTTTTTTACTTGTTGAATATAACGAGGTGGTGGCATAACCCCTCAGAATTGCTTCAAGAATGTGACGGCATAACCCCTTTAGTTTGTTTTCTTACTTTTAACTTGAAACAAGCATAACTTATAAGAGGGTCTTTAGCTTTAACCTGTGAACTTGCCATAACCTATTTGTATGTCTTTATAGCAGCAATCAATAGACACACCCGTGGGCCTACGCGAGGAAAACAGGCTCAGCGACTCATTGATAAAAAAGGAACTCTTCCAGTTTTTATTCCACCACAATTTCGTTTACCGGTAGGGGAGCATGCAGCTCGATTGGCATCAAAGATTGGTGTAGAGGTCCGGACACATGTGATGGACCTTGGCGTCCATAGGTGGAAGGCTTAATAGAAACAACCCACCAAGTTATGCCAAACCCGAGCAGTGGACAAGCTTAATAGAAAAGAAGTGGATGGTTGAAAAATGGCAGGTAATCTCCCTCTCCCTCTCCCTCTCCTTCTCCCTCTCCCTCTCCCTCTTTCCCTAATGTGACCCACCTTCTATCTTAAATACTTTACATATCTTGAACTCAATTTTTAATTTTTTATGTTGTTTTGTATTCTTTGAAGGTGCGATCAGAAAAAAATCAAAAAAACAGGTTTGATTTTCTTTTCTTCCTTTTGTGTTATTTTTACTGTAATCTTTTGTGTTGTTTGTTAATCATATGATCCATATTTCGTCAATATATGTATATTTTGCCGACAATTCAAAAAACAGGACTACCGATAACGCAAAGAACAAATGTAAACACAGATGTGGATCAAAGTCACTGCCTGTTAGGGTTGCTGCTGCGGTGCGTTTTTCATTATATCTTCAGTTTCGTTACACCATGAATATACTTAATTAACTCATTTATTAAGAAAATAACACATTAGATGCAAGAAAATGAAGATGGCGTGCCAGCCTTAGCAGCAATATACAAATCCACTCACTTTAATGGCAATTCAAATGAGTGGATTACTCCGGAATCCGAGATTATCCATGTACGTATATCAACTACTTTTGTTTTACTTGTATTTTCTAGGTTATAAGAACTTGAATCTACTAAATTGTTAGAACTTAATTTTTTTTACTTTAAAATTACAGGATAAGATGGAACAAATAGAGGCTGAACACAATTCACAGGATGGTGCAATTTCGACAACACAAGAGGAGCTGTCTATCAAAGTATTTGGACCACGGTCAGGCTACGTGACAGGACTTGGCATGAGGCCTTCCTCCTCTATTAGGAGCATTGTTGAATTTTCGGACAATGGTAAGTATGTAACACAACTCGAGAAAAAGGTGCAAGAGCAAGCTGACCAAATTCATGAGCAAGCTGACCAAATTCAAGAGCAAGCTAACAAAATTCAAGAGCAAGCGGAAGGATTAGAAGCATCAAAAAATAAGATACACGAGCTAATTGAGGCAAAAGAGGAACAAGGGAGGAATTTAGCTAGTGTCATGGAGTATCTTAAACGCCAAGGGTACACTGGTTGATGACTTGCTGGTTAGTACATCATGTTTTTCATATTTACATTTATAAATATCATGAAGTTGCATATTAAAGTATACATGACTATTTATCCAATACTTATTGAGGAGAGAGTCACTTTGTATTTTTTTATGTTTGCAGATTGTATATGCAAAACGTTGGTAACAAGAAAGATGACATGTGTGGTATCCTACGGAGACTTCTTTGTTTGGGTACTTAACTCTTTTGAGATGACTTCTTTATTTGGGTACTGACTCTTTTGAGACGATTTCTTTGTTTGGGTACTGACCCTTTTCAGATGACTTCTTTGTTTGGGTACTTGACCCTTTTGAGATGCGATGTTTTGGTTTTGCCAATGATGCTACTCTTTGTTTTGATGCATGAGATAAGAAGTATTTATGGTGAATGTCATGTGATGTAGTTTGTTTACTTTTGTCATCGGTACATGAGTAAATTTATTTATGAAAGCTTATAGCTATTATGGTAAACCTTTTGGTTGTGTGATGTTGTTTATTTGAAATCTATTAGATTCTGAAAGGATAAGGAGTTATATTTTCAATGAAGTATTAGAGACGATTTTTTTTTGTCATTTATATTCTTCATGAACATATTTTAGGTGACAAAATTTTCTATCATCAAATAGGTTTCTCTGAAAAAAATTTGGTGATGAAATGCTTTGTCACCAATTGGATTCAATTTGAAATCATAGGTGACAAATGTTTTCCTCATCTTTAATATTATAGATATTATTTTTAATTTAAAATTATAGGTGACGAAAATGTTCTCTCACCTATGTCGTTGACATTGTCATTTTTCAACTACTAATGGTGACAAAACTGATGACTTGTGACAAAAGATATGTCAATTTGGTGATGACATATTTTGTCACAGAACAGTCATTTATAGATGAGGAAATAAATTTCGTCACAAAACAGTCTCTTATAGGTGAGAAACCAATTTCGTCACGAAAACAGTCCTTTATAGGTGACAAAATAGAAATTTTGTCACTAGGTGCTTTTTTGTGAGGATCTTTAGTTGAGGAAACAATATCGTCACATGTTTCGTCACCTATACTATTTGAGAGGAAAAACATATAATTTGAGACAAATTTTATTTGTCACCAAACACCAAGATTCTTGTAGTGAAACCAAACCCAACAGGAACTGATGCTGAAGCAATTCGAGAATTTTTGAAGTTGAAACCTACATCTTTCAGTGGAGGTATGGACCCGATGAAGGCTAAGGAATGGATTGAGGAACTAGACAAGAGTTTTCGTCTAATTAGGAGTAACGAGTATCAGAAGGTTGAAATGGGATCATATCTGTTAACCGGAGAGGCTAACCGTTGGTGGAATCTGATGAGGGCCAGGGAGCCAAGGATGACGTGGGAACAATTCGGGGTTGTTTTCAAGGAGAAGTACATGCCAAGGGCCATGCAGTCAGCAAAATGTCAGGAGTTTGAGCAACTCAAACAAAAAGGGACAATGACTGTGTCAGAATACGAAGCTGCCTTTACTAATTTGGCTGAGTATGCACCACACCTGATAACAACAGATGAGATGAAAGCCCGAAGGTTCGAGGAAGGGCTTAGACATGACATTAAGAGGTTAGTGCGACCATTGCAGATGCCAAGTTATGCTATCGTGTTGGATCGTGCACTACTAGTAGAGCAGGATGTGGATGAGAATCGGAGATACCAGGAGGGGAAACGGTGTCAACCAATGCAAGTTGGTGGAACAAATAACCAGAAACGTCAACATATTGGGGGTTGGAATAGGAACGAGGGTGGTACACAAGGGTCTGTCCCGGTGTGCCGGATTTGTGATAAGAGACACATTGGAGAGTGCTGGAGGAGGAGTGGATCCAACCAGTGTTTTAATTGCGGGCAAACAAGGCACATGAGGCGTGAATGTCCAAGAGCAGGAATGACTATGGGGGCGAACGCAACACCAGTAGGGTCTCAGGGAGGACAAAATCGGGGGCAGGATAATGTGAGGAATCAAGGAAGGAGGCCAGAGGGAAACAATAATAATAACAGACAGCGGGGTCTAGGGAACCGAAATAATAACAGTGGGCAACGTCAAGGGCGAGCTTACACAGTCGTGCCCGGTGATCCTAGAAACAACGAGAACGTGGTGGCAGGTAATGTAATTGTGTGTTCTATACCTGCATACGCATTATTTGATTCTGGTTCATCACATACTTTCGTATCGCAATCTTTTATTGATAAACTTGATAGAATAGTGAAACCGTTGGGATATGAGTTATATGTAACTCAGCCCATGAACAAAGGCACGATGTGCTTTACCGTGATACGAAATTGTAGTGTACACGTTGGCGACATTGATACAATGACTGATATGATACCATTGAATATGAATCTATTCGATTTAATTCTCGGTATGGATTGGTTGGCTAGTAACGGGGCTACCATTGACTGTGCCCAGAAACGGATAAATTTGCGAAAGCAAAATGAGCCAGTTATATTTGAGGGTGAGAGTATCACGACACCACCCTACTTCGTATCTGTCACACGAGCCCGACGACTCCTGCAAAAGGGTTGTCAGGGATACTTATGTAGTGTGTTGACACCTGAAACTAGTAAGTTGACAGTGAATGATATTCCGGTGGTTCGAGAATTTCTGGAGGTATTTCTTGAGGACTTGCCCGGAATGCCTATCGAGAGAGAGAGATAGAATTTGTAATTGAAGTTGAACCTGGAACTCAGGCTATTTCAAAGGCACCATACGTATGGCTCCAGCTGAGCTAAAGGAGTTAAAGACTCAACTCCAAGAGTTATTGGATAAGGGATTTATTAAACCGAGTTCGTCACCGTGGGGTGCGCCAGTATTATTTGTTAAGAAGAATGATGGGACGATGAGACTTTGTATTGACTATCGAGAGTTAAACAAAGTAACCATTAAGAATAAGTATTCGTTACCACGGATCGATGATCTATTCGACCAATTACAGGGAGCGGGAGTATTTTCAAAGATCGATTTACATTTGGGGTATCACCAACTACGAGTAAGGATGGAAGACATGGAGAAGACAGCTTTCCAAACCCGTTATGGACATTATGAGTTTCTTGTGATGCCATTTGGGGTGACGAATGCACCAGCAGCATTCATGGATCTTATGAATCGTGTGTTCAAACAATACTTGGACGAATTTGTTATTATCTTTATTGACGATATTTTGATCTACTCAAAGGACGAGGAACAACACGCACAACATTTGCGAACTATACTACGGACATTGGGAGACCAAAAATTATATGCCAAATTCAAAAAGTGTGAATTCTGGCTGACGAGTGTGACATTTTTGGGTCACGTTATTTCAGGAGAAGGAATTTCTGTGGACAATCAGAAGGTCAAGGCAATCATGGATTGGCCAAGACCGACAACTGCAACTGAAGTTCGTAGTTTTCTTGGACTAGCGGGTTATTATCGGAGATTTGTCCAGGATTTTTCCAAGATCGCTGTGCCAATAACGGAGTTGACCCGAAAGGGCGAATCTTTTGTTTGGAAAAAACAACGGGACCAGTGCTTTCAGGAATTGAAGACACGACTTATAACAGCACCTGTTCTGACACTGCCAGAAGGAGTGGAAGGCTTTGCGATTTATAGTGACGCCTCAAATCAGGGACTTGGTTGTGTCCTAATGCAACATGGGAAGGTTATTGCTTATGCATCACGACAACTGAAACCCCATGAGAAGAATTACCCTACTCACGACTTGGAGTTAGCAGCATTGGTTTTCGCTCTAAAGATCTGGCGACATTATTTGTACGGTGTCACATGTGACGTCTTCACCGACCACCAGAGCTTAAAGTACACCTATACACAGAAGGACCTGAACTCAAGGCAACGGCGATGGTTGGAGCTGATGAAAGACTACGACATTAATATTCAGTATCATCCCGGAAAAGCAAATGTAGTAGCAGACGCTCTTAGTCGCAAGAAGGTGGAAGTATTGAATATTCTACAAATAGAACAACAGTGCCTCAATAAACAACAAGAAGAAGTCTGTATGTTATTAATCGCCGAACCAGCAATTCTAGAAGAAATCAAAGTGAAACAAATGGCAGATCCAAAGTTGAAGAAAATTCACGAGCAGGTAGCATCCAATCTAACTACAGAATTTACTGTGGCCGACAGCTTACTACGATTTCGAAGTCGGGTGTGTATACCCAACAATGAGGAACTCAAGCGACAAATTCTTGACGATGGTCATAGAACAAGATTGGCGATCCACCCAGGTATGATGAAAATGTACCAGGACCTGAAACGGACCTACTGGTGGATGGGAATGAAACGAGATGTGGTAGACTATGTTAGTAGATGCCTACAATGCCAACAAATCAAAGCTATACGTCAAAAGTCAGCAGGACTACTACAACCTCTACCAATATCCAAATGGAAGTGGGAAGATATCACAATGGACTACGTCATCGGTTTTCCTAGAACGGCAAAGGGAAACAACTCAATATGGGTAATAGTTGATCGCTTAACCAAAACGGCTCATTTCTTACCAATCAAAAATACATACTCAATGGATTAGCTAGCTAACCTGTACGTACGGGAGATCATTCGCTTACATAGAACGCCTATAACCATTACGTCAGATCGAGATACGAGATTCGTCTCAAGGTTTTGGCAGTCTCTTCAGAGGGCTACGGGTATTAAACTCAACTTCAGCACAGCTGTCCATCCTCAAACAGACGGACAGTCAGAGAGGACCATACATACATTAGAAGATTTATTACGTGCATGCGCACTAGAGTTCCAGGGTAGCTGGGAAGAACATCTACCGTTAGCAGAATTTACTTACAACAACAGTTTCCAAGCTAGTATCGGCATGGCACCATTTGAAGCACTATATGGGCGAAAGTGCAGATCGCCATCATGTTGGACGATAGTCGGGGAAACTGAGCTCACAGGACCGGAGATCGTTCAAGAAACAACGGAAAAGGTCAAATTGATCCAAGAACGACTGAAGGTTGCTCAAGATCGACAAAAGAGTTACGCAGATGCACATCGTCGAGAGCTAGACTTTCAAGAAGGAGAATCTGTGTTTCTCAAAGTTTCACATATGAAAGGAGTTGTGCGATTCGGAAAGAGAGGGAAGCTCAATTCACGCTACGTGGGATCTTTCGAGGTGATCGAGAAAATAAGACCAGTTGCATACCGATTGGCCTTAACACCAGAGCTTGCCAATGTACATGATGTTTTTCATGTGTCAATGCTGAGAAGATACATATCGGACCCGACGCACATTCTACAACAACCACCTATTAAGCTAGAAAAAGGACTGCGCTACGAGGAACGACAGTTCGAATCCTAGACACACGTGTCAAACAGTTACGGAGCAAAGAAATTCCATTAGTTAATCAGATAACAGGGGAGGCGACATGGGAGAAGGAGTCAGATATGCGACAGAAATACCCTGAGCTATTCGACTAAGATATGGCATTAATACATTTAAAACTTCTATCTATGACGTTTCAATTTAGACCGATTACGAGCAAGTTTGGTGGAACAAACTTCTTAAGGTAGGAAGGATGTGATATCCCAATCTAAAAATAATAATAATAGTAATATAGAATAATAGAAAATACTATGAATAAATTAAAATTTTGATTGAATTAAGAAACAGAGATTTTTTTAGGCCAATTAGATAGTTTATTTAACAAATGAGGAAATACTCCAAAATTATTTTAGGGATAAATGAAGTTGGTTCAAAACATAATCAGAGACCGATGAATAGTTCGATAAATTATTTTAAACATTAATGGTAACTGTAGGTTAACTTCGATATTACTCTATGGGACAATTGGGCGGGGAACACATAACAGTTCTTATCCAAATTCTTTTAGATAAGAACAACAAGATATTTTGCATGGGGATAATCTGCCACGGGAAAACATTTCATGACACCTCCTCCTTCCCAAAGTATATAAATAGCCATTGATGGCCTTTACTTTTTTTCATACCTGAGAATTTTGTGGGAAACGGCAAGAAATAAGAGAAAGAAGGTGGCAAGGAAGTAATAAGAAAGGGGCAAGAAATTTTGGAAGAATATACGACTCACCAGTCCTAATCACGACATCAAAGGCAATGCACGAAATTTAATACCCTACGTCACTCAAGGTGAGTCCGGATATACCCATTTACTTATGATTTTTTTTAAGATATGCCCCAAAAATAGAAATTTGCTATATTTTGTTAAAAAGAAAAAGAAAAAGAAAAGAGAAAATTGTTATATAATGAACTTATATACGCATGAGGTATTATTAAAATTGTTGACGATGATCATATAAATATCATCTCGTAAAATGTGAATTTCGGTGATTCCCTGACCGCTGGGGGTGTGACAAGCGGTGGTTTCAGACAAGGTTGGGTCCCACGGCCAGGTGACATCGGATGACGTCATGCCAAATATGTGTTATATTTCAAAGGGTAGCTCCCTTAATCTAGTTCTGGCATATACATCGAAGAATCAACTATTGAATTTATTTCACTGATTATTTCTGTTTAAAATACAACAAACCGTTAATTCCAGTATTGATATAACCCACGGGTTATGGAAATTATATATTATTTATATATACGTCCTCGGCCACGGCCTATGGACCCAATCATAAGTATTGTCAATATATTAATAAATTATTCTTTTTTTTATTATGTCGTGTAAAATCTGTAAAATGGTATATCTAGATTCATACTAGCTGTAAGCTAATGGGTGTTGCCTTGCAACACAACAGGACCAGTGGCAGGACCTGGCGGACAATGAAGAATTAATCAGCTAAATCTCACGCTTTGAATTTTGTAGTTGAAAACTTATGTAGATATAGAGTTCTATTTTGTTATGTTGAGGTCATGTTAGGCCAGTACTACGGTTTGTAATAAGTATCGGCTAAGCATTGCTTTTAATTCAATAATGATTGTCAGATTTACACGTCCTTGATGTTATTTTATTATTGAACAAACAACGCTTCCGCTAAACTCTGCAGCATATCAAGGGTTAAATAAGATAATTCGATAAAGTTCATAAACTCTTTAATTAACGTAGGAGGCCTCAGCGTGTAGAACCGCTGGCCGGTCACTAATTCGTTCCAATTTGGAATGGGTCGTGACAATTATCAACGCAAACCTATTTCCTTAGAAGAAGCTTTATCCTCTACCGAATCTGATTTTTGGAGAGAATCCATCAACGATGAGATGGACTCTTTGATTTCTAATAATACTTGGAAACTTGTGGACCTTCCTTCTGGTTGTAAAACTATTGGTTGTAAGTGGATTCTTAGAAAAAAGTATAAACCTTGTGGAGCTATAGAAAAATATAAAGCTAGACTTGTAGCTAAAGGCTTCAAACAAAAAGAAGACATTGACTTTTTTTGATACTTTTTCTCTTGTCACTAAGGTTACATCAATTGGATTACTAATTGCTATAGCTGCTATACATGATTTGTTGATACATCAAATGGATGTAAAAACTGCATTTGTAAATGGTGACTTAGGAGAAGAAATTTATATGGACCAACCTGAGGGTTTTATATTGCCTAGTAATGAGCAATAAGTGTGTAAATTGTTAAAATCATTATATGGTTTAAAATAAGCACCTAGGCAATGGCATGAAAAATTTGATCAAAGTTTACTTTCTAATAGTTTTAAAACAAATGAAAGTGATAAACGCATATATTATAAATCATTGGATGGTACCCATGTTATAATTTGTTTGTATGTTGATGATCTTTTAATATTTGGATCAAATTTAGATGTTATCAATTCTACCAAGACTTTGCTTAAAACTTGTTTTGATATGAAAGATCTTGGAGAAGCAAATGTGATTCTTGGTATGAGAATTTCTAAAACTTCTAATTGTATTTTTGTTGATTAATCTCATTACATAGAAAAAATATTGACAAAATTTAATTATTTTGATTGTAATCCTGCTAGTTCACATTTTGATCCTAGTATACACTTATTTCCTACCAGACATGATCTTGAAATTTATAATCAAGAAGTGTATGCAAGTGTTATCGATAGTCTTAGATATACTACTGATTGTACTAGACCTGATATAGCCTATGCAGTGGGCATGCTAGCTAGATTTACTAGTAAACCAAATGTTGAACATTGGAATGCTGTGACTCGTTTAATGAGGTATCTAAAAAGAACTATAAGCTATGGTTGACTATTTCAGAAGTATCTTGTTGTGCTTGAAGGATACAGTGATGCAGATTGGAATACCTTATCAGGTGATTCGTTATCTACCACTGGCTATGTATTTACTTTAGGTAGTGGAACAATATGTTGGAAATCTAAAAAGCAACAGATTATTGCTAAATCCGCCATAGAGGCAGAGTTAATAGCTTTAGCATCAGCTAGTGAAGAAGCAGGTTGGTTACGTGATCTTTTATCTGAAATTCCCATGTGGGAAAAACCTATACCACCTGTCTTGATTCATTATGATAGCACTGCTGCAATTGGTAGGGTGCATAATAAATATTATAATGGAAAATCCAAATCTATTAGAAGAAAACACAGTACAGTGAGATCATACATTACAAGTGACACTATAAGTGTTGACTATGTAAAAACTGGAGATAATATTGCAGATCCTTTAATAAAAGCTCTAGCTGGAGAGAAGATCTGGATAGCATCGAGGGGGATGGGACTAAAGCCCAAAGAAGACAACTAACTATGAGGATACCCAACCTAGGGACTGGAGATCCCAAGAACTAAGTTCAAAGGGAAGAACGAATCATAGAGTAGTTTGATAATATGCACATGATATCAATGGATATCACTATGTTTTCAGTCCATCCCTATGGTGCAAGTGCATATATCTCGTAACAGTTTAAAGGATGAGTTTGTTTCATAAAAACTCTTAATGTGTTCTATAGCTTTTATGAGTAGGATGTCAGAGTTACTAGAACATCTTTGATAGACACACCTATATGAGTTTGGAAGTGGGGTCGCTTCCTATGAGAATTTGGCTAATTCTTTAGATACTCATGAAAGCTGGGATCAAGCACAAGGCCGTTAATGTGCTGGCTTAGAAACTCGTTGCAGAATACTTGAGTATTATGTGTGTGATATAATATTTTGTATTCCATTAAAAAGCCTTAGTTCAAGACTTTGTCACTTTAGGTTTTGGAACAATATTGTAAAACACCAAATGTAGGTCAAGCCATTGGCACCCACATTATGCATGATATTCAATCTTAACCCAAATTTTATTTTTTGGATCGTTATTTATTTTATAAAAATAAGTGGGGGATTGTTAGAATATTTTTATAAAAAATAATTATAATTATTATTAATTTAAATGTAATGAATGATCTTCAATTTCTTATATTTACTATGAGATTGATTGTCTTACCATTTTGATTTTCTTAAAATTAAACTAATAGTAATTATTTCTAATCTTACCTTTGTAGACAATCCTTACATTTTAAAGCCATATGGTTGTTAATATGGATTTTTACGTTCGGGAGTAGCAGAGGTATATATGCTTTTAATTGCATATTAATTCTCTCATCATTACTTATGTTACTCTTTTCTGTCCATGCAAATATATATAAAACCCAAGAGCGTGGAAGGAAAAAGGTGAAAAAGAGAAAGAAAGAAAAGGTTTACTGCTAGCTTATTCATTTTTAAGAAGTAACCATTCTTCTCATATACTTTTCGTATATTCTTTGTTTTTTGGGTTAAGGAAGTATTGTTTGAGAGTTTCTCACCCTACAAGTAGTGTAAACTTGTGTGGGTATTCAACTTAGTGGTTGGGCTTGTTGTATCCTGGGGACGGCGTGCACTCACTACAAAAAAATTGATTTCTAATAACGAAACAATTTTGTTGCAAAAATTTTATTTTTCGTCGCCAACCCATTAGGCAACGAAATTTTTCGTCACAAATTTTTGTCGCTTATACTTTCACACAAAAAACTCTTAGCGATGAAAAAAATTTTCCTCACCTAATATGTTCTTTGGCACAAAATATTTTGTCGCCAATAGAATATATTCGGCGAGGAATTATTTCGTCGCCAATACCAGATTTTAAAGATGAAATATTTTGTCTCCAAAAAAATACATAATCGGTGAGGAATTTTTTCGTCGCCAATATCTGCTATTGAAGACGAAAAGTTTTGTCTCTATTTATAACTATTTCGCAAGAAATTTATTTTTGTCATTAATAATTAGATTTTGCGATGAATTTTTTTGTCACTAAATTGATTTCAACTACCAAAAATACACTCACAACACCATTTTCTTTCTTTCTCATTTTCTTTCCTTCCAAAGTTTTGAACCTTAGACCTTCCACCCAACCAACACCTTATGCACACCCCTGCTAACCACTGCGTCAACCATAATATTCATCAATTTTTTTACAATATCTAATATATAATATATATTTAATATTTTTGTTCAACAAATAGATGTTATACATAATTTTTTTTCTCTCTCCCTCTCTCTCTCTCTCTCCCCTCCCTTTTCCCCGTTCTTCTTTCTTCTCTCTCTCTCTTTCACTATCCTAAATTTATCTCTCTCATTTCTCTGTCCCTCTCTCTCTCTCCTTCTCTTTATCACTACTTTAAACTCCTCTCTCTCTCTCACACACACACATTTCTCTCTTTTTATTTCTCTCTTTCTCACTACTCTAAATTTATCTGTCTTATTTCTCACCCTTTTTCATATCTATTTATTTTCTCTCTATCTCTTTCCTTTTTTGTTTACGTTAAATCCTAAATCTATCTCTCCCATCTCTCTCTCTCTCTCTCACCTCTTTTTTTCCTCTCCTCTCTCTAGATCTCTCTCTCTCCCTTTCTTCTTCTCTAAAATTTAATATCTTAAACCTTAAACATATCTTCAAGCTATCTCTTTATTCACTCTCTCTACCTCTCCTCTTTCTCTCTCCTCTCCTCTCCATGATCTATTCAAAATTCTAAAGTTCAAAACCTATATCTGTCATGCTCGCATCTCTCTTTTTTTCCACCCTCTCTTCCATTTCTCTCATCCCTTTCTCTTTCCCTCATTCTCTCTCTCTCTCTCATCCCTTTTTTCTCTATCCAAAATATGTTTAAAACTCTAAGTTTATCTCAAATCTATCTTTTTTTTAACTCTCTCTCTCTCTCCCTCCCTCCCTCCCCTATTAGTATCCATTTGTATTGCACTAATTGAACACGCGTATATGTACACACACACATATATATAAAATAATAATATACATTTTTGACAACAAAATTTATCTTTATGTTAGCAATGAAATTATATTTTTCGTCCTCAAATAGCTAGTTTTGGCAAGAAAAACAATAGTTTCTAGCAAAAAATATATCGTTCGGAGATAAAATTTTATTTTCCTCGCCAAACGTATAAAATTTTATTTTTCTTACCAAAAGTACCTATTTGGAAACAAAAAAGATAATTTGCTGCCAAAAATACCTATTTGGTAAGGAAAAATATGTTATTTTTCTCGCAAAAAGTACCTATTTGGCGAGAAAATATACATATTTTTTCTCGTCAAATAGATACTTTTGGTGAGAAAAAATTTTCTCGCCAAAGTACAGTAATTTTGGTGAGAAAATTTTTACTCGCCAAAGTACTTATTTGATAAGGAAAATAATATACTTTTCATCGCCAAATAGGTAGTTTTGGTGAGGAAAATTTTCCACGCCAAATAACTTTTTCTTCGCCTAATAGATTATTTAGCGAGGAAAAGTTTCCTCACCAAAAACCTTTTCCTCACCAAATAACGTTTTCCTCACCAAAATTACCGAATTTTCTCTCACCAAAATTACCGATTTGACGAGAAAAAATATATTATTTTTCTTGCCAATAATTAAACTTTAAGTTTGAATACGTATTTATAAGTTATTATGTTAATAAGTAATTTATTTAACACGGAAATTAAATAAAACTCTATAATTATTGGGTTACAAATGTAATTTCAAAACTAAGGTAAATTTTGTGATTTAATTTACCACAGGGTAGTTTTGTAATTTTTCCAACATAAGGACAATTTTATAATTTTTTCTAATACGGGGCAGTTTGATAATTATAAAATAATATGGACTAAATTTATAATATAGTAATATATATACACACACAAAAAAAAAATCAATGATTAATTAATTTTTGACAAGGAAAAATATGTTATTTTCCTTGCCAAAAGTACCTATTTTACAAGGAAACCTATATATTTTTCCTCGCCAAAGTATGGTAATTTTGACGAGAAAAAATATGTTATTTTCCTCGCCAATGATTAATTAATTATTGATTTGTGTGTGTGTGTATATATATTACTATATTGTAGATTTAGTTCATATTGTTTTATAATTACCAAACTGCCCCGTATCAGAAAAATTACAAAATTGTCCTTATGTTGAAAAAATTACAAAACTACTCATGTGGTAAATTAAATCACAAAATTTATCTTAATTTTAAAATTATATTTGTACCCTAATAATTATAAAGTTTTATTTTATTTCCGCGTTAAACAAATTACGTTATTAACATAATAACTTATAAATACGTATTCAAACTTAAAGTTTGATTATTGGCGAGAAAAATATGTTATTTTTCTTGCCAAATAGGTACTTTTGGTGAGGAAAATTTTCCTTGCCAAAGTATGGTAATTTTGGTGAGGAAACTTTTCCTCGCTAAATAACCTATTTGGTGAGAAAAATTTTCCTCACAAAAATTACCTATTTGGCGAGGAAACATACATATTTTTCCTTGCTAAAAGGGTATTTTTGGTGAGGAAAATAACATATTTTTCCTCGCCAAAGGGGTACTTTTGGCGACGAAACGTTTCCTCACCAAAAGTACCCATTTTGCGAGGTAATATTATTTTCCTCGCTAAATGTACATATTTGTTAATTTTCGCGACGAAATTATTTTACTCGCAATCGAGTTAAAAACGGCGACAAATTTTTTTTTTTGTCGTCATACATACCCATTTGGTAACAAAATTAAATTTCGTCTTTAACTTTTGTCGCCATACATACCCATTTGGTATCTATTTTTTTTTAAAATCCTTCTAATAATTAATTTTCACACATCTCGATTAATCTAGACAATTGACTCACCTTTTCTTACCATTATTACTATATTTTTTTTTATGGATTTGCAGTTACAACAATAATACAAGATGGAAAAGCCTAAAAGCTATTATGAGAAATGTGGAGTGATAGTGAGGCTTCCTACTGCATTTTGAGGTTATTATTTTGTAGTAAAATAATGATGTTATTTGTTGTTTTCTATTGCTTCAGACATGATTCGATGCAAATAAAGGAAATTTCCCAATGGGTCATCTTTAATTACTTCTTCCCCCTGTGCATCTAAGGGACTGTTTGTTTTTTTTTGGATAAAAAGAGTGAGATATAAAATTTTATGGGATTATGTGCATGCGAATATAATATCGATTGACTATAGGACTGAACATAAGTGAAAGGATATCATGTGTTTGTTTGGAATGGATATCTTAAGATATAAATTTTGATATGGTGAGACTTGAAGCTCAATTGTCCACTTTATCCTCATGCAACCATTAAATGACAAAATTGTACTATATATAATTTATTTACCGACTGTTGAGTTTTACAAAGTAAAAATGTAAGGACTCGGAAAATTTGAGTTTTTAAAAATAATTATTTGAAAGTTTATTTCGGATAAACGAATTTAATTATTTATGTTAGGTATCGGATTTTAGTTATAGGACCCGAGCCCGGAGTCTCTTGTTTTGTTTCGCGCGCGTATCTTTATTTGGCTATTTACGTGAGTGCCCTTGGGGCTTGAAAATCTGATTATTTGTGGGCTAAGGGAGAGGAACTCTCATTTTCCCCCAACCTCACTCTCTCTCTAACCTTTGCTCTCCCTTCTCTCTACCATCTCCACCCATTCAAGCCACCATTTTCGAATTTCTTGGAGGTATAGGAGGCTTGCATTGTGCTTGACAAGGAACCGAAGCCGGATCGTGGATAGGAGCTCGGGAAGTGCGGGTGTGAACGTTGGAGGACAAACGAGGCTAGGGCTTTCACCCTCGGACCAAATCATCCACATTTAAGCTTGAGGTAGGGATTTCTACCTTGTATTATGTGTATGTGATGTGTTTGGTGCATGTTTCGTGGTTGTATTTCTGTTTTGGTGTGATTTGGACCAAATGCGAAATCTGAAAATCGCGGAGTTTTCTGCAGATCGCGTCGGGGCGTCCGGACGGAGACCATGGGCGTCCGGACGGCTGGCCCAGGAAATCGGACAGAGAGGTAGTGAATTTGGCGTCCGGACGGGATTGACCGGCGTCCGGACGGGTACTGCCCGGCGTCCGGACGGGACCGGGCGGACACGCGTTTTTCTTCTTTGATTACGTTCTTGTCTCATATTATGCCTTAAACCATCTTTAATTGGTAGTTTGACGTGAATGTGGACCGTTGAAATATTGTTATGCATAGTTGAGATAACTTGAATGTGACATGGATCCACTTGACATCACACATGTTGTTTGGGAATGGTATAAGTGCAATACTAGCCTCCATCGGGAGTGGTGCTAGGGAAAACTACGAGACTAGCTCCCAATTGGGGAATGTGCTAGGTGACGCCATGAATTGGCTTGGCTAGCCTCCTTAGGGAGATGTGCTAGGATACGTGTATGACTATTGTTTGGCATGACTTGATGCATTGTCTAGCCTCCGTTGGGAGAAGTGCTAGGGTATAACCTATATTGACTTGTGTGGTGGTATTCGATTGGCATTGGATGTGAGCAATGAGTTAATTGCGAGGTGTGGTTGTTATATGTGTATTGGCGAACTTGTGGATTGTTATTCGCGTGGTAGTGTACGTTATATGAAAATGTTGCATTGTTAAGCCATGATCATTAATGCATGCCATGCATCTCACATGCACATAATCTTGGCATAGATTTTCCTACTGGGCTTGTAGCTCAACCCTTCCATCTTTCAGGTACCGTAACGGAGGAGTAGCATGGATTGCTTGGTGTGACATCTTTTGGATAGACTAATGGAAGAAGTTATTAAACATCTGCATAGACTCATTTTGGGTAGACATATTATAACTTCCTTATGTACTTTGTCAACGCAAGTGGAATTTCTAATCTTTTGAAAATCATGATTATGTATCTTGGGCCGGTAGTACCCCTTGACTTTGAAATGATATTTGGTGAAGCTATGGATATTATTTTGTGATTTTATTATATGAAAATTCGAGCCGTGACAAAAAATACAAGAATAACTAAAAAAGTTAGCATTACAAATAATAAACCAAACCAAACCAAACTGAGCCTTGTGTCCCAAATCAATTGGGGTCGGCTACATGAATCCTTTTCCTCCAAAGAGTTCTGTCAAGTGTTGTTTCCTCACTTAGCCCTAGTAGACTTAAATCCTTGCGCACTACCGCATCTAATGTCAATTTGGGTCTTCCCCTCCCCGGAGCATTGCTATGCAAAGCTATCCTATCCGCTCTCTTAACTATTGCCTCCGTAGGTCTACGATAGACATGTCCAAACCACCTAAGCCTATTTTCCCTCAACTTCTCGTCTATAGGTGCTACGCCTACCATCTCGCGGACTGTTTCGTTTCTAATCCTATGTCGTCTAGTCTTACCACACATCCACCTCAACATTCTCATTTCCGCTACACTCATCTTGGTCACCTGTTGTTTCTTCATAGGCCAGCATTCTGTCCCGTAAAGCATCGCTGGTCTTATAGCAGTTCTATAGAATTTTCCCTTCAACTTCGTGGGTACCCTCTTGTCGCACAGTACACCAGTAGCACTTCTCCACTTGAGCCACCCCACTTGGATCCTATGGGTCACATCATCCGTAATCTCTCCATCTTGAGTAATAATAGAGCCTAAATACTTAAAACGGTCACTCTTTGGTATCTCCTGATCTTGAATCATCACTTTTTCTTCGTACGCACTTCGGGTATCACTAAACTTGCAAACCATATACTCAGTTTTACTCCTACTTATCCGAAAGCCCTTAGACTCTAGTGCATCCCGCCAAATTTCTAATTTAGTATTAACACCGCTAGCAGTATCATCTACAAGAACAATATCATCTGCAAACAACATACACCATGGAATATCCTCTTGAATCTGACTAGTCAATTCATCCATAACTAAAGCGAAAAGGTAAGGGCTCAAGGCTGACCCTTGGTGCAATCCTACTGTGATGGGAAATTCACTCGTCTCCCCTGCTGGTGATCTAATGGCAGTGACAGCACCTTCATACATGTCTCGAACAACATCGATATACCCTTTGGTTACTCCCTTTCTCTCCAGAACCCACCATATAATGTCTCTGGGCACCCTATCATAAGCCTTTTCTAGGTCTATGAAGACCATATGAAGATCCTTCTTCATTGACCTGTGTTTCTCTACCACTCTTCTTAGTAGGTAAATAGCTTCCATGGTCGATCTCCCAGGCATGAACCCAAATTGTTTCTCCGACACCATAGTCACCATCCTCAAACGATGCTCCATAACTCTTTCCCACAGCTTCATCGTATGACTCATCAACTTAATACCTCTATAGTTGTTGCAATTTTGAATGTCCCCTTTGTTCTTGTAGATAGGTACTAAGGTACTCTTCCTCCATTCGTCTGGCATCCTCCTAAATAAAATAATTTTGTTGAACAACTTTGTCAACCAAGTCACCCCCAAATCACCTAGGCTTTTCCACACTTCAATAGGAATACCATCTGGTCCTAAGGCCCTACCCGGTTTCATCTTCTTCAAAGCCTTGGCCACTTCGGACTTTTGTATCCTCCGATAAAATTCGTATTCCATTCTCTCGCTAGGAACGTCAACTTCCTCCTCACCAAAACCTTCTTCATGTTTCTCGTTTAACAACTTCTCGAAATACGTCTTCCACCTATCCTTGATATCCTCATCTTTCACCAACACTACTGAATCGCTACCTTTTATACACTTAACTTGAGAGAAGTCTCTAGCTTTCCTTTCTCTCAGCTTGGCGAGTTTATAGATATTCCTCTCCCCATCTTTACTATCAAGTCTAGCGTAAAAATCCTCATAGGCTTTCAACTTAGCCTCTCTAACGGCTTTCTTAGCTTCCTTGTTAGCCTGCTTGTACTGCTGAAAATTTTCCACATTCCGGTCCTTTTGCCACTTCTTAAAACATTCCTTCTTGGCTTTTACCATGGTTTGAACCTCGTCATTCCACCACCATGTCTCCTTAGAAATTGGACCTTTCCCCTTTGACTCTCCGAGAACTTCTTTCGATATCCTTCTAATACCATCGGCCATTGTCCTCCACATACTATCACTATCGCCTTCCATTCCCCACTCCATTTATTGGGATGTTCGTTCCTTGAACACCTTTAGTTTCTCCCCTCTTAGGAACCACCATTTAGTCCGTGGGCATCTAGTTTCCTTTCTCGGCCTATTATTTCCCTTGAGGCCAATATCTAACACCAAAAGTCTATGTTGTGCCACTAGACACTCTCCGGGAATGACCTTACAATCCTTACATAGCAACCGATCTGCGCCTCTTGCAAGAAAGTAGTCTATTTGGCTTCTATTGACTCCACTCTTAAAGGTAATTAAATGTTCCTCACGCTTTCTAAAGAAAGTATTCCCCACTATAAGGTCAAGGGCTACCGCGAAATCCAAAATCCTCCTACCACCTTCATTTTGGTCTCCAAATCCAAATCCACCATGTACCTTCTCATACCCCTGCTTCTGCACTCCCACATGACCATTGAAATCACCTCCTATAAAAAGCTTCTCCCCCAAAGGTATCCCTTGAACCACGTCATCCATCTGTTCCCAAAATTTCTCTTTAGTAAGATCATCCAAGCCTACTTGGGGCGCGTAAGCACTAATGACATTAATTATACTCTCTCCAATCACAAGCTTGACTAAAATAATCCGATCTCCTTTCCTCGTGACTGTGACTACCGAATCCTTAAGGTGCTTATCTACTACGATGCCAACCCCATTTCTATGTCTATCCACACCCGTATAATAGAGCTTATACCCTGTATCCTCTATCTCTCTAGCCTTCTCCCCTACCCACTTAGTCTCCTGCAGGCAAGCTATACTAATCCTCCTCCTAATCATGGTATCAACTAGCTCCCTAGACTTACCCGTTAAGGTCCCTATATTCCAAGTTGCTAAGCGGATCCTATAGTTCTGGGCTAGCTTCTTTACCCGCGCTCGTCCAGATACACGCGGGAACCCTTGCTCACTTATCACCACACCCGGGCGCCGATGTGGCGCCCCTTGCTCATTTTTCGAAGCACCCGAAGGCAGGCACAACGCGTCGCTTAAAGGGAACGCCCTAGCATTTCTCGTTGTAAGTTTAGGATTCATGTCATAGGGATCTAACGGGTCTTTTTATGTGCTGGCTGTTAGCTACCTAACGCACAACCCTCCTCCTTTATCCGGGCTTGGGATCGGCTGAAATCTAAAGATAAGGCTTTAAGAACGTCTCAGGCGGAGTTAGCATTACAAACAATATATTTTAAAAAAAAGACAAACAAAATACTTGAAAAAATTAAAGAAATCTCCACTAACATAATCAAGACACTCAAACGAATCGAAAAGAAGATTAATTAAAATGATTGTTGTAGATGCAAAAGATTATAAAAATAGTTGGAGGGTTGTAGGAAGGAAGGCAATTTGTAATACCAACCCTCCTTGGTATTATATATCCTCATACTTCCAGGATATAATATCCCTCCGAATATTATATCTCAAGTCTTACAAACAAAACAAACACCTTATTTATGGGCCTCGTAATTTTATATTACAATCCCGTCCTCTTTATCACTCAAACAAACAGGCCCATACCCAACTTATTGCTTTATGTATACTTGTGATCCATGAGCTATATTAAGTGGGCCAATACATATTTACTTGGGCCGGCCTCATCCCTAACTCCTCTAGAATGGGTCTGCACTATGAAATGGTTATTGAAAAAATCACCCACAGGCCACAGTCCAAGACTAAATCCTGTTTTATCAAATTGAAGGATTATTTTCAAAGATTATATGTTACTCATGTTGTTTTCGGTATACCGAAACTAAATTTCCAGTAACAAATTAGACAAAAATCGAATAAGAAAAATAAAAAAAAGAATAATTACTTACGGAGGCCAATCTCAGGATTCTAAAAATTGGCAAATCGAGACAAGTAGGAATACTCTGTCCTTAAAGCAAATTACACCCCAACATTGGTGCTAATGGGACTATCGGACGTTTGCTTTACAAGATACAACCACTATCAACAGAAGGAAGCAGCACTTCAATTCTCCTGACAAGCAAACCAAGAAACTGCGATGTAATCTCAGAAGGGTAATGTTATGTTATGTATGCAAAGCGTGCAGAAATTTTTTTGATGAACCTAAATGAGAGGAGAACTCCCTTTTATATAGATATATGATGTCTCTTTGGAGGGACATTGTGTCTCTTTGGAGAGACATGTCCCATTAGAGGGACTCAATTTGAACCAAAACAACCTTTAAGTAAAACCTCTTCTCTTCTTTCTTTAGATCCAAACCCAATGTGGATTAAACAAATCCATAAGGAAAATTCATTTGGGCCTAGCCCAAAATTAAAATAAATTAGTTTTACTTCAAATTTTTAAAAGTTTTCTATAATTCTTTTGTGACAATTTTATTCACCCTGTGTAGGGTTTCTTTAACCACCCATATGGAGAATCATTTTTCTTTATCCACAATAATTTAGTTCCCACTTCCTAGTCAACCCTTACCCACTTCTACTAGATAATCACATTCCTCTTGCGTCTTCTCCTATATATACTTACTTTCTATTGCTTCAGATATGATTCGATCCAAATAAAAGAAATTTCTCAAGGGGTCATCTTTAATTACTTCCTCCTGTGCATCTAAGGGACTATTTGTTTTGTCCGGATATAAAGAGTGATATATAAAATTTTATGGGATTATGTATAAATATGATATTCATTGATTATAGATTGGATATATGTAAAAGGATATCATGTTTGTTCGGAATGGATATCCTAATATATGAATTTTGATATGGTGAGACTTGAAACTTAATTGCTCACTATATCCCCATACAACCATTACATGATAAGATTGTACTGTAGTTTATGTACCGACTATTTTATTTTTACTTTGTAAAAATAAAAGAATAACTACAAAAGTTAGCATTACAAACAATATATTTTTAAAAAAATACAAAAGAATACTTGAAAAAATTAAAGAAATCTCCACTAACATAATCAAGACACTCAAACGAATCGAAAAGAAGATTAATTAAAATAATTGTTGGAGATGCAAAAGATTATAAAAATAGTTGGAGGGTTGTAGGAAGGAAGGCAATTTCTAATACCAACCCCCTTGGTATTGTATATCCTCATCCTTCCAGGATAAAATATCCCTCCGAATATTATATTTGAAGTCTCACAAACAAAACAAACACCTTATTTATGGGTCTCGTAGTTTTATATTATAATCCCGTCCTCTTTATCAATCAAACAAACAGGCCCTAATACCCAACTTATTGCTCTATGTATACTTGTGATTGATGGGCTATATTAAGTGGGCCAATACATATTTTACTTGGGCCGGCCTCATCCCTAACTCCTTCATAATGGGTGTGCACTGTGGAGTGGTTATTGAAAAAATCACCCACAGGCCACAGTCCAAGACTAAATTCTGTTTTATGGAATTGAAGGATTATTTTCAAAGATTATGGCCTCATTCAGTTGACAGGAAAGAATGAGAAATGATGGAAAAACTAATTTTTTGTAACTTTTTTGGTGTTTAGTTACCAAGAAAGTAGTAAGTCTCAGATTTCAAATTTTTTCACTGGGATTTACTTTCCCTCAAATCATGTTCTGCCAAATTCACAGGATTATGCGTCACGGGAAAATCTTATGATTTCTGTTTAGACTGTAATAATTATTAAATTAATTCTAATTATTTTTCGTCCGAATTTGAATTTTTTTTTGTTTTGCATTAATTTTTTTTGGGTTATTAATTCGTCTCACCAAAACATTTTAAACAAACATAAAATTATGTTCAAAAATAAAAGAATTCATAAAAGACGAAAAATAACCAAAATATGATACGTTTTATCTTATTTTTCATATTTAATGAACCTTTTTTTAGTTTTTGGACAAAATTTTATATTTTTAAATTCTTTTCGTCAAGATGAACTAATATTCTAGAAAACATTGATAAATGTTTTTTGGATAAAAATAAAAGAATTTAATTTAGTTAAGTACAATGGTACACCAGGCGGTACAATAGCTATATATGTGTTTTAGGTTACACTATATTTATGATACCTTACTTTTCTTTTTACGTAATAGAATATATAGCAGAGCTACAAAAATACATATGTTATACATATGAACATAATATATTAATATACAATGAGTAGAAAGTGAAAGTCAACAAAAACTGGGCATAAGTTACTCTTTTATACATATATTAGTCTAATGTATTTAATATATTATATACACATCTAAGTATATCTAATGTTATATACATATCTAATATATTTATTCCATTATATTTATATATGATATACATATTTAATATATCAAATATGTATTATTTCTCTTGTTAGTTTTGTCAATGAAATGTAAATATATGTTTATCTTTTTATTTGTTTAACTTGGTGGAATGAAAATACATTTCTTTTTTTTCTTGATTTAAACTTTTAGCATTTTAATTTTTATGAAGGAGTTTCATAGTGGTTAAAAAGAGAAACTTTGAAAATATATGATCTCAAAATTAATTTTCTTCACAACTAACCATTGAATTCAGAAAAAAAAAAGTTTTCATTATTTTCTTTTTCTTGACAAATGAACAAATAAATTTTTATTTTCCTATAGAATTCCTTTGGCAAATGAACACACACAGGAAAATAGATTTCATTTTCTTTTACTTCACTTCACTTCACTTTTCTTGAGAATAACTTTCTCGTACGACTTTCCCGATAATTGAACGGAGCCTATATTACTCATCATTTTCTGATTATCCAGTAGAAGTGGGTTAGGGTTGACTAGGAAGTGGGAACTAAATTATTGTGGATAAAGAAAAATGATTCTCCATATGGGTGGTTAAAAAAACCCTACACAAGAACCTAGGTTGCTTTTGGTGTATGATGAGGGTCCAACAACGAAATTGAATTTCAACTTGGGTGGAAAAAGTAGAGAAAACTTGCTACCTTTACTCATAAACATGTTGGTCATTGAGAATAATTCCAACCAAAAAGTGCCTTTTTGAGCCTTTTTTTTTCCAATTGTTCTTCCTTTGTATCGCACTATGGGATGGTGATAATTGATATTCTTGAAGCCACTCCTCATTTAGTTTTTGTTTTTCTTTCTTATTCGATTCGCTTCTACGTAGGGGCACTAAGTACTGTTTAAAGTCAAATATTTATTAGATTACAAAATTTTAACTTATAATGATCATTATAGGTAAAATTGTTTGTATGATACATGTTAATTGAAAGTATAGCATGAGGAATAAATTTTGGTGAAAGCGAGATCTTTTGCCAATACAAGCACGGATCATAACTTTCTAATTTCTATCTCAATTTTTTTATACTTTTAAATCGTGCGTAAAAATTGTGATGAAAAATAATTAAGAGAATTTTAATTACACTCCGATAGACCACGATTTGGAACCATGACGAAAATCAAACATCAAGATAGGGAGTTGCTAAGTATAAAGTAAATGAGCTTTAGAGATGAAGAATGCGAAATAAGAATTTAAAAAGTCTTTTGAGATGATTTTTGAATTCTCTAACTTTCACATTAGTCTTTATAATGTATTTGTAGAATACATTCCGAAATAAGCTGTCAAACGAACTACAATCCAAAGTTGTATTATTTTAAATGCAAAATAATTTGGCTCGCAAACACCCATACATGTACGGTACAAGTTAGTTTTGATTGCTAGATTATCTCAAGTAGTCAAATTGTACGTATCATAACTTGTAATGTTTTTCTTATCAATTGGAAAATAAAAAAATTATTAATGAGCCTTGTGATTGGGGTGTAGGATAACACCCTCCACTGAAATTCCATTATTAAGAGTATAGGGAATGCACTATGCTGCTTCTTTCATATAGAAAAAGAAAAGACAAATATAGAAAGGAAAAAAAAATAAGATGAAAATTTTAAAAAAACAGAAAGGAAAAAGAAGATTGACAATGTGTAAGAAAATTATTGGGTGGCTAGTGGTGGTGAGTCTGGAAAGTGAAAACAGCTTTGGCATTTGAGTGGTCATTAGTCAATTTGGCCATTTGTGGAGAGAAATTAAATTGGTGTCGGGAGATGATCACAGTCTGAATGGGTTTTGTGATTGAAGAAGATCAGGACTTTTCTCAGCAACTTCACCTTTTTCTCCAACTACTTTAATTGATCATAATGATATATCTTTGCTCTTTTTAAGATCAATCAAGAAGAAGAAGGAGAAGGAGAATGACAGGTAGTACAAAAATGGTAGATAGTGGTTAAGCTTAGTCAATTCACGTCTTTTAAGGAGGACGGGATCATGTCTTGAGGTAAAAAGGTGTTTGCATGTCCCATCCCACCACCCAATCTATCTATTCAGGTGCATGAGAGAGAAGAAGGGAGACAAAGAGAGAGGCATAGTCCAAATGAAGTCAAAACACAGAAATGACCCTCAACAATTATGCCAACATTAAAAGACGAGTTTGATCACATGCCAACAACCACTCCCATCTCACAGTCGGTCAGAAAAACTAAAAATTATCTCTATGTTACGACTTAAACAACGAGTTTGTTCAGTAGCCGAGCATCCAGACGCTCATCACTTGCACCGGGATGGACTTTTCAGTGACATTTTCGCTATCACATCCGGGTTGTGCATCTAGAAGCTCACCACCTCCGTTCAAACGACTATTCATGACCCAACCATCTCCCATTGGAAGACATCTATAACAACACTAAAACTCCATAATGTTGACAATAACCAACAAAGTGAATGTAGTGATCTCATCCCTCCTGGTGTGCCACAGGCTATTCATCTCCTCAAGCATGAAGGTCAATTTAAGATTCACGCCACTTCAGTTTCTCGATATGGTGATTAGGGGTGAAAGTCTAAATGGGAAGACCGAACCAAACTGGTCAACCAAATCTAACTGGAAATTTGGTCCAATTTTTCAGTCCACATCGAACCGGTCCAGTTTGGGATTTAGAAACAAATGGGTATAATTTTCGATTTTAGCCATCCACAAAACAAAGTGAACTAGACTGAAATGGTTCCTCTACTAAAGCCTAAAAACATAAATCAAAATTGAGAAAAAGTTCAAGTGAAATAAAAACACTGTAGGGGATGGATTTTGTTGTATGAGAATATTTGAAAGAATATGCTGGAGAGGTTAAGAACAGCAAATTCTGGTTAGTTAAAAGAGAATGACAGATCTCTCTAACCCTGAAATGGGCCTAGGAAGCTAGGTCAGAGACAAGCTCTAGAGAGTAGTCTAGGGAGAGGCAAGGAGAAGATCTCCCTCAAGTGTAACACCCCATGTAAACTACTGACCCAACAACTTGTTGAAGCCCAACCACGTGGCCCAAAATATTTAAGCCCAAGTTGTTAATAATAGTTTACATGGTTCCTTATAAACTTAGGATCACCCATGTAGACTTTCAATGTGGGACGGGACATCATAATCTCTCCACCTTTAAGACCCTGCGCCCTCCCAAGTGGTCGAACACTAGAGTCACCACGGCCTAACCCCTGGTCTGTTCTCTAGTGACCAAACAAAGTCCCGACCCCACACTCGATTGTGTACCTGGGTCACTCTGATACCATTTGTAACACCTCATGTAAACCACTGACCCAATAACTTGTTGAAACCCAACCATGTGGCCCAAAATGCTTAAGCCCAAGTTGTTAATAGTAGTTTACATAGTTCCTTATAAACCCAGGATCGCCCATGTAGACTTTCAATGTGGGACGGGACATCACATCAAGCCTAAGGAGAGTCTCTGTCTCTAGGATGCTCAAATGTCAGGCCAGGTAATCAACCATTCAATAATATGAGGGGGTCAAGTATACATAGACACACTAGGTCCATAGTTTGGTGCCAAGTATGCCATTGTATACTTGACACGTGTCATTTTCTCAAAGTGTCTAACCACAGTAGACCTGCCTCCACTGTGACTCATGGTGAGGGTAGGTCACACGGCGACTCCTCCTCCTTTGAAGCCACCAATCCACTAGTCCCTTTTTTTTCCATGAGTAAGGTCGGGAGACCACGGGCTTGATCTCTCCCCCACTGTTGTCATCTAGCCTTCGCGAGCCCCTCACACGAGCCCTGCCATCGCGACTTGGGTAGGCATGCACTAGGATCCAAACTACAAATCTGGGGTTTTTTCTCGGTCTTGTCTCTGGCCTCCCTTTTATCGGTCCTCTAGTTGCATTGAACTTGATCGGTGCTAGCCATTCGGTGTATCAACTTGGACTCTAGTAGCGCTAAGGTGTCGTAGGAGTGTTCCTCTTGCGGCCCCCGACATCTACAGCACTGGCTCGGGCTCGACCCCACATCCCCCGACCTCCGTGGCTCAGGCTCGAGCTCGGGCTTGGCCCCGCGGCCAGCGACCCCCACAGCTCAGGTTCGGCCTTGTGGCCCTCGACATCCGCAGCTTTGTGGCTCAAGTTCAGCCCCATGGCTATGGCTTGGCCCCGTGGCCCCTGACCTCCTTGGCTCAGGCTTGGCCCCGCGGCCCCCGAACCCTAATCCACCCGGCTCAGGCTTGACCTCGGGGCCTCCAATCTCTAGGGCTTTGGCTCAGGCTCGACCCCGCGGCCCCCGACCCCCATGACTCGGGCTTACCCTCGCGGCCCCCCGACCTTAATGGCTCTGGCTCGGCCCAGACACCTATTGCTCCGACTCAAGCTTGGCTCTACGGCCCCCCGACCACCGTGGCTCGGGCTTTAACCCACGTGTAAGGAACCGAAAAATTTTGAGTTTTTAAAATATATTATATACTTAAATTTATTTACGGGATAATCATTTGATGTATTATCATATGTTTCAGATTTTAGTTATAGGACCTGAGTCCGGGGTCTTTGTTTTATTTTGCGCGCGTCTCTTTACGTGTTATTTTATGTGGGAGACCTTGAGGGCCTTAAAATCAGATTTTTGACTATGGAGGGGGGGAGGCTTACACATATATCCCTCATCTCTTTCTCTTTATACAAACTAGCTCTACCTTCTCTCTTCCACGACCAACAATCCTCACCACCATTGTCATATTCCTTTGAGATATGGGAAGCTTCAACGTGTTTGACGTGGAATCGAAGACAGATTGTGATTTGGTGCTCAGGAAGCTCGAGTTCAAGGCTTGGAGGTTCATCAAAGCTAGGGTTTTCACCTCTTCATCAAATCCATTCTTTTGAAGCTTAAGGTAGGGATTTCTATCTTGCATTATGTGTATATGATATGTTTTGGTTCATATTTCGTGAATATATTGTGGTCATTGTGTGATTTGGAGAGATGGACAAATTTGAAATCACGTAGAAAATACGAAGAATTGCGTAGTGGCGCCCAGACGGGGGGTTTGGGCATTAGGACTGGATAGCTTGGCGTCCGAACGGAACTGCCTCGTGTCCGAACGGGACCAGATGTGTTCAGACGGCAATGTGATATTTTCTTGTGACAGTTAGGTTGTCTTATATTTTACCTTGGGTCCTCTTTTATTTAGTAAATTATCATGATTGTGGGTTATTCATATGTTTGTTTTGATCTAGATTGAATAGAGCATAGTTAACATAATGGGAACGTAGTATGGATATGCATAATATGTGCATTTGTTGGTTTTGATTGATACATGTATAATGCTAGCCTCCATCAGGAGTGGTGCTAAGAAACTATGAATCTAGCTTAATTCGAGAAATGTGCTAGGAAATGCCATGAGTTGGCTTGGCTAGCCTCCGTTGGGAGAAGTGCTAGGATAAGATATAACTATAGATTGACTTGAATCGGCTTGACTAGCCTCAATTGGGAGAAGTGCTGGACATAACCTTTCTTGACATCGTTTGATCGTATTTGCTTAGCTTTTCTTTTGGGCGATCAATTAGTAGTGAAATGTTATGGCTGTAAAGTTTGCTTTGGTACATTTTGAAATTTGTGGAGAGTTTAGTACGTATGCATCCTCGTTCACATTATAGTGTTTGACACATCCATGTCTTGTATCGTCATACAATGTTCATAGTGCATGCCATTTCATCTCATATGCACATAGCCTTAGCATAAATTTTTCTACTGGGCTTGTAGCTCAACCTTTTCATATTTCAGGTACTGCACCGGACGCGTAGCATGGAGTGCATGACATGCATGGCCTGACATCTTTTGGAAAGTTAACCGAAGGAGTTGTTTAACATCTCATAAACTTATTTTTGGAAGATGTACTGTAACTTCTACATGTATTTTTGGTTGAAGATAATGGGCCCTTCTGTCCTTTTTGAGATCATGGGTAATGTATTTTGGGTCGGTAGTGCTCCTTTCTTTTGAAAACAGTTGGGTACCTATCATCTTGGCATTATGTAAATGGAATATTGGGTTACCTACGGTATTTGTGTGGATTATGGAAGATATGATATGATTTATAATGTTGAGAAATCAAGGCGTGACACCGTGGCGCCCCAGCCTCTGCAACAAATGGATGGTGTGAGTTTGTCAAATGCATGACAAGCCGTGGCTTGGGGGTCGGGGGCCATAGGGCCCCGACCTTGGCGGTTCTAACTTGGACTCGACCCTTTGGCCCCCCAAACTCCACGGCTTTGGCTCGGGCTCAGCCCTATAGCCCCTAAACTTCACAGCTCAGGCTCAGGCTTGACCCCGCTACCCCCGACCTTCACGATTTGGGCTCAGCCCCATGGCTTTGGCTCGGGCTCGGGCCTACGGCCTCCGACCCTCGTGGCTGACCACTGGGGGTGGCTTCCCAGTGGTTAGGGGTCCGCTATAGTGACATGCACGACCCACCGCAGTTCCTCTTTCTTTCTCTCTCTCTTTCTTCTCTTCCTCCTTTTTTTCTGTCCTCCACGGCATTGCTGCTTGGCTGGCCTGTTGGGCTCATCCCTCCCTCGTGCGGGGGTTGTCTTCCTCGGCTTTGCCGCTCACTGGCCCACAGTTTGGCTGTTGGGTTCAACCCCTCTCGTTCGCAGGTGTGCCGCTGGGTGGTCCATGCCTTGCTTTCCCGCTACTGGGGTCAGTAGGCCTCCCCCCTCTCTCCCCATACCCCGCGCAGGGTATCGTAGCTAAGCCGCTGGTTCTACCTCTTCACTCCGCGACTGGGCCATTAGAGCGTCTCCATGTGCCCCCTCGGCCTTTTTCCATAATCAAACATCAGCTCTAGAGGTCTTGGCCTACTAACTTTCATGGTCATGAATTTGGCCCGGGATTTGGCTTGTAGAATCTCAGGGGCCTTGCCTCAGCCCACGGACTTGATGCGGCCTATCGTCGGCCTCTCGGCCCATATTTCCTTGGGTTCGGGTCTCATGTGCCTAAAATCCTGGGTATGGCCTACATTTAGCCCCTCATGCACAGGAGAATTATTTTTTCATGCATACGTCTATCCTCTGGCAGCATTGCACCTAATAGGTACTAGCCCCTCAGTGCATCACCTTTGGCTTCAGCAGCACTTAGATCGCGCTCCTTCTCTTGATGCTTTGAATCTAGGATTTTATCTAGATCTTATCTCTGACCTCCTCTTGCTTCATTCTCCGATTCTATTGCATCTGATCGGTACAAACCTCTAGGTGTATCACTTTGAATTTTGGTAGCGCTTAAACCGCGCCCACTTTTATGAAGTTTTGAATCTGGAGTTTTATCTAGGTCTTGTCTCTGACCTCCCCTTGCTTCATTCTCTGACTGTGTGGCACTCGATTGACATCGGTTAGCCCTAGGTGCATTACCTTGCATTTTAGTGGCGCTTAAATCGCGCACTCCCCTTATCCTTGGGGATTGATAGCCCTTGCGGCCTCCTGTTGACCCTTGCTTGGGTAGATGGAGAGCTATCTCTGTTCCCAAACTTCTCGGAGGTGTCAACCTCGTGGCCTCGGGCTCGTGGTACCAGAGCAACAAATCACTACCTTACAACCCTAGACCATGGATGGTGGTGCGCAGGCTTGTGACCCCCATTGGGGTCGCGTCATCAGTTCATATCTTGTCGATCTTTGCACATCGAGGACCACGAGTCGGTTAGGCCTCCGTGCTACTTTAGACCCCACACATTCTTTTGTTCTCAGTTATCGGACACTAACAATGGTCGGGTCCCGCGCTACCTTGCGTGCTATATACCTTGAGAAATCGCCCTTTGGATCTCTTGGCATTGGGCGTCGCGAGTAAGTTAGGTTCTGTGTAGATATTCTCGTGCTCTGGGCTGCCTTCGTGATTTGTGTCACTTTTTTACTCCCTGGGTTGTCTCAGCCCTAGTGCAGTCTTGGGCCTTATATGGCCTTGGCCCAACATTGTCTTTGCACTCACGCAACCTCAGCTCCCACGTTGGTTCAGTCTAACACTGCCTCTTCATCTACTGGGCCAGTTCTGCAGCCTTCTAATTTCTTTTTGTGGGACCTCATGTAGATTTTTACTAGTTGAGCACTTGTACTTTTTTACTTCTTGGGAACTCGTAATCTTTATCTAGTTCTTAAATAGTACGATTATTTGTACTAATTCAAAAAAGATTACATGCATATTTGTTCTTTTCTTTCTAATATAACTTTCTCCGCAAAGGGAAAAGTTAGGAAAAAAATATGTTGTGCCTTCGAATAATCTATTCTTGCTAAATTATAATATCCACTGTGGCAAGCCCCCGTTACCTAGGATTTTCCACTTTGGTGCAAAAATCTGGCAATTGATTGCCAATCATCTCTCTAGGTTCAGAAAAGCTGCATCTTGCCTTTTTTCAAAGGCTTCAAGGTCAGTTCGTCATTCCTTTTAGGTTGCTTCCGTGACTAATGCTAGTATTGCAGACGACACGGTTGCCTCAGAACTTTAGTGATGTTCAGGGTATGGCCTTTTTGGCCTTTCTCGGACATCTCCCCGCCCAGCCTCTCCTGTTTTCAGTTCGTTGGTAGCTTGTTTTCTTTGGAAGATTCTCCTGAGAGTCTAGCAGTCGCTCGTTGGATACTTGTTGTGTCTGTGGTATATGCAATAGTCTGAGTTATTGACCGGCCGGCAAAAGTGTTTGTCGTTAGGGGTGCCGGCCTGGAGTCAGTGGTTTAATTTCATAAAACAGAACTTATCCTCAACATATGTAAAATGAGTATAATGGATAGTCCGGAGTATCGATCCACAGGGAAAAAGAACGTTGGATTTAAAGAGTGCGCAAATTGGTGTTTTCGACGTTTCGGACGTCAACCTCAAATTTGTTTGGTGCGGTTAAGCAATTATATCAACTAAAAGGAGGATTAAAACTAGATTAAGGAGCGGGGTTAAGTTCTAAGGTTTGGTCTATTCCAATTCTTCCGTCGGTCTATCTCTTCTCCTTATAACTCAATCTATCCCCCGTATAGGATTTTAGATCGGAAGATACTTCAATGAAAATCAGGATTTTACTTCACAAAATGGTTTGATGGATTCTTTCAAGTTTAAGAAAATTAGGATTAAAATATGAAGGACATCGATTCAAGTATTAGATATACCAACTCTAAGGATGGCTATAACTAATCAAGAACTTAACACTTCATTTTTATTTCAATAAGAAAAACTTAGAAAGATCTATCAATGGCATTAACACATATGGAGAAGATATAGACCAACATGGTTTTGAACTAAACCTCACCTTTAAACTTAACCCACACTAATTTAGCTACTCATATTAACTATAAACATGATATACTCAAAGGAAAACATGATAAAACCAATTTATCTAAGTCTAATAAGAAAGATTTAGTCTAAACTATACTAGAGAACACTAAGAACAATCAGATTTTAAGGTAAGAAAATACTAAAATGGAACTATATGAGTGAAACTAATCCAAAACTTAAATGATTCCAAGAGAGTACAAGGATCTTCAAGCATAAAACAATAAAGATTAACAAACTTACTTAAAATCTTGAAGAACAATGAAGAACAAAAGACAAGGCTAACATGGAGGCAAGAAGAGCTCTCTAGAAGGAATACAATCTGATTTTTCCTAAGATATTATGTTAGCTAATGAGACCCCTTGGCCAAAAGTAAAAACCTAATAGAAAATATCCTAACAAACTAGGCTAGTTACAAAATTATCCTCCAAAAAGGCATAATAGAAGCTTCTTTTCCTTTCCCCAGGCTGAATATCCCTTTTGTCCCCTGATTTGGCACACATTTTAAGGCAAAGTGGACCCCCCAACAGTCAGCCATCCCAAGGCAAAAGTTTGCTTTTGTCGAACTAGATACACCGGTGTCAAGGTATTGAGGCACCGGTGCCTCTAGTGCTCTGTATCTGGTATTCTGTGAAAGGGGTGACACCGGTGTAAAGGAATTGAGGCACCGGTGTCACTAAGGCTCTGTATCTTGATCTTCTTTGCATTTGGCAGAGACACCGGTGTAAAGGATTTGAAGGCACCGGTGTCTTGGACACTCTGTATCATCCTACTTCCATTGGCATTGCATAGATACACCGGTGTATAGAACTCAGAAGCACCGGTGTCTTGCACACTCTGCATCTTGGCCTTCACTTGGAAAAAGGGGGAGACACCGGTGTTACTGGAATTGAGCACCGGTGTCATTTGGTCTCTGCATTCTGGCTTCATCAGCGGAATAAAGGGAAGACACCGGTGTCAAGGTATTGAGGCACCGGTGTCACTGAGCCTCTGGACATTGCTTCTCCCAACCAAGTTCGGCTTCGACCATTCGGACCTCGTTTGACTTTTGGAGAGTTGATTTAGGCACATCAGGGTCCTCTTTTCTCTGTTTGACCTGCACGGGACATGAGATACCTTTTCGTGCAATTATCGAGTATAAACACGGAATAATACGTGCACGCAAGTTAAACTAGACGTGTTGAGCCGTAAAATACACAATAACATGCGCTCATCACACCCCCCAACTTGAAAGTTACTAGTCCCTAGTAACTAATCAAGCAATCATGTCTCCCCAATGATGCAAATGAACTATTATATGCTTTTTGAAGTTTCCCAAGTGATTAGGATCATCGGCTATCACACCAATTCGTGCATAGTGTTATGAACCCAAGGTGAACAATTCCAATCATTAGATGTGTGCACAGTGCATGGTTCCATATCTCTCTCTCTCGTAAAGGGATTCTCTCCAGAATATTGCAATAGTTACCTCCCCCTAGTGCGCACAATGATGCAAAAGCGAACAAGAGGCTAAGCATTCCACAAAATTCAATAGGCAAACAACGAGAAGTATGTACGCAAATGGTTCACAAGGCATAAGAGAAGAAACGGTTACCATACATTTTACACTACAATGCATATAATTGGGAATCCAAAACACACTTAAGATCATAAAGGACTTCAAAGCTTATATTGATTTGGTTTTCAAAGAGATGTGTACAAAACAGTGCCGGCATACAATGAATGGCTCAGGTCATAACTACCCCAAATTTTTGCCGGCACTACCCACTACTCAATGCTATATATGTGATAACGCAAAAACAAACAGGAAACAGACAAATAGAAAACCATCGACTCCACATCTGACATATGGACCTAAGCTATCTCTCCCAAACCAAGTTGGGTGTGTGTAGTCAGCAATCACTGCTCCGGTGGTGGGGGCACATACACAACCAGTGCCTTCTCTAACCCTGCATCAGCTCCAATAGACCCACCCTCTGCTGAATCACTCAAATAGATCACATCAGTACCGGCAGTGGATTCAGAAGCATGGGTGGAAGGTGGATCAGTGGCATGTCTCACAGTAGGCCCCGTGGGTGTATCATCCCCAACCTCTTCAGTCTCGGATAGCACTGGTGTCATTACTTTCTTCTTCCCCTTTCCCCTTTCTCTGTTTTTCAGCTCTAAAGCGTCATGGGAAGCCTTGGTGCGATGCTCCGGGAGATTTCTATCCACACTCTCCCTTTTTCCCTCCTTATCACTCTCATCTCCACTTTCACTGTCACTCCTTGCACTGCCCGTCTCGCTTTCATTCAATGCATCTTCCTCCTCCTCATTTTCATCATCTTTGTCTTCCTCACTCTCCTCATCTGAGCTTTCCACAAATGTCTTCCCTGCCAATTCGCCCATATACTTTGCCGTGAACCGGGCAATGCTTAAACACTTCTGGATCTTCCTATCCGCTTTGTCCTGCCTTGTATGCACCCTTTTAAGCTCTTCCAAGATTAAGGCTTGGCGTTGGACAATGATCTCCATCCACTGTTCTTGTCTTTCTCGAGGTTTTTTGGATTTAGGTGCTTTCACACCGGAGTGGAAGTCAGGCTTGGAGTGTTTGGTGGATAGTGCGTGGCTTTTGGCTTTGGAGGCTTCAGTGATAGGCCCGGGCACTCCCTCAGTCATTTTCTCACCCGCCCTTTTTGGCACCTTATGTTGCAAACAGAAATGGGTAACCATGGCCGGGAAGACTAGATTTGCCGTAGCACTTGCCCTTTCTCTGAAATATACCATCTCTTGGAAGATGGTTCGGCCGAAGTCTATCACTTTGCCCAACATGAAAGCATGCATGAAGGCTATGGTTCGAGGGGGTACCCTTTTGTCACTCGCCAACGGGTACACATTGTGCTTCATAATTTTATTGAGGAGACGGTAATCCTCCTTTAGTCCCCCGGGAAAGAATTTCCCATTATACCTCTTCGGATTTGTCATTACCCTCTTGGCAAACATCTTCCCATCAAAGGATGCCGGATCAAAAGCATATTTGGGAATGATGACGGTTTCTGGATCGGGGATGGGGCATTGCAGGTATTCGGATATCCTCTCAGCGGTGATCCATACATTGACCCCTCTCACCTCTGCCACCATTCTTGGTTCGGGGGTGTTTGAATTTTCTAATCTCACTGAGCGATAGAACCCTTCAACCATTCCTCGAATATAGCCCGGGATGACTTCAAAGAACCGGGTCAAACCCATTTGGTCCAATCTTTGGACAACCGCATTTGACTCACCCAAACTCTGCCTTAGGACTTGCCTTTCGCAAGTAACGTTCTTTCTTTCAATCTTTTCTTCCCATTCTTTCTGCCCCCTATCCCCCTCAACTGTGGTTCTCTGTTTCTTGCTCTTTGACCCACTCTCTTCCCCTTGATTTTTCCGTTTTGAGCCACTTAGGGTCTTAGAAGCAGGGGATTTCCTAGGGGTTGGCTTCGTTTTAGATTTAGAGCGAGAAGTAGAGGACATAGGGGCTTTCCCCTTGTCCTTTGGAATGGCCATGGATGCATTTTCCAGTTCTGTCCATATAGGATTGTTATTGTCTGAGTCGGATTGTGGTGGGGTATCATTCGGATTGGGCTCTCTAATGGAGATGCCCTGACTCTTTCGTCTAACCATTATGAACACGGAGAGAGAGAGAAACAAGCTTACCCCGGAGTGATTTCCACAAAGAGGTGAAGAACAGAGCACTGTTGAAACTCAGATCTCAAAACCCCAAACCCCAAACCTCTGTTCTTTCCTGTTTCACGCGAACCAGGCAGCAAAAACCCCAAACGTTGACCCTTCTGTTCCTACCGAACCAGGGAGAGAGAGAGAGAGAGGGGTGCGGTGGTTTGTGAGAGAGAGAGAGAGCGAGGCAGAGAGATGGGAGAGGAGAGGTGGTCGGCTTTTGTAGGAGAGGAAGAGGTGTGGCGGTTGGAGAGGAGAGGTGCGGTGGAGGTGCGATCGACGGCAGGAGGGGAGAGAGACAGAGAGGTGCGTGGTTTTGAAGAGAGGGAGATAGAGAGAACCGGTGTGAGGAGAGAGAGGGAGATGAAGAGGTGGGAGGTAAGAACCGGTGTAACCCTTGAAAGTTATAACGTTTGGGGTTTTAAAACCCTGATATTTTTTTTATACTTTCCTCAGGTGACACCGGTGTAACGGTTTGGAGACACCGGTGTAATGTACTCTCTGTATCTCAGTTTTCTCTTTGGGACAAAAGGGATGGCACCGGTGTGATGGTTTTTGAGACACCGGTGTCAAAACCTTTCTGCATCTCAGTGGCTTCTGAATTGGAGAGGAAGCACCGGTGTCATGGTTTCTTAAGTACCGGTGTAGTATGCTCTCTGTATCTCAATTTTCTCTGTTTTGAAGAAGAAGTACCGGTGTAACCATTTCAGGGGCACCGATGTTGAGACCTCTCTGCATTTCAGTTTTTCTTGTGGAACAAAGCAAGGCACCGGTGTTACCAAATCAGAGGCACCGGTGTTAAGACCATTATGTATCTCTTGAATTCTGATCTATAGTGAAGAGCACCGGTGTCATTAAAATGAGGCACCGGTGCAACCTGAGCTCTGTAAAATTCCTTTTTCTGAGATATTTCCTCCCGATTGCAATACAACACACACACCAACAACAAAAGCCCATCCGACCTTATCTCATCCGGTTTCCTAAGCTTGTTTCAATGGATATAAATTGGATAAGGATCAAATTAAGGTCAATGAGACTCATATGTGGTACGGATCATGGAAGATGGCCTTTTATCATTTCTCAAATGTTTCATGGATTCCACAATGATGCACAAAAGTGTAAAACATGAGTAAACACGCAGTTGTAGAAACAAGAGATAGATGAATTCAACTCTGTGGCATAGAATGGTTTTAACATTAGATCTCCGCTCACAACTTATGATTCCAAATTGTTCAACAAGGTTCATGGTCAATGCACGTGTAGTGAAATAGCAATTCGTGTTCAATGGTATGCTTATGGAAACATATGTCAAGTTACTTGCAAGCATTTCAGGAGAGGATTGCCTAATACAAAGGTATGCCAATTTGTATTTATTTATTTTTTCAAAATTTTTCATGCTAAAAAGGGACTAAAACAACTAAAACAACAAAGGGCTAACACACTAATGAATCATTCTCCCCCCCCCCCCCCCCAACTTAAAGTTTGCATTGTCCTCAACGCAAAGAGATAACTCATCTTAAAGCATAAAGAGAGGGACGAACATACCAGCGAGGTGGAATGTCAACCACCATATACCTCGACCAAGTTTGAGGATTTCTCGTCACGTGCACTGTTTGTCATTGGAAGGGCTTCCAAGGTGTACTCTTCCGGCTCCAACTTGTGGACCATAGCTAGTCACATAGGATCATCGCTGGAGCTTTGTTGGACTAACAACCGTAGCACATAGCTACACCCATGACTTTGGGCTCTTGAATGCCGCAATCACCCCGTACTTAGACCCAAACTACCAAGGCTGATGTGGTAGCGTGTACACCTTGCGAAGACTGAACCCCCAACTACCTACTAAGAGCAACATAACTTCATGGAACACAAAATTTCATTAGCGGGTTAGTCCAAAAATGACAATAAATGAAAGTAAGCAATAAATCCACCAACTTCTTCACGCGAAGGACACGAGTACTACTTTTCTTCCTTGTCAAAGACTGTGTTTCCCTATTGTTGGAAGGACAGTATGCGTGGGGTTCAACAATATCTTGAGAAGCAGCGCCATCATCTAATAGGCTACCACTCCCTTTGGAGGGGGTCCCCCCAAATTCCTTACCCCGTCATTCCGCTTTGAAGAAATCTCCACGGAACTTGACACTAAAGCCGAAAGGGTTCAGACAGATTTCTCATTGTCCACGCGCCTGCCGTCAGACCCAACCTCAACGTACTACATACGTAGCTTGACAAGGTGGCTATACCAGACCATCTGATGCCGTTCGAGCACGGCAAACACTGGAGGTATCACATACTCCATGGATTTATAGTCTCCTAGACTTCAAATAAGGCTCACGGACCCAAAGGATTGGGGTCCACATGGTCGACATCGGACCCGTCATAGACCGGGTCTCTCAATTCCTCAAAGGATTCCTCAGGATCAAATGTTTCAATGTAAGGCTTCAAACGGTGACCATTCACCTTAAAAGTTGTTCCATTCTTGGGGTTCTCAAGTTCAACCGCTTCATGAGTGGAGACGGTTTTCACAATGTAGGGACCTCCCCACTGGGATCGCAATTTACCCGGAAATAAATGCAACCTCGAGTTGTACAATAAGACCTTTTGGCCTGGGGTGAATATTTTCCGGACAATGTTCTTGTCGTGAAAGGCCTTAGCCTTACACTTGTAAATGTGGGCATTGTCGTACGCATCCCGGCGTATTTCTTCAAGCTCATCCAATTGGAGCTTGCGGTGGGCACCGGCCTCGGGCATCCGATAATTCAATTGTTTGATAGCCCAAAAAGCCTTGTGCTCCATTTCCACCGGTAAGTGGCAAGCCTTGCCATATACCAAGCGGTAGGGAGACATGCCCAACACGGTCTTGTAGGCAGTACGGTAAGCCCACAAAGCATCAATTAGTCTAAGAGACCAATCTTTGCGATTCGGATTTACCGTTTTCTCTAAGATGTGCTTGATTTCCCGGTTTGCCAATTTAGCTTGGCCATTGGTCTGTGGGTGGTAGGCAGTGGATACTTTGTGGTTGACGCCATATTTCTTAACTAAGGCTTCCATAGGGCGATTGCAGAAGTGTGTGCCCTGATCACTGATTAGGGCTTTAGGCATCCCAAATCGGGAGAAGATGTTCTCCTTAAGGAATCGGACCACAACAGAGTGGTCATTGGTTCGGGTTGGAATGGCCTCCACCCATTTGGACACGTAGTCCACGGCTAACAGAATGTAGAGATTCCCAAACGAATTGGGAAAAGGACCCATGAAATCGATGCCCCAACAATCGAAAACTTCAATGATTAAGATAGGTTGGAGGGGCATCATGTCACGCCGGGATAAAGCACCCAACTCTTGACAGCGCGGGCAAGCCTTGCAGAATTCAAAGGCATCCTTGAAGATGTGAGGCCAATAGAAGCCACACTGCAAAATTTTAGCAGCTGTCTTCTTTGAGGAAAAATGCCCGCCACATGCCTCGGTGTGGCAAAAGGTCAAGATTGACTTTTGTTCATCATCAGGCACACACCGCCGGACAATCTGGTCCGGGCAGAATTTAAAAAGATAGGGATCATCGAAGACGAATCTCCTCACCTCAGCCAGAAATTTTCTCCTATCTTGAGGAGTCCAATGTGATGGGAGTTGTCCCGTGGCCAAGTAATTGGCAATATCAGCATACCACGGGCAACGCGAAACGGCCAAGAGTTGTTCATCGGGAAAGGAGTCGGGAATGGGTATGTTAGAGGTGTGATCCTCAAACTCGAGGTGAGACAAATGGTCCGCCACGACATTCTCAACCCCCTTCTTATCTTTTATGGTCAAGTCAAACTCTTGCAACAGAAGTACCCACCGAATGAGCCGAGCTTTGGCGTCGGGCTTGGTGAGCAGATATTTAAGAGCTACATGGTCGGTGTAGACTATTATAGGTGATCCGATGAGATAGGATCGAAACTTGTCTAAAGCAAAGACAACCGCCAACAACTCTTTCTCAGTGGTCGTGTAATTCATTTGAGCATCGTTTAAAGTTTTGCTCGCATAAGAGATTACACAAGGAACCTTGTCTCTCCGTTGGCCGAGCACAGCGCCTATTGCATAGTCACTGGCATCGCACATGAGCTCAAAGGGCAGGTTCCAATCGGGTGATCGCACGATTGGAGGAGTAGTGAGACTGATTTTTAATTTTGAAAAAGCCTCCTCGCAATCGTGTGTCCACTCGAAAGGTGTGTCCTTCGTAAGTAAACGACACAACGGACGGGATATGGCGCTAAAGTTCTGGATAAAGCGCCGATAGAATCCAGCGTGTCCAAGGAAGGAACGGATATCCTTGACACACTTACGAGTAGGTAACTTAGAGATGAGCTCTATTTTCGATTGATCTACCTCAATCCCCCTCGAAGAGATGATGTGACCGAGGATAATTCCGTGAGTGACCATGAAATGGCACTTCTCCCAATTTAAAACCAGGTTTTTCTCCTCACATCTAACAAGAACCCTCTCAAGATTCTCCAAACAAGACTCAAAGGAGTCCCCGAACACAGAAAAATCATCCATGAACACCTCTACAATTTTCTCTATCATGTCGCTAAAGATGCCCGTTATACACCGAGAGAAGGTGCCGGGGGCATTGCAAAGCCCGAAGGGCATGCGACGATATGCAAAGGTGCCGAATGGACATGTGAAAGTAGTCTTTTCTTGGTCTTCCAGAGAGACCTCTATCTGATTATACCCCGAATACCCATCCAGGAAACAGTAGAAAGCATGGCCAGCTACCCTCTCTAACATTTGATCAATGAAGGGGAGAGGGAAGTGGTCTTTCCGGGTGCCGGCGTTGAGTTTTCGATAGTCTATGCAGACACGCCAACCAGTGACTACTCGAGTGAGAATCAACTCCCCACTCTCATTGGGCACAACAGTGACACCCGACTTTTTTGGAACAACCTGGATGGGGCTGACCCATTTACTGTCAGCAATCGGGTATATGATACCCACATCTAATAACTTAAGAACTTCATCTCTCACCACATCTCTCATGATCGGGTTCAAACGCCGTTGAGGTTGGCGAGATGGCTTAATATCATCCTCGAGATAGATGCGGTGAGTACACAATAGCGGGCTGATCCCGTGAATATCAGCAATGGTCCACCCTAAAACAGATTTGTGGGCCCTCAGAATTTCCAATAAAGCAGCTTCTTGGGGGTTGTCTAGACTGGATGAGATGACAACCGGGAAAGTTTCAAAATTCCCTAAGAAAGCATACTTTAAGGTAGATGGTAAACTTTTAAGCTCGGGCTTGGGTGGTTTACCAGAAGATGGTAGAGCCCGAGCTGTCGGTGGTGGCAGTTTTTCAAAGTTGGGTACCCACTTTTCAGTACCCAACACCTCTTCTTCATTCAGGAGGGAGTAAATGTACTCAACCTCGGGAGAATCTAGAAACTCAGTCTCTTCCACAGTAAGCATGGCCTCTAGCGGGTCGGAAAAGAGATGACAATCGACGTGCTCTTGAACAAGTGCGTCTATAACGCTGACATCGCGGATGTCATCATCATCCCCCATTTGGCTCCCAATGTTAAAAATGTTGAGCTCGAGGGTCATGTTCCCAAACATCATTTTAAGCAGCCCATTCCGACAATGGATCACTGCGTTGGATGTGGCCAAGAAGGGCCTTCCAAGTATGATGGGCGTTTGGGCTTGCAGGTTGGACGTGGGACAAGTATCAAGGACTATGAAGTCCACCGGGTACACAAAATTGTCCACTTGGACAAGCACATCTTCCACCAAACCTCTCGGTACCCGGACACTACGGTCAGCTAATTGGAGGGTCACCGAGGTTGGTTTCATATCTCCCAACCCAAGTTGCTCATACACCGAGTATGGCAACAAATTCACACTAGCCCCCAAGTCAAGCAGGGCTTTCTCCACTATCTTCCCCCCTAACCCTCACAGAAATTGTAGGACAACCAGGGTCCTTGTACTTTGGTGCAATGGGGGTTTGTATGATTGAACTCACTTGCTGCGTCAAGAATACCTTCTTTTGCACGTTGTGCTTGTGGTTTATTGTGCACAAGTCCTTCAAAAATTTGGCATAGGAAGGTATTTGCTTGATTGCATCAAGCAACGGGATATTGATCTTCACTTGCTTGAAGAGCTCGAATATCTCGCTGGAGTTCGTCAACTTGGGTAAAGGCCTCAATCTTTGTGGGAAAGGGGCCGGCATTGGGCAAGTTGAGACTATGGGTTCTCCCATAGGAGCAGATGTGGATGTGGAAATGGGGGGAGGTTGAGGTATCACACTCACGGGGTCATCATCTTGGGGTTGTGGAATAGGCACCGGAGGAGGAGTGGGGATTGTTTTCGGAAGAATGGTCTTACCGACCTCTTTCCCACTCCTCAAAGTGGTGATTGCTTTTGCTTGTTCCACATTTGACCCCGAAGGAGACTCTCCTTGTACAAAATGTTGACCTTGGGGGTTTGCTTGAGGTTGGGCTGGAAATTTCCCTTTCTCGTGTTGCATGGTACCCAAAGTGGTGGTCAACTTGGTGAGTTGGGAGCGGATGTCCCCAATGGCCTGAGTGTTCTATTCATTTACATTTGCTTGCCCTTGCATGAACATTTGCAAGGTATCCTCCAAGCTTCGCCGGTTAGGCGGTTGGTAAGAGTTGGGACCCGTGGAGGGACCCGGAGGATTGTAGGAATTTGGTGGATACCGCGGTGGTGCCGGCCCTTGTGCATTTTGATGGGCCGGGTGGTGTCCTTGGAATCCCGGGGGTCCTTGGGGTTGTGCACCCGCCTCATTGTTCCTCCAACTAAAGTTGGGATGATTTCTCAATCCCGGATGGTAGTTGTTATTGTTGAAGGGTACATTGGTAGGCTTTTGGCCTTGGTGAAGGGCGTGGACCTCAGCATGGTCCGGACCATGGAGTACCTCTTTGAAAGTAGGTATGGTTGGACATATATTGGTCGTGTGGTCCATGGTGTCACAGATAGCACAAGCCTCCCCGGGCTTTGAAACAGAAGAAACCTCGTTCACCCTATTTATCTCCAATTTCTCTAGTTTCCTAGAGAGGTGGTCGAGGCGTTTGCTGATGTCGTCCTCGTCCCTAGGCACATGTTTGCCCATGGTTCCGTGACTAGTGGGGGGTTTATAGGAGCGGTCATTGGGATCCGAATAATCCCATGATTGGTTATTCTCCGCTAGCTCATCTAGATAAGCTAAAGCCGCGGAGGCTCCTTGGTTTAGAAATTCCCCACTTGTCATGAGGTTGATAAATTGGCGATTGCGGATTGAGATGGCTTCGTAGAAGAATGCCACAATCTGCCAATCCTCATACCCGTGATGAGGGACAGCGAGGAGACGCTCCTTGTATCTCTCCCAACATGAACAAAAAGATTCGTTGGGTATTTTCTCGAAGTTCTGAATCTTCTTCTTTAAGGTGGTGGTACGGTGGAGTGGGAACCACTTTTTGTGGAACTCCACCTGCATCTCCACCCAACTTGTCACCGAATGAGCTCTCAAGGAGAGAAACCATCGCTTGGCTTTATCCTTGAGAGAAAAGGGAAAGAGCTTAAGACGTGCCGACTCCAGATGGGCGGTCACGTTGGTGAAAGTGTTCACCACCTCCTCAAACTCTTTAATATGGACATAGCAGTTCTCTGATTCCATCCCATAGAAGGTTGGTAACATGCCAAGCATGTTAGGCTTGACATGGAATTGTTGACCTTCGGGAGTATCAGTTGGAAAGCGTATGCACGAGGTGGTGGTGGTGTGAGTGGGATGCAAGTAATCCCGTATGGTGCGTCCCATGGGTGCATCATTAGCCTCATGGTGTTCGGCCATTGGATTGAAAGGAGGATTGTCTTGGCGGATTAGCCGATGTGTCGCGTCACGAGTGTAAACACTCATACACCAAAGACAGTCTCCTAACAATCAAGTGTGCGTAAAAAGAAAATAAAATAAAAAACTGCAAATTACACGTCCCTTTGGCCTGCGTTACACCTTAGGTTTACCAAAATGGGTAGGTTAAAGGTTTCCGCCAAAGAAACTTGCACTTTACAAAATCTGCGATTATCTAAATCAACTATTCAATTCCCCGGCAACGGCGCCAAAAACATGACCGGCCGGCAAAAGTGTTTGTCGTTAGGGGTGCCGGCCTGGAGTCAGTGGTTTAATTTCATAAAACAGAACTTATCCTCAAAATATGTAAAATGAGTATAATGGATAGTCCGGAGTATCGATCCACAGGGAAAAAGAACGTTGGATTTAAAGAGTGCGCAAATTGGGGTTTTCGACGTTTCGGACGTCAACCTCAAATTTGTTTGGTGCGGTTAAGCAATTATATCAACTAAAAGGAGGATTAAAACTAGATTAAGGAGCGGAGTTAAGTTCTAAGGTTTGGTCTATTCCAATTCTTCCGTCGGTCTATCTCTTCTCCTTATAACTTAATCTATCCCCCGTATAGGATTTTAGATCGGAAGATACTTCAATGAAAATCAGGATTTTACTTCACAAAATGGTTTGATGGATTCTTTCAAGTTTAAGAAAATTAGGATTAAAATATGAAGGACATCGATTCAAGTATTAGATATACCAACTCTAAGGATGACTATAACTAATCAAGAACTTAACACTTCATTTTTATTTCAATAAGAAAAACTTAGAAAGATCCATCAATGGCATTAACACATATGGAGAAGATATAGACCAACATGGTTTTGAACTAAACCTCACCTTTAAACTTAACCTACACTAATTTAGCTACTCATATTAACTATAAACATGATATACTCAAAGGAAAACATGATAAAACCAATTTATCTAAGTCTAATAAGAAAGATTTAGTCTAAACTATACTAGAGAACACTAAGAACAATCAGATTTTAAGGTAAGAAAATACTAAAATGGAACTATATGAGTGAAACTAATCCAAAACTTAAATGATTCCAAGAGAGTACAAGGATCTTCAAGCATAAAACAATAAAGATTAACAAACTTACTTAAAATCTTGAAGAACAATGAAGAACAAAAGACAAGGCTAACATGGAGGCAAGAAGAGCTCTCTAGAAGGAATACAATCTGATTTTTCCTAAGATATTATGTTAGCTAATGAGACCCCTTGGCCAAAAGTAAAAACCTAATAGAAAATATCCTAACAAACTAGGCTAGTTACAAAATTATCCTCCAAAAAGGCATAATAGAAGCTTCTTTTCCTTTCCCCAGGCTGAATATCCCTTTTGTCCCCTGATTTGGCACACATTTTAAGGCAAAGTGGACCCCCCAAGAGTCAGCCATCCCAAGGCAAAAGTTTGCTTTTGTCGAACTAGATACACCGGTGTCAAGGTATTGAGGCACCGGTGCCTCTGTTGCTCTGTATCTGGTATTCTGTGAAAGGGGTGACACCGGTGTAAAGGAATTGAGGCACCGGTGTCACTAAGGCTCTGTATCTTGATCTTCTTTGCATTTGGCAGAGACACCGGTGTAAAGGATTTGAAGGCACCGGTGTCTTGGACACTCTGTATCATCCTCCTTCCATTGGCATTGCATAGATACACAGGTGTATAGAACTCAGAAGCACCGGTGTCTTGGACACTCTGCATCTTGGCCTTCACTTGGAAAAAGGGGGAGACACCGGTGTCACTGGAATTGAGCACCGGTGTCATTTGGTCTCTGCATTCTGGCTTCATCAGCGGAATAAAGGGAAGACACCGGTGTCAAGGTATTGAGGCACCGGTGTCACTGAGCCTCTGGACATTGCTTGTCCCAACCAAGTTCGGCTTCGACCATTCGGACCTCGTTTGACTTTTGGAGAGTTGATTTAGGCACATCAGGGTCCTCTTTTCTCTGTTTGACCTGCACGGGACATGAGATACCTTTTCGTGCAATTATTGAGTATAAACACGGAATAATACGTGCACGCAAGTTAAACTAGACGTGTTGAGCCGTAAAATACACAATAACATGCGCTCATCAGTTATCACAATCGCTTCCTGTAGGCACGGGGTTGACATCGGTGAGTTTCAATTCTCCATCGGTCACCCATTAATTTACCTATGCTTTCACTTCCTCGATGTTGCAAGGGTAGCCTGGAGTATTGCTCATCTGTTTTCTTTTTCTGGGCTGCGCATAGTGCTCACTCCGCGACTTTCGTGAAATTGTAGCGGAAGTCATAGCTGAGACTGACTGGGTGCCGGGGGAGCATCTACTGTCTCGTGTAGTCAGTTTGACCGTGGCATGAAGGTTGTGTACTGCTTCATAAAGGGCTGAACATGTGAGAAGACTGATATTCGTCAAGTGAACATGGTATTCTCAAATGATGCCTTCCACACAGATCCTAACCAGGTGAGACTCGTACACTGGCTCGTGGCAGTCTACCGCTAGATCTTGGAACTGATTGAGGAAATTTAGGATATCATCATTGTAGCTTTGTCTTTTCCGAACAAGAGATAGGGTTGTGACTTTCTCTCACATCTGGAAGAACTTAGTGTAGAACTTGTTCACCATATCCTCCTAGGTGAGGACCAAACATGGTTTTAGGTTGATGTACCAAGTGTAGGCTTGGTTAGTGAGTGATTTGGAGAATTCGCCAGGGCAAAGGTTGTGGTCTGACCCATATGGGCCCAAAGTTTCAAGAAAACGAACTACGTGCTCCTACGCGTTGCCTTCTTTGCCATCGAACTTGACAAATTTCTGTTGGTACCCCTTAGGATATGGCAAGGAGAAAAGAGTCAAGGGGTATGGTGGTTGTATATCTAGGATTGGTAGGGAGGCTAGGATTTCTTTGGTTCTTTCTTGTTGAGGCAAGACATGCACATCAGCAGCTGTAAGATACTTTTGTGTGTGGTTCAGAGAGAGATGAGCTTAATTTTTAGTTGGGACATGGACTTGTCCACCGAACTTGTCTCATAGGGTGGTAGTTGAATTTGCGCGTCGTTGATAGTTGAACCATGGCCCTGTATAACAGTTGGCTCCTCGACATGGAGTTGTCAGGGGGTCTCCTGCGGGTTGGTGGTTGCACGTGGGATGACTGAGAGAACAACATCGGTCAATGTTTGGAGAGTAGTGACCAACTGTTTTTTGAGTGTCTTGTATGGCTTGTAAAGCATCTAGGGTATCTAAAGTGCAATCCGTGCTGGTTGAGTCTTCATTTGCTCCATGGCCGGAAGAGTCATGTTGCTCGTTGTCTTCAGTAGCCATTTGAGCACTTTGGAGCTACAGACCACTTCTTAGGCTAACCATTCACTAAATCACCTCGCGAGTAGAGTCGTCAAAATGTAAGGGATGGATTTTGCTGTGTGAGAATATTCCAAAGAATATGCTGGAGAGGTCAAGAATAACAAACTCTAGTTAGCCAAAGAGAAAGAAGAAGAACTGAAAAGGGTGAAAGATGAGGCAAACACCAGGACAAAGAGAATGACAGTTATCTTTAACCTTGAAATTGACTTAGAAAGGTAGGTGGGGGACATGCTCCAGAGAGTAGACGAGAGAGAGGCAAGGAGAAGATCTCTCCCAAGCCTAAGGAGAGTCTCTCTCTCTAGGATGCTCAAATGTCAAGTCAGGTAATTAACCCTTCAATAACATGAGGGGGTCAAGTATATATAGGCACACCAGGTCCATAGTTTGGTGCCAAGTGTGCCAGTATATACTTGACACGTGTCCCTTTTCCAAAGTGTTTGACCACAGTGGACCCGTCCCGTTGTGACTCGCAGTGATAGTAGGTCACTGGCGACCCCTCCTCCTTTGGACGCACCAATCCACTAGTCTCCTTTTTTTTTTCCATGAGTAGGGTTAGGAGACCACGCACTTGATCTCTCCCCAACTGTTGTTATCTAGCCTTTGTGAGCCCTATCACCCGAGCCTTACTATCACAGCTCGGGTAGGCACGCACTAGGATCCAAACTCTGAATCTAGGGTTCTTCCTTGGTCTTATCTCTGGCCTCCGCTTTATCTATCCTATGGTTGCATTGCACCTGAGCGTTGCTAACCATTCGGTGCATCACCTTGGACTTTTGGTAGCACTTAGGTGCCGAAAAAGTGATCCCCCTGTGCCCCCGACCTCTACGGCTCTGGCTCTGGCTCGAGCCCAGCCCTGCAACCCCTGACCTATGCAGCTCGGGCTCGGTCCCATGGCCCCCGACCCCGAATGCTCAGGTTTTGCCCTATAGCCCCCGACCTCTGCGACTCAGCCTTGCAGCTCCCGATCTCTGCCCTATAGCCCCCGACCTCTGCGACTCAGCCCTGCAGCTCCCGATCTCTGCGGCTATGGCTCAGCCCCATGGCCCCCCACCTTCACGGCTCTGTGGCTCCGGCTCGGCCCTGCTCCTCGACCCTCGCGGCTCAGGCTTGACCCCACGGCCCGTAACCTCCACGGCTCTTACTCGGCCCCGCAGCCCCCGACCCTTGCGACTCGGGCTCGACCCTATGGCCCCCAACCTCTGACCCCCACGGCCCTCGACCTCTGCAATTCTGGCTTGGGCTCAGCCCTGCGCCCCCCCCCCCCCCCCCCCCCCCCAAACTCCACGGCTTTGGCTCGAGCTCGGCCCCGTGGTCCTTGACCTTCACGGCTCAGGCTCGTAAATGCGGTCCCAGAGCGATGTGGCTATGGGTCTGACTTGGCCTTGTGGCCCCTACCCTCGCGGCTTGGGCTTGGGCTCGACCTTGCGGCCCTCCAACCTTTACGGCTTGGGCTCGAACTCAAACGCAGCTTTGCGGGCCCTAACCCCCACGACCCCCAACCTTTGTGACTTTGGCTCAGGCTTGGCCCTGTGGCCCCTAACCGCCATGGCTCGGGCGGCCCCAGACCTTCATTGCTCAAGCTCGGGCTCGACCTCGTGGCCCCTGACCTTTGCAGCTTTGGCTCGGCCCCATGGCCTCTAACCCTTGCGCCTCAGGCTCAGCCCTTTGGCCCCCGAGCCCCGCGGCTGGCTACTAGGGGTGGCTTCCCCGTGGCTGGGAGGTCTAATGCAGTGACACCCGCAGTTCCTCTTTCTCTCTTTCTTTCTTCTCTCCCTCCTCTCTTTTCTCTCCTTCGCGGCACTGTCACTTGGCTGGCTCGCGACTGGACCGCTGGGCTCAACCCTCCCTCACGCAAGGGTCTTCTTCCACGGTGTTGCCACCGACTAGCCCACAACTGGGCCGTTGGGCTCAGTCCGTCCCATCCGTGGTTGGGCCGCTGGGGGGTCCATGCCCTGCTTTCTCGCGACTTGGTCGCTGGGGTCAACAAGCCTCCCCCCTCTCGCAGGAGGTTATCCTCGGCTGGGCTGCTAGCAGGGACCCGCGACTAGGCTACTGGAGCATTTCCATGTATCCCCTCGGCCTTTTCCCGTAATCGGGTTGTGGCTCTTGAGGTATTGGCCTACGAACTTCTATGGTCTTGAATTCGTCTCGGGATTTGGCTCGTAGAATCTCAGGGGCCTTGTCTCGGCCGAAGGACTTGATGCGGCTTATCCTTGGCCTCTCGGCACCCGTTTCCCCGGGTTCGGGGCTCATGGGCCTAAAATCCTAGGTATGGCCCACAAACACTAAAAACGTTGAAAAAAAATCGTCTGGAAAAAAAAATCATCTTTACTGAACTTTTTGAGGCTTTTACTCATATTTTTTTACTTTCTAGATTTGTTTCGATTTGTTTCGTCAAGATTTATGGTTAATCCAACCAATTTGGCACGAACTTGATAAAAATTAAAAATAAATGAGTAAAAAGATAATAACATTGATGCTGATTAGTTTAGGCCAAAGCGTTCTCACATGGACACTAAAATCGTAAATAAGAAACACTAATTAAATTGGTGCTTGCAGAAATATGAGTTTATTTCTACTCATGATAATACGAGGAATGGACCTCTTTCAAAAAAAAAAAAAATAGAACATAAATGGTTAATTATATTTCATCGGTTCCAAAAATGAGTTTTTTAGAATAAAATCATTTT
>JAHSPW020000004.1:10517318-10827318 GCA_019985065.2 Arctostaphylos glauca | reverse complement strand
TCGCCACCATTAGCACTCTTAGGATGGATGGGTTTTTTTTTAGACCACAGATCATAGTTGGTCTCATTCAATACAATTCCTGCATTGAATGATGAACCTTCGTGTTGAATAATGATGGGGGTAGATTTGGTGCCAGATGTTTCAGAATCTGACTTGCTCATGGTTTAAGGATTCAAAGAAGAAGAAGAAAAAAGGATTCAAAGAAGAATGAATTAGGGTTTCGTGGCTCTGATACCAACTTGAAAATCAGAAAAGAATATTTTTCATTCATAATCAATCTGTAATCTGCACATGTACATATTTATAGAGATGGAGATAGAGATAGAGATAGAGATTAGGATACATAATCCTAATCCTAAACTAAGTAGGATACATATCCTAAACTAACTAGGATACATAAGAATCAATTCCTAGAATCTCTCCTAGATTCTCGAGAATCATCCTTAACAGAATAATATCTCTAAACTAGGAAAGAATATTATCTTACAATAGGAAATTGCAACACAATATCGCAACACTTACAACTCCGACGATCTAGAACGCTAAGCTGCTTCATCATGCATATGGAATTGTCAGACCTAGTTCAAGACCTTCTGAATTGTGATGAAGATCATTACAGAGATATATGACATAACTGAAAAAGAAGAAGAAGATAATGAAGAAAGAAAGAGCTGGAAAATATTGAAACGAAACTTTCATCCCTTTTTTTTTTTCATTGAGTGATTCAGACCTTTTCACAAACACTTTACATACACTCTAAAAACTAAACCCAGATAGCTGACTTCATCAACTTCAGTTACTCACTGATACGACAATTATGAAAAATACAAAAATTGAGCTAGCTATGCTCACTATTTTGAATTGACGACATACGGCTAAGTTGATCCTTAACTGCACCATTGTCAATACATCTCACACCCTCCTACAACCTGATGGTAGGGCAACCAACCACGAGTTTGGATGTAAAGAAACCAAACCGAGGAACAGACAAATATTTGGTGAAAATGTTGGCAATTTGAACAGCAGTGCCAACATAAGAAACACTCAGTTGTTTAGCCAAGACCTTCTCGCGAATGAAATGATAATCCGCTTTGATATGTTCAGTACGAGCATGAAAAACAAGATTAGATGCTAAGGCAATAGCAGACTGACTATCACAGCAAATAACCAGAGGAGAAACCAAGGAAACTTGCAAATCATGGAGTAAATATTGAATCCAGGTTAAATCAGCCGCAGTATGAGCTAATGCTTTGTATTCTGCTTCGGTGGAGGACCGAGCAACGGTGTGCTGCTTTTTGGCACAGGAGGAAATCAGATTAGGACCAAAGAAAATAGCAAACCCTGTTGTAGAACGCCAATCACCACGGTCCCCAACCTAGTCAACATCGAAAAATGCTTGAAGAGAAAGAGAACCTAAATTAAAAGGCAAACCTTGACTGACAAAACCTTTAATGTACAGTAGAATGCGTTTGATAGCCATAAAATGACTCAAGGGAAGGGCATGCATGTGTTGACATGCAGCATTAACCGAATGGGAAATTTCAGGACGTGTGAGATTAAGGTATTATAAGCTCCCAACTAGTGTTCAATATAACAAAGCATTAGCAAATAAAGGATTAGGAACCAAAACAGATGGTTTGACAGAGGCAAGAGAAAAATTTGGTTTGCAATCCACCATTCCAGCCTTGACCAATAAATCCTGGGCATATTTGTGTTGACTGAGATGCAGACCAGAAGAAGAATGATTGAACTCAATCCTCAGAAAGTAGTGAAGCTTTCTGAAATCCTTCAGCAAATTTAGATCTAAGTAAAGTAATATACTCATCAATCCTTACAGAATCATTCCCAGTGATAATGGTATCGTTGACATACAGTAAGATGAACAAGTGTAGAGAATCCTTGTGCAAAACAAAGAGAGAATGATCAGTTGTGCTGTTCTCAAAACCATTATCCAACAGAAACCCAAAAAAGGTAGCAAAACATGCACAGGGTGCTTAACAAGGCCATACAAAGCCTTATGCAGTTTACAAACGTAATGAGGATGATCAATACTACAGTACCCTGGAGTTTGTTTCATATAGACCTCCTCATCTAGGGTTCCATGAAGGAATGCATTAGAAACATCTACTTGACGTAATGACCAACAATGATGAACAGCTAGAGACAGAACAACTTGAATGGAAGGTTGTTTCACCACAGGACTAGTCGTTTCAGTAAATCTAAGCCTTCAGTCTGTTGATTACCATTAGCAACTAACCTGGCTTTATGACGAGCAATGATACCATTGGAATGCTGTTTAACCTTGTAAATCCATTGACAAGTGATGACTTGACCATGTGAGGGAGGAGGAACTTAAGACCATGTCCCTTGATCCATAAGTCCTTTATACTCCTCTACCATAGCCTGTTTCCAAGAAAAATGCCGAATGCCTTCCCCAAAATGTTTCGGTTCAAGGCTAGAAGAATTAGTAGATTGACAAAGTAAAGATAAAGGATGGTGCGGTTTAAAAGTGTCAACTTTAGCCCTTGTGATCATGCGATGAGTGGAAGTAGAAGAAGAACAAGGAGGAGGCAAAGAAATAGAAGGGCCTGCTCATTAGTAGAAGAGTGAGTGGACGTAGTAAAAAGAGAGGACATAAGAGGTGGAAGGGAAGGTGTCTGTGCATGGACAGTAGAAACAAGAGATTATGCAGATGACACAGGAAGGAAATTAGCGTGATGCACAGGAAAACTGAGTTGAAACTCAAAAAATGTGGTTAAGGGAACCTTAAACTGAGATACAGCAGAATAGGAAGAAAGAGAAGAAGTAGTGATGGAGGGATAAGGAAAGTGAGTTTCATCAAATTGAACATGTCTAGAAAAGTACACTATGAGAGATAGGATCATTACATCGATAGCCTTTGTCATTGTCACAATAACCCAGAAAAACACATAGAGTAGACTTGGGACTCAACTTGCCAGAGACATATGGCTTTAGCCATGGATAACAAGCACATCCAAACAATTTGATCATTTAATAATCGAGTTTGATGTAGTAGAGAAGAGTGTATGGGATATGAAAGTTGAGAGAAGAATGAGGTAGTCTATTAGCAAGGAATACAGCTGTAACAATAGCTTCCATCAAGAATTTAGTATGAAGAGAAAAATGTGTGAGTAAAGTAACAGCATTTTCAACCAAATGATGATGTTTTCATTCTACTACACCATTTATGTGACAAATGACCTCTTAGTTATTTTAGTCATACTACAAATTTCACATTTTTCTAATTCTTTATCAAGCTTAGGAATCAAACCAAGATAACTCATATTTTTCATATATTTACTATTTATGTGACATAATCTACCATGCCAAAGATCAACACAAGAAACAATATAAGCAGAATTTGAAATTTCATTCATCTCAATATTGAGTTTAAACATACCATCACAAGCATAACCCTTTCCAACAAACATGCCCTTTCTAGATAGTACATATTGATCAACCTCAAAAACTTGTTTGAAACCAGCCTTATTCAAGAGAAAACTAGAAACCAAATTCTTTCGAATATTTGGAATATGTAAAACATCTTTTAGAGTTACTTCTTTTCCGGAAGTAAATTTCAAAAGAACCTCTTCATTGCCCACCACTTCAATAGTGTGAGAATCACCAAGCATAATTTTCTTTTTATCATTCAAAACGGAGTAGGTCTTGAACCAAGTTCTATCAAAGCAAACATGCCTTGTAGCCCCCGAATCAATCCATCACCCTTCCGAGCCTTCGAGAATATTAACCTCAGTAATCGTAGCCACGAGCGGCTCTTCAATAACATTAGCTTGAGCCGTAGGAGCATACTTGCGGAATTTACAAATTCTCGCAGAATGTCCAGGCTTACCACACACAAAACATGCATAATTATTATTGTTGTTGTTGTGGTTGCCATTCGGGGTTTGTTTAGAAGGGGGGCCTTGGTTCTTTTTGTGTTTCGAAATTTTTTTGAATTTTGATTGGTTTCCTTTAGGCCTATATTTCATGTTATTTTTATTAGGCCTAAAATGGGCAGTTTGATTGGAATGGACATTTGGCTTATTATCATTGGTAGACTAAATTTACCTTCGATCCATTACCTCCCATTGATTCAAATTTTTTGTCTTGGGCCATTGCCTCCTCTTCCACTCTCAAACGGGTGATTAGGGCCTCAAATAGTAAGCTCCTTCTACTTGTGCCTCAAAGTCTTTGCATACTCCTTCCAAGAATCCGTCAACTTGTCTATGATGGCTGAAACTTGCATTTGTTCATCAACTTGTATGCCTTCGGAACGGACTTCATGTTCAATCATTTGGAGATCATAGGCTTGATCTACAACTGATTTGCCTTCAACCATTTGAAACCTGAAAAATCGACTGCATGCATATTTTTTGGATCCCGTTTCTTCGGTATCATACTTTTGACGTAGAGCCTTCCAAATCTTTTTTGCCGAAGAATAGGTTTGATCATAATAATCATATAACTCGTCAGAAAGACAATTAAGTAAATAATTTCTACAGTACAAATGATCTTTCTCCCACTTTTTTATATCATTATTATGATGAGAAATATCATCTTCACTCATGCCTTCGATCTTCTTTTTCTTTGGATTTTTCTCAGTCAATATATACCCCACGTTTAAAAGCGTAAGGTAAAAAAGAGTTTTTTGTCTCCACCTCTTGAAGTAAGCACCACGAAAACGGAATGGCTTATTAAGGTCACCCATTCCGGTGGTGTTCGTCATCGAGCTACCATTCACAATCGATGAATTTCCGTTCTCCATTAGGTATCATCTCAAATTGTTGGAATAAAATGGAGAAATATTACCTTTTTTCCTTCAACCAAGAATTTACCGACACGAAGGTGGTGGAGATTGAGGCGCGGACTAGGTCGCTCTCTTGAGACGATACGCGTTGTCTATGGAAGATTTCCGGTGTAAAAGACTACAAGATGCATGTCGTCCCCAGGATACAACAAGCCCAACCACTAAATTATAAACTCTCACAAGCTTACACTACTTGAAGAGTGAGAAACTCCAAAAATAATACTTTCTTAACCCTAGAGAAAAATACAATATATGTAGCAAAAGAGAAGAGCAGACACTTAGAAAAAGAATAGAAGTAATACTTTCTCTTTTTTTTTCTTATATTTTCTCTGCTCCCGGCATGGGTAATATATACTTGCATGTAATACACAAGCAATGGTGGAAAGTTATTATCCAATTGAAAGGATATCACTTCCAAATCAAGAAAACCGTCAAAACATAAAGCCCATGCAACAGTAAAAAATATATTAATTCTTATGGCTTTAAAGACTCAGGGGGAAAAATTTAAACCAATAATCATATGATTTTATTCTTTACAACAGTAAAATTTGACATAAATACTATTGGTTTAATTTAGAAAAATCAAAACGGTTAAGACAATTAATCTCATAGTAAATATAAGAAATTGAAGATCATTCATTACATTTAAATTAATAATTATTATTATTTTTTATAAAAATATTCTAACATTCCATGCTCAAGGAAAGAATAGACTTAGGAAATCTTGGCAGACTGCATACCAAAGCATCTATAATGGATCTTCTAGCACTCAGAGTCAGGCTTCCATGGGTTGCGTCGTTGGCAGTATTCAATCAAGTATGGAAGCTCAATGTAGCTAGTTAGATTGTATGAGTGCTTTCCACCATATGGGTTGACAATCCTCAGCTCGTTGACTGGCCTTTGTTGCTGAATCCACTCGCAAGGTACTTGTAAGCGAAATTAACAATCACAAACACAATATAGAATACAAAAAGCAATAAAAAGATCGACACAAGACTTACATGGTTTCCTAAAAACTGGGTACATCCACGGGAGCGGAGCAAGTTTGTTATTTGATATGATGTCTAGGGTTTTTACGATAGAGATTATTTATATCCATACTCTATTTCAACCCTAATTAGGTTGTACCATATTGTACTACAGGAGACTTTGCCCCCCGCACCCCCGAAACTATTGGGCCTTCGACCCAACTCCAACAGTTGAATCTGTGATGGGCCAAAAGTTTCGCTTCGCTCGACATTTGGCCTTTGCCTAGAACTCAACGTAACCTCTCCATATGAGCCACGAATTCTAACAATCTCCTCCTTGGCGAATATACCCGCTCCTTCAAAAGATAACCCATCTTAATCCAGTTGGTTTTGGTGGACGCCTCCTCTTTATCACCTAGAGATGTTAACAAAGTCCAAACAATGCTCAAACTTGTCCACAGTCACAGTTTTTGTCAACATGTCAGCTGCATTCTTAGAAGTGTGCACCTTTTTAAGTATCAAATCCCCCATAGAAATTAACTATCTCAGCTTGTGAAACCTCATGTCAATATGATTGGTCCTAGCATGATACACCTGATACTTTGCCAAACAGATGACACTCTGACTATCACAATACAACTACACTCTACCTTGATCTATGCCCAGATCACCGCCATGTACTCAAACTCAGTAGTCAATAGAGCCACTAGAGATTGTACAATGAATCTCCAACAAACAAGGCCACCCTCAAGTGTAAAGACATAGCTTGTAGTAGACCTCATGTCATCTACATCTCCAGCATAATCCGTATCCACAAATCCTGAAACTGAAGTTTGATTATGTTGCCTAACAAACATTAGCCCACGGCCTACCGTACCCCCTCAAGCATCTAAAGATCTACTTGATTGCCTTCCAATACTCTCTGCCTGGATTAGCCATGTACTTGCTGACTGTGCTAACTGCATGTTCCAAATTATGTCTAGTACATACCATTGCATACATCAAGCAACAGACTACACTGGCATAAGGAACTTTGACATACCCTAAATTTCTTCATATGGTCTTGGACACTGAGACGTAGATAAGTTGAAACAACTCGCCAAATGTGTGCTAGCTGGCTTAACACTATCCATGCTAAACCTCTCCAGCACTTTCATCACGTAAGCCTTTTGAGACAAACCATAGCTTCCCTGTTGACCTATCTCTGTGAATCTCCACCCCAAGTATTTTCTTACCAATCCCCAATTCCTTCATATGAAATTCCTTACCCAACAAAGATTTCAACCTGTTTATCTCAGTCATACTTTTTGCAACAATAAGATTCTTACCATAAACACAACAATCATACTCACAGCGTGTGAACCCAATCTGGATTATGTAGGACACAAACCTCTTGTACCATTGTCTTGGAGACTGCTTAAGCCAATAAAGCGACTTTTTCAACCTACAAACAAAGTGCTCAGTCCCTAGTTAAATGAACCCCTTCGACTACTCCATGTATATAACCTCCTCTAGATCACCAAAAAGAAATATTGTTTTCATATCCATTTGCTCTAACTCTAGATCATAGCTAGCCACTAATGCCAAGATAATCCTAATCGAAGTACGATTCACCAGTGGAGGTGTCACGACCCATTCCAAATTGGAACGAATTAGTGACTGGCCAGCGGTTCTACACGCTGAGGCCTCCTACGTTAATTAAAGAGTTTATGAACTTTATCGAATTATCTTATTTAACCCTTGACATGCTGCAGAGTTTAGCGGAAGCGTTGTTTGTTCAATAACAAAATAACATCAAGGACGTGTAAATCTGACAAACATTATTGAATTAAAAGCATGCTTATCCGATACTTATTACAAACCGTAGTACTGGCCTAACCTGACCTCAACATAACAAAATAGAACTCTATATCTACATAAGTTTTCAACTACAAAATTCAAAGCGTGAGATTTAGCTGATTAATTCTTCATTGTTCGCCAGGTCCTGCCATGGGTCCTGTTGTGTTGCAAGGCAACACCCATTAGCTTACAGCTAGTATGAATCTAGATATACCATTTTACAGATTTTACACGACATAATTAAAAAAAGAATAATTTATTAATATATTGACAATACTTATGATTGGGTCCATAGGCCGTGGCCGACGACGTATATATAAATAATATATAATTTCCATAACCCGTGGGTTATATCAATACTAGAATTAACGGTTTGTTGTGTTTTAAACAGAAATAATCAATGAAATAAATTCAACAGTTGATTCTTCGGTGTATATGCAAGAACTAGATTAAGGGAGCTACCCTTTGAAATATAACACATATTTGGCATGACGTCATCCGATGCCACCTGGCCGTGGGACCCAACCTTGTATCAAACCACCGCTTGTCACACCCCAGCGGTCAGGGAATCACCGGAATTCACATTTTACGAGATGATATTTATATGATCATCGCCAACAATTTTAATAATATCTCATGCATACGTAAGTTCATTATATAACAATTTTCTCTTTTCTTTTTTTTTTCTTTTTCTTTTTAACAAAATATAGCAAATTTCTATTTTTGGAGCATATATTAAAAAAAAAAATCACAAGTAAATGGGTATATCCGGACTCACCTTGAGTGACGTAGGGTATTAAATTTCGTGCCTTGCCTTTGATATCGTGATTAGGACTGGTGAGTCGTATATTCTCCCAAAATTTCTTGCCCCTTTCTTATCACTTCCTTGCCACCTTCTTTCTCTTATTTCTTGCCGTTTCCCACAAAATTCTCAGGTATGAAAAAAAGTAAAGGCCATCAATGGCTATTTATATGCTTTGGGAAGGAGGAGATGTCATGAAATGTTTTCCCGTGGCAGATTATCCCCATGCAAAATATCTTGTTGTTCTTATCTAAAAGAATTTGGATAAGAACTGTTATGTGTTCCCCGCCCAATTGTCCCCTAGAGTAATATCGAGGTTAACCTCCAGTTACCATTAATGTTTAAAATAATTTATCGAACGATTCCTCGGTCTCTGATTATGTTTTGAACCAACTTCATTTATCCCTAAAATAATTTTCGAGTATTTCCTCATTTGTAAATAAACTATCTAATTGGCCTAAAAAAATCTCTGTTGCTTAATTCAATCAAAATTTTAATTTATTCATAGTATTTTCTATTATTCTATATTACTATTATTATTATTTTTAGATTGGGATCTCACATCCTTCCTACCTTAAGAAGTTTGGTCCACCAAACTTGCTCGTAATCAGTCTAAATTAAAACGTCATAGATAGAAGTTTAAATGTATTAATGTCATATCTTAGTCGAACAGCTCAGGGTATTTCTGTCGCATATCTGACTCCTTCTCCCATGTCGCCTCCCCTGTTATCTGGTTCTCCCACCAGACCTTAACTAATGGAATTTCTTTGCTCCGCAACTGTTTGACACGTGTGTCTAGGATTCGAACTGGTCGTTCCTCATAGCGTAGTCCTTTTTCTAGCTTAATAGGTGGTTGTTGTAGAATGTGCGTCGGGTCCGATATGTATCTTCTCAGCATTGACACATGAAAAACATCATGTACATTGGCAAGCTCTGGTGTTAAGGCCAGTCGGTATGCAACTGGTCCTATTTTCTCGATCACCTCGAAAGGTCCCACGTAGCGTGGATTGAGCTTCCCTCTCTTTCCGAATCGTACAACTCCCTTCATAGGTGAAACTTTGAGAAACACAGATTCTCCTTCTTGAAATTCTAGCTCTCGACGATGTGTACCTGCGTAACTCTTTTGTCGATCTTGAGCAACCTTCAGTCGTTCTTGGATCAATTTGACCTTTTCCGTTGTTTCTTGAACGATCTCCGGTCCTGTGAGCTCAGTTTCCCCGACTATCGTCCAACATGATGGCGATCTGCACTTTCGCCCATATAGTGCTTCAAATGGTGCCATGCCGATACTAGCTTGGAAACTGTTGTTGTAAGTAAATTCTGCTAACGGTAGATGTTCTTCCCAACTACCCTGGAACTCTAGTGCGCATGCACGTAATAAATCTTCTAATGTTTGTATGGTCCTCTCTAACTGTCCGTCTGTTTGAGGATGGAAAGCTATGCTGAAGTTGAGTTTAGTACCCATAGCCCTCTGAAGAGACTGCCAAAACCTTGAGACGAATCTCGTATCTCGATCTGACGTAATGGTTATAGGCGCTCCATGTAAGCGAATGATCTACCGTACGTACAGGTTGGCTAGCTGATCCATTGAGTATGTATTTTTGATTGGTAAGAAATGAGCCGTTTTGGTTAAGCGATCAACTATTACCCATATTGAGTTGTTTCCCTTTGCCGTTCTAGGAAAACCGATGACGTAGTCCATTGTGATATCTTCCCACTTCCATTTGGATATTGGCAGAGGTTGTAGTAGTCCCGCTGACTTTTGACGTATAGCTTTGATTTGTTGGCATTGTAGGCATCTACTAACATAGTCTACCACATCTCGTTTCATTCCCATCCACCAGTAGGTCCGTTTCAGGTCCTGGTACATTTTCATCATACCTGGGTGGATCGCCAATCTTGTTCTATGACCATCGTCAAGAATTTGTCGCTCGAGTTCCTCATTGTTGGGTATACACACCCGACTTCGAAATCATAGTAAGCCGTCGGCCACAGTAAATTCTGTAGTTAGATTGGATGCTACCTGCTCGTGAATTTTCTTCAACTTTGGATCTGCCATTTGTTACACTTTGATTTCTTCTAGAATTGCTGGTTCGGCGATTAATAACATACAGACTTCTTCTTGTTGTTTATTGAGGCACTGTTGTTCTATTTGTAGACTATTCAATACTTCCACCTTCTTGCGAGTAAGAGCGTCTGCTACTACATTTGCTTTTCCGGAATGATACTGAATATTAATGTCGTAGTCTTTCATCAGCTCCAACCACCGCCGTTGCCTTGTGTTCAGGTCCTTCTGTGTATAGATGTACTTTAAGCTCTGGTGGTCGGTGAAGACGTCACATGTGACACCGTACAAATAATGTCGCCAGATCTTCAGAGCGAAAACCAATGCTGCTAACTCCAAGTCGTGAGTAGGGTAATTCTTCTCATGGGGTTTCAGTTGTCGTGATGCATAAGCAATAACCTTCCCATGTTGCATTAGGACACAACCAAGTCCCTAATTTGAGGCGTCACTATAAATCGCAAAGCCTTCCACTCCTTCTGGCAGTGCCAGAACAGGTGCTGTTATAAGTCGTGTCTTCAATTCCTGAAAGCACTGGTCCCGTTGTTTTGTCCAAACAAAAGATTCGCCCTTCCGGGTCAACTCCGTCATTGGCACAGCGATATGGGAAAAATCCTGGACAAATCTCCGATAATAGCCCGCTAGTCCAAGAAAACTACGAACTTCAGTTACAGTTGTCGGTCTTGGCCAATCCACGATTGCCTTGACCTTCTGATTGTCCATCGAAATTCCTTCTCCTGAAATAACGTGACCCAAAAATGTCACACTCGTCAGCCAGAATTCACACTTTTTGAATTTGGCATATAATTTTTGGTCTCCCAATGTCCATAGTATAGTTTGCAAATGTTGTGCATGTTGTTCCTCGTCCTTTGAGTAGATCAAAATATCATCAATAAAGATAATAACAAATTCGTCCAAGTATTGTTCGAACACACGATTCATAAGATCCATGAATGTTGCAGGTGCATTCGTTACCCCAAATGGCATCACAAGTAACTCATAATGTCCATAACGGGTTCGGAAGGCTGTCTTCTCCACGTCTTCCATCCTTACTTGCAGTTGTTGATACCCCGAACGTAAATCGATCTTTGAAAATACTCTCGCTCCCTGTAATTGGTCGAATAGATCATCGATCCGTGGTAACGGATACTTATTCTTAATGGTTACTTTGTTTAACTCTCGATAGTCAATACAAAGTCTCATCGTCCCATCCTTCTTCTTAACAAATAATACTGGCGCACCCCACGGTGACGAACTCGGTCTAATAAATCCCTTACCCAATAACTCTTGGAGCTGAGTTTTTAACTCCTTTAGCTCAGCTGGAGCTTACGGTACGGTGCCTTTGAAATAGCCTGAGTTCCAGGTTCAACTTCAATTACAAATTCTATCTCTCTCTCGATAGGCATTCCGGGCAAGTCCTCAAGAAATACCTCCGGAAATTCTCGGACCACCGGAATATCATTCACTGTCAACTTACTAGTTTCAGGTGTCAACACACTACATAAGTATCCCTGACAACCCTTCTGCAGGAGCCGTCGGGCTCGTGTGACAGATATGAAGTAGGGTGGTGTCGTGATACTCTCACCCTCAAATATAACTGGCTCATTTTGCTTTCGTAAATTTATTCGTTTTTGGGCACAGTCAATGGTAGCCCCGTTACTAGTCAACCAATCCATACCGAGGATTAAATCGAATAGATTCATATTCAATGGTATCATATCAATTATTGTGTCAATGTCGCCAATGTGTACACTACAATTTCGTATCACGGTAGAGCACATCGTGCCTTTATTCATGGGTTGAGTAACATATAACTCATATCCCAACGGTTCTACTATTCTATCAAGTTTATCAATAAAAGATTGCGATACGAAAGTATGTGACGAACCAGAATCAAATAATGCGTATGCAGGTATAGAACACACAATTACATTACCTGCCACCACGTTCTCGTTGTTTTTAGGATCACCGGGCACGACTGCGTAAGCTCGCCCTTGACGTTGCCCATTGTTATTATTTCGGTTCCCTAGACCCCGCTGTCTGTTATTATTATTGTTTCCCTCTAGCCTCCTTCCTTGATTTCTCACATTATCCTGCCCCCGATTTTGTCCTCCCTGAGACCCTACTGGTGTTGCGTTCGCTCCCGTAGTCATTCCTGCTCTTGGACATTCACGCCTCATGTGCCCTGTTTGCCTGCAATTAAAACACTGGTTGGATCCACTCCTCCTCCAGCACTCTCCAATGTGTCTCTTATCACAAATCCGGCACACCGGCACAGACCCTTGTGTACCACCCTCGTTCCTATTCCAACCCCCAATATGTTGACGTTTCTGGTTATTTGTTCCACCAACTTGCATTGGTTGACGCCGTTTCCCCTCCTGGTATCTCCGATTCTCATCCACATCCTGCTCTACTAGTAGTGCATGATCCAACATGATAGCATAAGTTGGCATCTGCAATGGTCGCACTAACCTCTTAATGTCATGTCTAAGCCCTTCCTCGAACCTTCGGGCTTTCATCTCATCTATTGTTATCAGGTGTGGTGCATACTCTGCCAAATTATTAAAGGCAGTTTCGTATTCTGACACAGTCATTGTCCCTCTTTGTTTGAGTTGCTCAAACTCCTGACATTTTGCTGACTGCATGGCCCTTGGCATGTACTTCTCCTTGAAAACAACCCCGAATTGTTCCCACGTCATCCTTGGCTCCCTGGCCCTCATCAGATTCCACCAACGGTTAGCCTCTCCGGTTAACAGATATGATCCCATTTCAACCTTCTAATACTCGTTACTCCTAATTAGACGAAAACTCTTGTCTAGTTCCTCAATCCATTCCTTAGCCTTCATCGGATCCATACCTCCACTGAAAGATGTAGGTTTCAACTTCAAAAATTCTCGAATCGCTTCAGCATCAGTTCCTGTTGGGTTTGGTTGCGAGGCAACTTCTGGTGCCGCTGGCTGTATCTCGACATTTCCTGTTGTTATGGCTTGTGATTGTGGCGCGAGTGGTTGTGGTTGCATCAGATGGGTGTGTAGGAACTGTTGTTGGGTTTGGATGGTCCCTACCAATTGCTGCAAAATGGTTCTCAATTTTGCGAATTGGTTTCCTACGCTACTATTCCCATCGTTGTTTGTTTGGTCGTTATTAGTAGTATTTATTGATCCTGTGGTGGCATCCATTACACTATATCCAGCAATGTTAATGTTCTCGTTATAAATGCATACAACGTTTTATATAACAATATTTAAGAGAAACATCTCATTTAGAACGCACTCATACACAACATGCTTGTATAATATTGAACAGTATTTAAAAACCATGCCGATAGATCATAACTAAGTTCTAATTACAACAAAACGATAAGTTAGCTCCAAGCCCCAAAAATATTTCCCCCCATAACCAATCATTCTATCTGGTACCTCCTTACTAGTCACATACTACTACCTATATACATGTGAATTCCCAAAATGAATTCCTAAAAGCAAAAGGAATTCTTTTTCCCCCGCTACTCCCAAGACTTAACAACCCTTATTTACAGCTATCCCTATTCAACACTTCATTTTTCCTCTGGCCCATTGACAGAGTCTTCAAATCCGCTCCTCCTTATTCCTTGGGGTCCTGCTGGGGCCCTCGGGGTCCCTGGTTCCTTCGGATCTTCTTCATCGTCGCTACTTATTACCACCACATCATACGCACCATTTGCCTCTGGTTTTCCTGACACTCTACTTTCTTTTGTTCCCGGAACTTCATTTGAAGCCACTTCTTCCTCCACTTGCGTCTCAACAACCCTAGAACCTTCCCCTGCCTCAAATGTAGTTCGCCCTTCACACCTGTTAGGGTCACCGCTTCTTAGTATCGCCTCTATCATAGCCTTGTAACCTTCTTTGTTCCCTGTCCACCAGATAGCTCGCCTTAACACTTCCGATCCTATAGTCATACGGCGCAAGGCTTGGAATTGTAGCATCCTATCAGTATAAAAAGGCTTGCTATCTGCCACCCTCTTCATTTCGTCGTACGCGATATCTGCAGCCAGATTACAGATCTTGTTGTCCAACGAGTCACCTCCGTTGTCTTCGATACCACTAGTGTTGATCCTATAGCGCCCCATGCTGTCTTCACTGCTATCTGTGTTCGTCATACCTATGGCAAACAAGATATAATCTTGTCAATACCAGTACATGGATCCAGCGTTAAATAAATATAAAGAGTAATTCAAGAACCAATAACATATAAATTAAACATGCCGTGTGCAACGATCGTGTTCCAATAATTTTGTCCTTGAGTTTTAAGTTTTTAAAGTTCACAAACCTAGGCTCTGATACCAACTCTTGTCACGACCCATTCCAAATTGGAACGAATTAGTGACCGGCCAGCGGTTCTACACGCTGAGGCCTCCTACGTTAATTAAAGAGTTTATGAACTTTATCGAATTATCTTATTTAACCCTTGACATGCTGCAGAGTTTAGCGGAAGCGTTGTTTGTTCAATAACAAAATAACATCAAGGACGTGTAAATCTGACAATCATTATTGAATTAAAAGCATGCTTATCCGATACTTATTACAAACCGTAGTACTGGCCTAACCTGACCTCAACATAACAAAATAGAACTCTATTTCTACATAAGTTTTCAACTACAAAATTCAAAGCGTGAGATTTAGCTGATTAATTCTTCATTGTCCGCCAGGTCCTGCCACGGGTCCTGTTGTGTTGCAAGGCAACACCCATTAGCTTACAGCTAGTATGAATCTAGATATACCATTTTACAGATTTTACACGACATAATTAAAAAAAGAATAATTTATTAATATATTGACAATACTTATGATTGGGTCCATAGGCCGTGGCCGAGGACGTATATATAAATAATATATAATTTCCATAACCCGTGGGTTATATCAATACTGGAATTAACGGTTTGTTGTGTTTTAAACAGAAATAATCAATGAAATAAATTCAACAGTTGATTCTTCGGTGTATATGCAAGAACTAGATTAAGGGAGCTACCCTTTGAAATATAACACATATTTGGCATGACGTCATCCGATGCCACCTGGCCGTGGGACCCAACCTTGTATCAAACCACCGCTTGTCACACCCCCAGCGGTCAGGGAATCACCAGAATTCACATTTTACGAGATGATAGTTATATGATCATCGCCAACAATTTTAATAATATCTCATGCATACGTAAGTTCATTATATAACAATTTTCTCTTTTCTTTTTTTCTTTTTCTTTTTAACAAAATATAGCAAATTTCTATTTTTGGAGCATATCTTAAAAAAAAAATCACAAGTAAATGGGTATATCCGGACTCACCTTGAGTGACGTAGGGTATTAAATTTCGTGCCTTGCCTTTGATATCGTGATTAGGACTGGTGAGTCGTATATTCTCCCAAAATTTCTTGCCCCTTTCTTATCACTTCCTTGCCACCTTCTTTCTCTTATTTCTTGCCGTTTCCCACAAAATTCTCAGGTATGAAAAAATGTAAAGGCCATCAATGGCTATTTATATACTTTGGGAAGGAGGAGGTGTCATGAAATGTTTTCCCGTGGCAGATTATCCCCATGCAAAATATCTTGTTGTTCTTATCTAAAAGAATTTGGATAAGAACTGTTATGTGTTCCCCGCCCAATTGTCCCCTAGAGTAATATCAAGGTTATCCTCCAGTTACCATTAATGTTTAAAATAATTTATCGAACTATTCCTCGGTCTCTGATTATGTTTTGAACCAACTTCATTTATCCCTAAAATAATTTTGGAGTATTTCCTCATTTGTTAAATAAACTATCTAATTGACCTAAAAAAATCTCTGTTTCTTAATTCAATCAAAATTTTAATTTATTCATAGTATTTTCTATTATTCTATATTACTATTATTATTATTTTTAGATTGGGATCTCACAGGAGGAAAGACCTCCTCATAATCAATGCCTTTCCTTTGTGAGTATCCCTTTGCTACCAACTGAGTCTTGAATTTCTCCTTTTTCTTTTCAGACGCAGCTTCTTTCTTCTTATAAACCCATTTACATCTCACTGTTTTCTACCCTTGAGGTAGTTCTTTCAACTCTCAACTCTTATTCTTATGCCAAGACTCCATCTCCTCCACCATGGCCTCCATCCATCTGTTCCTCTCAAAAGTATTGATAGCCTCCTGAAAACGTAAACGAATCCCCATTGGTAGTAGACAATGTATAAGAAACTAAATCTTCAAATCCATACCTCACTAGTGGTTTGTTAACACGTTTGGGTGTCTTCAAATCCAAGCTCAACCTGATTACCTTACTTCTTGCACATTTCCTTGACTCGGATTTCTGAACCTCTGAATGTGTCTTGACCGTAGAACTTTCATCAAATATCGCATCCCTACAAATCACCACATTCTTTGCTTCCAGATCCCAAAGCTTCTACCATTTTATCCCTTTTTCATACACAATACAGATACGCTGTTTGGATTTCTCATCAAGTTTTGACCTCTCGTTATCGAGAACGTGAACATAGGCTAGACACCAAAAAATTCTCAGAACTGAACAGTCTACCTCTTTGTCTGTCTATACTTCCTCTGCCACCTTTCTATTCAAAGCAATACCTGGCGACCTGTTTATAACAAAAACTGCCATACTCACTGCCTCTGCCCAGAATTTTTTTGGAAGCTTTGCATTAAGTCTAATACATCGTGCCCTTTCTACTATGGTTCTATTCATCCTTTCTACCACCCCGTTTTGCTACGGTGTCTTTCAAACTATCCAGTGTCGTTGAGTTTCATGCTTCTCACAAAACTTCAAAAAATCGCCATCCTTGTACTCTTTCCCATTATCTGTTCAAAAGCACTTAATCTATTTCCCTATATGGTTTTCCATTTCAACTTTCCACTCCTTGAATGTTATAAAAATCTCAAACTTGTGTCGCATGAAGTAGATCCAAACTTTCCTCGAATAATCATCGATAAAGTTACAAAATATAGATATCCCCCTTTCGAGGCTACCCTCATTGGGCCCCAAACATCTAAATGAATGTATTCAAGAATTTCCTTTATTTTGTGCATGGTATGCCTGAACTGCACCTTACACTATTTTTCCAGAGCACAGAATTTATAGAACCCAACCTTGTACGATTTCACCCTTTCAGCATATTCCTCTTATGTAGCTCCAACACCTCACGTTCTCCCCATATGCCCCAGCTGTATGTGCCAAAGAATGGTATCATCAGTATCAACCCTTGTGGTAGCAGCAACTCCACCTACAACCGTTCACGATCACCAAAGCACCATTCGTTACCTTCATGACTTCACCTTTGAACCATTCACGATCACCAAAGCACCATTCATTACCTTCATGACTTCACCTTCTGTTCTACATCGACAACCATTAGAGTCTAAAGTTCTCAATGGAATTAAATTCTTCTTCAAATCTAGAACATGTCTAACCTCACCCAAGGTTTCCACAACACTGTCAAACATTCTGATCTTAATTGTGCCTATTCCTATGACTTTGCATAATGCATCATTACCCATAAGAACATTACTACAATCCACTGACCTGTAAGTGTCGAACCTTTTCCTTTTAGGGGACATGTGATCAAAACATGCCAAATCCAAAATCCATAAATCTGCCAGATGATCCAAATTGGTAGAGACCGAAAGTAAATCATCACCCTCTGAATCATACTGCTCCACTACGTTTGCAATATTTGATAGTCCCGCTTTCGTCTCCCCTACCTTTCCTTGTTCCTTCTTCCAGGTAGCTTATTTTCCCTTATTTAGGCAATTTGTTTTTGAAGTGACCCGGTTCATCACACCTATAACACTTCAAATTAGTACCACCCTTTGATGCTGACTTTCCACACTCAATCGATTTCCCTTTCTGCCTCGATCCTCGTACTTTACCACTAGTGTCTCACTCTAAGTTTATTCGTCCTGTAACCTGCATTGATTATTCGCCAAAAGGACTGCAGTAACTTCCTTCATATTATTACAATAATAATATGAATATAAATCGATCTGCAATTATTTTAGACATGCACACTAAATTGTAATTGTTATAACATTCAAACTATATGGTAATTATAACTTCTACATAAGCTAAAATGAAATTTTTAATATTCATAAAATTATGCGTGATGTATTTATTGATATGTATATACATATATGCATATATGTTTACATATTTATTATTTATCAGAATATATTGTCTATTTTTTGCATTACTCAAAAATAAATTGCACAAAAGTTACAAGTAAAATTAAATGAAGATGCATAGAACATCATAAATAAAATTATCATACATAAATATAAACACATGTATCAATAATATCAACTACAAGGGCTAGACTGGTGACCAAACCTAATAATCCCCTTGAGGAGGTGGCGGGTTCGAGGTGGCGTGGTGGATTCAGAATTGAAGAACCACCCACTTTCGACAAATTTTTCTTAACCTTTTACCGTGAATATATATATATATATATATATATATATATATATATATATATATATATATATATATATATATATATATATATATATATATATATATATATAAGTGTAATACTGCAGGTATTTACAGGTGAAAAATACTTCAAGGGTGTTCTACTAGAAGTAGTGTATCCCTAATACCTATTTTACTCATCATCATAAATATTTTATGATGATGAGTAAAATAGGTATTAGGGATACACTACTTCTAGTAGAACACCCTTTTATTTATGACTCATTCATATAGATAGAATGTATAATAACTGTATAATGTATAAAAAAAATTAATATGGTTAGAATTTTATACTGATAACGTGTTATAAAATTAATTAGTAACTGTTGGCGTAAATCGTGTAGATATTATGTTTATCCTTTTCCTTACTTATCTATTTGTAGATATTATGTTTATCCTTTTCCTTATGTTACAGCTTATACGTTCATTAGTTAAAATAGTTATATTAGCTAGGAAGTTCCTTCAGTTAGTTTGTTATTAGTTTGTTACAAGTAGTTTTCCATTCTGTTAGTACAGCATTGCTCTTGATGTAGCAGCAGCAGTTCCTTATAAATAGAATAGTTCTTCTTCTTTTGTAAGACACGAAAATATACAAAAGGTTTCCACATTTCCCCTTTCTCTGTTTCTCTTTCTCTTCTACTTCTTTTCTGTAAAATGGTATCAGAGCATAAAACAATCCGCCTTCCAAATTGATTCCATACTCTGATGGATTCACCTGAATCGCAATCTTTGCCGTCTCATTCTATCAATGAATCATCCAGTCCTTATTTCCTACATCACTCGGATGGACCAGGACTCACCTTGGTTTCGCAAGCCCTAACAGGAGAAAACTATTCAAACTGGAGTAGAGCTATGCTCATTGCCCTATCAGTGAAGAACAAGCTTGGCTTCATAGATGGATCAGTCATCAAACCTCAAGGTAATGATGTTCAGTTACTCAATTCGTGGATAAGAAACAATAATGTAGTAATATCGTGGATCCTCAATTCGATTTCAAAAGAAATATCAGCTAGTGTCATCTATGCTGAAAGTGCGCAAGAAATCTGGATCGATCTTAAGGATCGATTTCAACAAAGCAATGGACCTAGGATATTTCAGTTGAGACGTGAACTGATGAACCTGGTTCAAGATCAACAATCTGTTAGCACATATTTCACTAGGTTGAAAACCATATGGGAGGAGTTAACCAATTATCGCCCAAATTGTACATGTTGCAAATGCACATGTGATGGAGTGAAAAACTTGAAGACACATTACCATATTGAGTACATTATGTCTTTCCTCATGGGATTAAATGACTCCTTCTCACATATCAGAGGCCAATTGCTCCTATTAGACCCCCTGCCTCCTATTAATAAGGTGTTTGCATTGGTGTCTCAAGAAGAAAACCAAAGGAAAATTGGTACTTATGTCAATAGTAATCTGAATTCCCCAAACTCCATGGCATTCTCTGTCAGAAATGAAACTAGACCTGGACAATTTCAGAAGACTCCTGCACAACCTATTCAAAGTGGTTACAAAGGCCAAAGGAAAGAGAGGCCTTATTGCACTCACTGCAATTTACTTGGACACACAATAGAAAATTGCTATAAGCTACATGGCTATCCTCCAGGCTATGTTCAAAGACGCAACCAGGTTACCACTCCCAAGGACAAAGCTCACAGTAATCAAGTTTCAGACTCTTCAGTGGGACTCATCAAAGAACCACAAGACAACTTCAATCAATTTCTTCAGAACTTGAATAAAGATCAGTGCCAACAGCTTCTTACAGTCATATCTCACCAGTTGAAACCAAATCCATCTACAGAAGTTGAAGAAGTTCACACTACTTCCTATAACACAGGTATATGTTCCTCTGTTTGTCTCAACACTGGAATTATATCTTCTCAACACTGGATTCTTGATTCTGGAGCAACTCAGCATATTTCCTCTAATGCTGATACTTTCTGTTCCATGATCCCTGTTGAGAACACTTATGTTATGTTGCCTAATCGTACACGAATCCCAGTGACTCACAAAGGAAACATTAACCTCAGCACTCACTTAACTCTGAAGGATGTTTTGTTTGTTCCTCAATTCAAGTTTAACTTGATCTCCATCAGTGCTCTTTCACGGAATTCTTCTCTCACAGTTTGTTTTTACCATGATTGCTGCATCATCCAGGATATTACCAACCGGAAAATGATTGGCAAGGGTGATCAACACAATGGGTTATATGTTCTAAAAAGAGCTCCTGACTTCTCTAAAGCTACTGCTGTAATTCCTACCAGGCAAGTATACGCCAATCTTTGTTCTGCTCAGACTTGGCATGCTCGACTTGGTCATCTATCATACAAACAGCTTTATGTGTTACACAAGAAATTGCAATTTTTTGATAGTTTGCATAATTTTGAACCATGTTATATCTGTCCTCTGGCCAAACAAAGGAGATTATCCTTTATTTCCAACAATCATGTATCTCAAGCTCCATTTGACTTGATGCACTGTGACATATGGGGACCATACCATATCCCATCTTACAATGGACATAGATTCTTCCTCACTCTTGTGGATGATAGTACTAGATTTACCTGGATTTTCTTACTAAAACACAAGTATGATGTTAGTTCCATTATACCAAGATTCTTCACTATGGTTGAGACACAATTTCAGACCACTATTAAGGTGTTTCGATCAGATAATGCACCAAAATTGGTATTCACTGAGTTCTTCTCCACCAAAGGGGTCCTACACCAATTTTCATGTGTTGAGACACCTCAACAAAACTCTGTAGTGGAGAGGAAACATCAACACCTTTTGAATGTTGCAAGAGTCTTATTTTTCCAATCCAGAGTGCCTATTTCTCTTTGGACAGAATGCTTGCTGACGGCCACTTATATTATCAATAGAACACCTTCTCTGATCTTGCATCAGCAATCCCCATTTGAACGTCTTTACAAAACTCCAGTTGATTATTCTTCCTTCAGGATATTTGGTTGTCTTGCATTTGCTTCCACACTTGCTTCTCACCGCACCAAATTCCAACCCAGATCTCGCATTTGTGTGTTTTTAGGATATCCCCCAGGTGTTAAAGGTTATAAACTATATGATACCTCATCCAAAACCATCTTCTTATCTCGTGATGTTATTTTCCATGAAACCATCTTCCCTTTTCACTCTAACACACCCAAATCATCCCTTATTGACCCTTTCCCTGACTTGGTTTTACCTCTACCACTCACTGATCTTATACCTCCTACTTCTAGCATACCAGAACCTATATCCCCCATTGTTACTCCTTCCTCCACTGAACCACCTCAAATTAGGAGGTCCTCTCGTCCTTCTAATCCCCCTTCATACCTCCAAGACTATCATTGCAATCTCCTTCATAACCTTCCTATTTCATCTTCCTGTACTTATCCCATATCAAAACACCTGTCTTACACCTCTATTTCCCCTTCTCACCAGCAATTTGTTCTCACTGTTTCTTCCATTCCTGTTCCCCAGTTTTATCACCAAGCCATGCATTCGGCTCCTTGGCAGACTGCTATGAAAGAGGAATTGGATGCCATGATCGCTAATCACACATGGACAGTTGTGCCACTTCCATCAGACAAACGTTCTATTGGTTGTAAATGGTTATATAAGGTTAAGTACCATTCTGATGGTAGCCTTGAACGCTACAAAGCCCGATTGGTAGCCAAGGGCTACACTCAACAAGAGGGTATTGATTTCATAGAGACGTTTTCACCAGTTGCTAAGATGGTAACAGTCAAAGTTCTATTTGCCTTAGCCTCTGCTCAGAACTGGCCTCTCTATCATCTTGATGTGAATAATGCTTTCCTCAATGGGGATCTCTTTGAAGAGGTTTATATGGATCTTCCACTTGGATATTCACCTAAGGGGGCGCTACCCAATTCTAGACTTGTTTGCAAACTCCATAAATCTATCTATGGACTTAAACAAGCATCCCGCCAATGGAACTCCAAATTTTCACATGCCTTGCTTCAATACGGTTTTCATCAGTCCAAGGCCGATTACTCTCTCTTCACCAAAGGATCTGGACCTACATTTGTTTGCCTTTTGGTCTACGTTGATGATATTGTCATATCAGGACCTAATGCCCTTGCTATCCAGGACCTCAAGAAATTTCTTCATTCCCATTTCAAACTGAAAGATCTGGGTCACTTGAAGTATTTCCTTGGTCTTGAACTTGCTTGTTCTTCTTCAGGATTGGTCATTTTCCAGCGCCATTATGCTCTCCAATTATTGGAGGACACAGGGTTTCTAGCTTGTAAACCTGCTACCTATCCTATGGATCCTAAACTTCAACTTCATCATACCTCTGGTGAACTTTTGTCTGATGCCTCTTCCTATAGGCGTTTAATTGGTCGTCTTCTATATCTAACCATTTCCAGACTTGACATAACGTTTGCCGTTCACAAACTTAGCCAATTCTTAGCTCAACCCCATACCTTACATCTCCAAGCTGCTCACCATTTACTCAGGTACATTAAGCGTAATCCTGGACAGGGTTTACTCTTTTCTGCCCATTCTGATCTTCGTCTCAAGGGATTTTCTGATTCAGATTGGGGTTCCTGTTTAGATACTCGTCGTTCCATCACTGGATTCTGCATATTTCTTGGTGATTCATTGATTTCCTGGAAATCTAAGAAACAAACTACTGTCTCCAGATCATCAGCCGAGGCTGAATACCGTGCATTAGCAGCATCTGTTAGTGAGTTGATATGGCTCCAGCAATTGTTACAAGCTTTTCATGTTCCTACTTCAGACCCTGCTCTCCTGTTTTGTGACAACCAGGCCGCCATACACATTGCCTCTAATCCGACGTTTCATGAACGGACCAAACACATTGAACTTGATTGTCACTTTGTACGTGATAAAATTGCTACTGGATTCATTCGTCTCATGCCTATTCGGACTCAACATCAACTAGCAGATTTGTTCACTAAAGCACTGCCTTCTTCTTCACTAACTCAGTTACTATCCAAGATGGCCATCAAGAACCTTTATGCTCCATCTTGAGGGGGAGTTTTACAGCTTATACGTTCATTAGTTAAAATAGTTATATTAGCTAGGAAGTTCCTTCAGTTAGTTTGTTATTAGTTTGTTATAAGTAGTTTTCCATTCTGTTATTACAGCATTGCTCTTGATGTAGCAGCAGCAGTTCCTTATAAATAGAATAGTTCTTCTTCTTTTGTAAGACACGAAAATATACAAAAGGTTTCCACATTTCCCCTTTCTCTGTTTCTCTTTCTCTTCTACTTCTTTTCTGTAAAACCTTACTTATGTTTATCCTTTTCCTTACTTAGCTACATCTTGTAATCTTATATAATGCCTCTTCAGAAGGTTGAGAAATATACAGAAAATATTAGCCTATTCAAGTTATTGCTTTTATCTTGGTATCAGAGCAAACCTAGAATCCCTAAACCCTACTTCCGTTTCTACGCTTCTTGCCCAGTGACATCCGATCAAAACCCTACCTTCTTCCTTGCTTCTCGTGTTAATCATGACTGACGATAGCATCTCAAAATCCTTGGTGCCCACCAGCGCGCAGCAATACTCAAGTGGTGACTGTCCAGAGCGAATCCTCTACCGCCATTCCATTTGGGATTAAATTGAATGGCTCGAACTACACTATTTGGTCTCAGTTGATGCAGTGTACCTTTTGTAATGGTACTCGACATACTGCCGATACTTGTTTCAAGAAAAATGGTTTCCCTGATTGGTATTTGGAACGCCGTAAGCAGCTCAAGGGTGAGCGTACTACTCGCCGACCTGGCGTCGCTGCTGTTTGACTACTGGCATAACGCCTTCTGCTGGCTCGAACCACAAGTCTGTTGTGTCTCATTGCAACTCTTCTGACCAGAACACATCTCCTAGTTATCGTATCTCTCCCGAAGATTCAGATGCTAGCAATCTGGGAAAGGCTTTAATTTCATCCAATGATCGCGACCCCGATTGGATAATCGATTCGGGCGCCACTGATCACATGACTTATGATAAATCCCTATTTCAATATGCTTCCTCCCCTCACAAAGACCGTGTTATTACTGCCAATGGTGATACTGTTCATGTGACAGGAGCTGGTTCTATTGCTCTCACTCCGTCGTTATCCCTGCACCATACCTTACTCATTCCCACTTTGTCAAACAATTTATTATCTGTAAGCCAAGTTACTGAACAATTGGATTGTATTGTATTAATGTTTCTTATGTTTTGCTTGCTTCAGGATATCCAGACACGGGAGATCATTGGGCGTGGTACTAAGAGAGGGGGATTATATTATGTGGATGACATTGCAACCAGTCGAGTTCTCAAGGTGCGTGGGACAATAGATGCAAAGTGCAAGAAAGTCTGGTTATGGCTTCGTCGTCTTGGGCATGCTTCTTTTGGTTATTTGCATCGTTTGCTTCCGTCCTTATTTCAGGATGTTAAAAACTCCGAGTTCAACTGCAATGTCTGTATTTTGGCTAAGAGTCATCGTGTTCCTTATCCTTTGAGTGTTAATAAAGGCACTGTTCCGTTTCGATTAATTCATTCTGATGTATGGGGCCCTTCCTCTGTGACTACTCCAACAGGAGTTAGATGGTTTGTTACATTTGTGGATGATTGTACTCGCATGAATTGGTTGTATGTGATGAAACACAAGAGTGATGTTGGCCCTATTTTTCGGGTTTTTCATCAAATGATCAAAACCCAATTTTCTCGTGTTATCAAGGTTCTTCGCTCTGACAATGGTAGGGAGTATATTAATTCTGCGCTCTCTCAGTTCCTTCAAGATCATGGTATGATACATGAAACTTTGTGTACTCAAACTCCCGCACAGAATGGTGTTGCAGAGCGTAAGAATCGTCACATTCTCGAGGTTGCAAGAGCCTTTCTCCTTGGGGCTTCGGTACCTAAGTGTTATTGGGCTGATGCTGTCCAATATGCTATCTATTTGATGAACAGACTACCCTCTCGAGTTCTTGATTTTCACACTCCCATGGAAGTCTTGGCATCGTATGTGCCTCTAACAACCCACTTAAATCTGTCTCCGCGCATATTTGGGTGTGTGGCCTATGTTCATCTCCACAAGCATCAACGAAGCAAATTGGACCCATGTGCTATTCGGTGTGTGTTTCTGAGATTTGCTCCTACACAAAAAGGATACCGGTGCTATCATTCCCCTACTCGGCGCACTTATGTTACTATGGATGTGTCTTTCTCCGAGTCAGAAATGTATTTCGCTTCTCCCATGCCCAACCATGTCCTTCCGGGGGAGACGAATGCTGAAATTGAAGGAGAAATTGAAGGACCTGATTGGTTTAAGGTCGTACTAGAAGATGTACCTGTTGAAACTGGCTCTAGCTCATGCCCTATACCTGCTGAAACTGTACCGATGGCTGAAACTGGCTTGAGTCCTGTCCTAAACAATGTGTCTATGCCTGGTCCACTAGACTCAAGCTCGGTGGTTACTCTAGAAAGGTTGACTTCTATACCTGATGTAGCTGACTCAGTATATGATTCCCTCTCTCATGACTCTATAGTACCTACCCATGCTCCCGTGGATATTCCCGAGGTAAGTAATTCGAACATTAATATTTCTTCTAATCCTAAAACAATTGAAAAATCTTATCAGTTGCCTCCTAAACAGAATCGCGGTCATCCGCCTGACAGGTTTTCTCCAGAAGGAAAGGCAAGGTACTCTATTGCTCATTATGTGTCCTCACATAGGTTGACATCGCAGTATCAAGCATTTGTGAATCAAATGGCTGCAATCCAAATTCCTAGCAGAGTTGAAAAGGCTTTAAAGGATCCAAAATGGATAGAGGCTATGAATGTAGAAATGGAGGCACTACAGAAGAACAAAACTTGGGACATCGTTTCAGCACCAAGAGGCAAGAAACCAGTGGGATGTAGGTGGGTCTTTACCATTAAACATAAGGCTGATGGAACAATTGATAGGTACAAGGCCCGATTGGTAGCAAAAGGATATACGCAGACATACGGTGTGGATTATCAAGAGACTTTTGCACCAGTGGCAAAGATGAATACTGTTCGGGTACTACTGTCCCTAGCAGCCAATTTTGATTGGCCCTTGAAGCAGTTTGACGTAAAAAATGCCTTTTTGCACGGAGATTTGAAGGAAGAGATATACATGGACCTCCCACCAGGATATGAGATGGTCAATAAATCAGGGAAAGTGTGCAAGTTGCGGAAGGCTCTCTATGGTCTAAAGCAATCATCTCGGGCATGGTTTGGGAGATTTACACAAGCCATGAAGAAATATGGATATCATCAAGGAAATTCTGATCATACTTTGTTTATAAAACAAAAGGGTGGTAAGGTTACTTTGTTGGTCATTTATGTTGATGATATGATTGTCACAGGTGATGATACTGATGAAATCCAGAAACTGCAAGGTTATTTAGCATCTGAGTTCGATATGAAAAACTTGGGAGGATTGAAATATTTCTTAGGTGTTGAAGTTGCTCGCTCTAGTAGTGGCATTTATTTGTCACAACGTGAATATGTGTTGGATTTGCTAACTGAAACTGGAATGTTGGGTTGTAAACCAGCAAGTACTCCTATTGTGCAGAATCATCATCTAGGGATATATCCTGATCAAGCTCCAACTAATCGAGAGAGATATCAGAGGTTAGTTGGAAAATTGATTTATCTATCCCTCACTCGACCTGATATTGCGTATGCAGTAAGTGTTGTTAGTCAGTTCATGCACTCCCCAAGTGAGGATCATATGGAGGCTGTAATGCGTATTTTGAGTTACTTGAAGTTTGCCCCTGGGAAAGGTCTGTTGTTCAAGAAACATGGACATTTGAGGATTGAGGGGTACACAGATGCAGATTGGGCAGACAACATAACTAATAGACGTTCTACTTGAGGTTACTTCATGTTTGTGGGTGGTAATCTGGTCACTTGGCGTAGTAAGAAACAAAACGTGGTTTCACGGTCATCTGCTGAGGCCGAATATCGAGGCATGGCTCAAGGAATTTGTGAGCTTCTTTGGCTGCGTTTGTTACTTACCAAGATAGGCATTAAGGTAGGAAGTCCTATGCAACTCTATTGTGATAATCAGGCTGCTCGGGAAATAGCAAACAATCCGGTTCAGCATGATCGTACCAAGCATGTAGAGGTTGATTGATACTTTATCAAGGAGAAACTGGATGAGGATCTGGTGGCTATTCCGTTCGTGAGATCCGAAGAGCAACTTGCGGATATATTGACACATGCAGTATCCGGGAAGGTATTCTGGGATTCACTCGACAAGTTGGGTATAGGAGATATCTATGCACCAACTTGAGGGGGAATGTTGGCGTAAATCGTGTAGATATTATGTTTATCATTTTTCTTACTTATGTTTATCCTTTTCTTTACTTAGCTACATCTTGTAATCTTATATAATGCTTCTTCAGAAGGTTGAGAAATATACATAAAATATTAGCCTATTCAAGTTATTGCTTTTATCTGTAACAATAAAAGAACTTTGTATAAAATAAAATAACAAGTGAACACAGTATATAAACAAATAATAATTCTTCAAGAACTATTGAGATTGATCTTCCGAACCGATCACATTTGCATTACCTCATTTTTATTTCATTCTTTTTTCTCCCTTTATTTCTACCCTTTTTTCGGTATCTAACTTACTTATGCAGAAGCAAATATATATATACAGGCTAAAAGGGAAGGGGGGAAAATAAAAATGTGGCTAACAATTTATGATATGTTTAGTCTAGGTCTAACACTAGCCTTAAATGTGATTATTCAAAATAATATCTTCATAACAGATATAAGTTTATTTGTCAGAAATTTAAGCAGAGGTCACTCGAATCTAATCCCACTAGAAAACAAAAAAACAAAAACAATGATCGTGATAGGGAAGAGTGAGAACCTGGAACATTTAATATTTGTAGTTATAATATTACTCCTACCACGCTCTGTCCTTTTTATGGGCTCTATAAATTCCCCAACAACGCTTAGATTCCTTGCTCTCTCTCTCTCTCTCTCTTGCAGAGTTTCTGGGCAAAGCTCAACTCTCAAGTGGCGAATAAAACATTCAAGTTTCAAAGCTTTTAAAATGGCGATCTGGATTCTGTTTCATCTCTCCTTTCTTCTTATTGTATCATCACCACCCGCAGCAGCAAATCTAGAAGGTGAGCCGAGTAGCAACTTCAAGAGATCTGATTATTGCTTTAACACAACTCAGATTTTTGTATTTCAATGATTTTGGTTTTCTAGTTTTGTAACATATATATATGTACATATATGATGATAGTAATGGGTTGTGAATGAAGCAGGTGATGCTCTGTACGCGTTGAGAAGAGCAGTGAATGACCCTGATAACGTGTTGCAGAGCTGGGACCCTACTTTGGTGGATCCTTGTACTTGGTTTCATGTCACTTGTGACTCTGACAATCGGGTCACCCGCCTGTTAGTCTCTCTCTCTCGCTCTCTCTCTCTTCAATCTTCGTTCTATTTGTTTTGTTGAACAAGAGTTTGATTACATTGATTTACAAAATGTCACTCTAATTTTATATATGGAAGGTCTATAACAAATGGAAAAGTCTACTCACACTTCAAACTTACATCTAAATTATAGAATATGTGTAGAATAATAATCACGCTAAAATTCAAAATTTATGTTCATTTGACTTAGATAAACATATGATCAGAACATATTGTATTTTGGGTATTAGTTAATTTTTTTCAAAATAAATGTGTTCCAATCATGTACGTATCTCTATCCTATTAGTATGAATTTTGATGTGATTATTACTCTTGACACGTTCTATATAATGAATGATTCTAATAGTTAAATTTATAAATTTCATTAGCGGATACGACAAATTTGAATGTAAAATACTAAAATTTAATATGTAAATAGACTTGCAAATAACAAATACCCTTTTTTAAGTGGTACTTATCTCATGTCTAAAATCTGATTGAAAATACCATCGGAGCAGGAGAATAAAGCTCTGTTTGAGCAATCTACTTTTTCAGGCAACAAGCAGCTTTATTAACTGCAAATCCTTGATTATTATAATCAAATTTTGTTTCTACTCAAAAAAATTTCATATTTATTATTTTGGACTCAATTTCTTGTGAATTATTAATTCGTCTCGACCAATGAGATAAATCTAAAAAGTATAAAATTATATCTAAAAGTTAAAAAAAAAGTCGCTAAACACGACAAATAAGCACAAAAAAAATCTTGTTTTTAGATTATTTGTCTTTTCTGATTTTTTTTCAAATTTGATCCATTAGTTATAACTTTTCTGAAAGCTCTCGTCAAAACGAAGTAATAATCCACAAAAAGTTGACGAAAAACAAAAAATGCAAAAAAATTTCCACATGATGACGAAATAATAATCAAATAATCAAGTTAGGCCAAACTCAGCCTTATTTGGATGGATTAATTGGCAATATGTTGGGCAGTACTCAAAATTGTCCGAATACCTCGGTCATAAAAAAAAAAAAAACTTTAAATTTGAAATGGAGTTTGATTATGGTTCCATTTGGCCTGGCTAAATTTTCTGGCTTATTTTTGTCTTTATTCAAATTTTTTTTGTATTTGTTATTTTTATATCATTTTTTCGTAGCTTATTGGTTCGTATCGATGAAAGAAATCTAAAAAGTATAAAATTATGTCCAAAAGTTTAAAAAAAGTCACTAAAGATGAAAATAAGCCAACACAGACGCTGTTTTTGGCTTATTTTTTGTCTTTTCTAAACTTTTTTTAATTTTTTAACATAATTTTATACTTTTCTGAAATCTCTTGTCGAGACGAACTAATAACCATCAAAAAATTGATGAAAAACAAAAAATTTAAAAAAATTTTCAAATAAAAACAAAAACTGAACAATGAATAATCCAATAATTCAACCAGGCCAAATGGAGCCTATGTATCTAGTAATCTCAGGTGGGAATACACAAGTGGGTATGAATAGCCGCCACACAGCAACAAGCACAAAAAAGCACAAGTGTGTCTTTTATATGTTTGTTGCAATTTTTGGGTCAGATAAGTAGGGATGTACCTTCAAAGTATACGATACGTATATTTTTAGAAAATGATACACATATTTTTTGATTCATTAAATTTGTATTTACAGTTCAAGGAGTGGCATTATCAACTGTGTAAGCCATATCAATATTTGTACGGATATGTACATATAGAGTCCACTTCTAACGAGAGATTTCTCATTTTGTTAAAATGAGATTCTCTCATTTCTTAATAAAATTTTGATGATTCGAACCGCCCAATGTGTTTAAAATATGTTTCTAAGGATACATGCGAGAAATCGTCTCAAAAATATATCAGGAAGAATTTGATCTAAGCTGTTTTTAATAAATGCTGACATGAATAGTTTTATAAAAAATTGCTTGGATCAAGCCATTTCCGGTAATATTTTGAGCTGATTTCTTACGGATACCCTTACGAACATGTTTTAGATACAATGAGCGGTTCGAATTATCAAAATTTGATCAGAAAATAGGAGGTCATCATTTTAACAAAATGACAGATCTCTTGTTATAGCATCCTTTGTATGTGTGTATATATGTGTATGTATATATATATATATATATATGTATTTCATATAGAAGTACTGAGTGGGGAAACCGTATGGATAATGCAGTGACCTTGGGAATGCAAAGCTGTCGGGCAATCTTGTTCCAGAACTAGGGAAGCTTCAACGTCTACAGTATCTGTAAGTACCATACATAGCCCTATAATGTATCTTACTTCTTGTAATGGAGTAACACATGTGCTACTTTCTTATCTTTTTGAAAAAATATAAAAATATATATATATAAATCAACAAACAATAGTCTTTATTTAGATTTTTGCAGTAAATTGAAAGGTTAAGAATATTTTTTAAAAATTTTTAAAATGCGTAACATTGAAAAATGAAAAAAGTTCCTATCATCAGCATTAAATGTTATTAGTTTTACACTTAAAATCGATTAGCTATTAATTATGATGCAATTGATTCAAAGCTTACTACATTGAAATTCAATCATTAAGAGCACAACAGATAATCCATAAAAACATAGACCTTCCAACAGCTAAAGCAAGCCAATTCACTTGCCTATAACCCCTATATCAACAAAAGGGTGGACGTTCATTAAATTCATAATCGAAATTATTTATGATTTTGGGTAAATTTCACCTACCCCATCGCCCACCATCAGATCATTGAACCTAATTAAATGTTTTGGAACTCCTAATTAATTTTTATGTGCAAGCAGTATTCAATACAACTGAAAATGGTGGACGTGTTTAATGTACAGGGAGCTCTACATGAACAGATTGGTGGGCCGAATACCAGTTGAACTTGGAGGACTGAAGAGCCTTGTGAGCTTGGATCTTTACCACAATAACCTTACTGGTCCCATCCCTCCATCTCTCTCTACCCTCTCCAACCTCAGATTTCTGTATGCATTCACTCCTATTAATTGCTTCTATATCTCTCTGATGTCTCCCTCTGTGTGTGTGTGTGTGTAGATATAAATATAAATATCTGTAATTTAAATGAAGTGAATGATGGTGGGCGTTTAAGTGTGGTTGGTGGCTCAAGTAATGTAAATGCAGGCGACTGAATGGGAATAGGCTAACAGGAAGAGTACCAAGAGAACTTACCAAGCTTGGAAACCTCAAGATCTTGTAAGTGCAGTACCCTTCTTCTTCTTGTTAAACAGAGTTCAAATTTGATTTATGATAAATGTTGTTAGAAATCTGAGTGCGTAACGGACCTATCTCTGATACCATATTAGAAATTCACGGGTCCAACTCAACCTTGAAAACCGGCTTTAAAGATAATGGTTGTCCAATGTTTATAAGCAGAGTACATCGACAATGTGAAACTCGCTAACAATTCCAGTGATTAAACTGACATCCAATAATTGTGTTTGTAAATGCCTGTTTGGGTGTGACAAATGAGTATATTCTTTTGTAGGGATGTGTCAAACAACGATTTGTGCGGTACCATTCCAACCTCAGGCTCGTTTTCGAAATTCACAGAAGAAAGGTACAATCATTCTCTGATTCATCTTTCAAACATGATAAAATTTGGATGTTTCGTTTGTTTTTCTCTTATTTTGTTTGTGTATTTTGATTTAGTTTTATGAATAACCCAAGACTAGAAGGACCAGAGCTGATGGGATTCGTGAGATACAAAGTTGGAGGCTGCAACCGATGAAACACCACGCCACGAAAGTTCCATTTCGCGTTACAGGTGAAGAACTTGGTCATTAGGTTTTGGTATATCTAAGGGTAAGTAGTTTACACATAGAAAAGCCTCCTTATATGAATCAAGTAGTGGAGATTCTCAACTCCATGTTGTTTTGGTTTGTAATATATATTATGAATACAGTTATAGATATGCTGCCACTAATGGAGGTGTAGATGGTGTTTGACTTGGGAAGTTATATAATGTACGATATAGAAATAAATAGTGGAGAAAACTTTAGTAATGATCTCAAGAATCTTGAATTTTACTATGCCTTGTGCTGCCATGGATTGTTAAAAGTACCGAAATTTGTGTGCTTATTTTGACAATCCTCAGAGAATCTGGATATCGCGGAATCATATTCATTTCTGATTGTTATCAATCATGTTGATTGTCAAAAGTATCGAATTTTATGCAGCAGGAATTATTGGGTAACACTAGCCAATTAGGAGGGTAATTTACATAAAATCCTCTCGATCTAGTACTCGGTTTCTGCTTGTCGTCAACCGGTGTCAACAAAATGTATCCCAAGCGTAGGATCAGTTCATCGGTTGTAGCATAATAAATCCGGAAGTCCGGAGTCGAATCCACAGGGAACGAGTGTTTAGAAGTTTATCGGGAAGAGGGAAGAAAAGGTTTGGGATATTTGTGGGAAATATTGTGTTGAGCTTTAGAACGATTTAAGGTGCAAAAGAAATAAGATCCGATTCTCGGGATCCACATTGACCACAACTCGTAATAATCCAATCCTCAAAATATAACTCAACTCCGGTTCTATAACATCAAACCTTCGTCGGATAATGGAAGAATTAGGGTTTATCAAAAATCAAGAAAGATTGATCACCGTTTTATAATCAAGATAAGAAAATTAGGTTTTCAAATCAAAATCTTGTAGATCTAAGAATTGTGTGTGTCAATGGAGATTGTCTACACACAAGCAAAAATCTTACAAAAAGTCTTGTATGGATCTAAGAATTATGTGTGCCAAAATTGAATTTGTCTACACACAAGCAAAAATCTTACAAGAACAGTTGATCGATCTCAAAATAAGTCTTGATTAATAAAACGATATCAGAAATGGAAAACCATAGGTGAGAATTGAATTACTTTGAGTCACGATTCAATGTTTTACCGTTGAATCGAATCCTTAAAAGATTAGTTCCTCATGGATATGAGGGAATCCATGAGAAATTAATAATAGGAAAGAAAAGATAGAACAAAAAATGAATAATAATCAAAGCAAGAAATTGAAGAACTTTTATTTAAATATTCCCAAATCTGGGAATTTTTAATCTCAAAACAGAATGAAAGACGGCTAAAAACTAGAATAAAAGCTTCCTCCCTTCTCTTCCTAGGGTTCCTCTTATATAGATTTTCCTCCAACCATAAGATAAGGATAACCCTTTTTTAGATAATCATAATCTAGATCTCTCCAACAATGAGATAAGGATAACCTTTTGAGATAAGATTTATTCCCTAAAATAAAGAAAATCTCGTATGGTAATACTACCGGTAATCCAAGTCTATTTATGGTAATTTCCGGTTTTCTCCAAAATCTGGCAGTGTGTTTTACTACCGGTAGTGCTGATGTTACTACCGGTAGTGGCTCTGATCCTCAACTGGCAGTGTGTTTTACTACCGTAGTGCTGATATTACTACCGGTAGTAGCTCTTCTTCAATCTGGGCAGTGTGTTTTACTACCGGTAGTGCTGATGTTACTACCGGTAGTGGCTCTTCCATTTTCGGTAATTCCAGGCTTTGCTTTAGAACTTCAAAAGTCAGTGTCTTTTACTACCGGTAGTACTGCATTCACTACCGGTAATTTAGCTTTCGGCCTGTGGTTGTCCGCCTGATATCCATTTACTCCCCGAACCTCGAAAACTCCTGAATAATACTTATTTTGCACACTAACATCTCAAACTTGCGTTAAATGATGATATCACATAAAAGTCGACCAATAAACAATAAGCGCATGCAAATTAAGAGAATTCGACATAAAATATATGCACTTTTGAGTGCGAATCAGTTTCACTTAACTCCTTTAATTTTTTAATTGTTCAGATGTACCTCCTAATCTTTTCAAATGTAACAAAGTACTAACGCCGTAAATAGTATTTTTTATTTTACGTAAATGTTCCTAATGAGAAAAAACCCACTTTAGCCTCAATAACCCAGAACCCAATTCAGATTCATTCGTTTCTTGCTCTTTGTCCAACTATCATCATCAACATCACCTAGTAATTTTCACCCGACTATTAGTGTTGCACATTTCGGAGTTCTTACTCTCAGAAGACTCCAAGACTATATTAAACACAACTACATTTGTCACCCGATACAGAGAAAGCGAGGGAGAGGGAGAGAGAAGTCAAGAACAAGCGTAAGAGTTTTTGGCAACATCATTTTCCAAATTCCCAAAACTAAACAAGTAATACCCAACTGAGATCTCCAAAACCACAGACAAGCACACTCCTCTACCCAACTGAGATCTCCAAAACCACAGACAAGCACACTCCTCTAGCTGCAAGAAAATACACTTTTGGTGACTAACAATTTGGTCACCAAAAATCTACGTTGACCACTTCAAACTTAGCCACGGAACCCTAGTCGTAGAAAGGTATTGGTGACCAATTACGTATTGGTCACAGAAGTCCGTTTTGGGTGACTACAGTTTGGTCACTATTAAATACCATTCATGACTAAGTCAATTAGTCACAGAATCTTTGTTGGTCCCCAAAGGTTTGTTTCAATGACCATGGATTAGTTGCTAATGACAACTTTTCAGTGACTAAATATGTAGTCATAGATTTGTATTGGGCACCAATTTATAGTCACCAAAAGTCTACCTTTCGGTGACCATTCTTGATTGATCGCGGAAGACATGTTTTGTTGACTAAACATATTAGTCATCAAAAAACATGTCTTTCGTGACCAATATGATTTGATCTCTGAAGAAAATATTTTTTCGTGACCAATTTACTGTTCTTCTATGACCAATTTATTACTTTTTCGTGACCAAATTAATATACATTTATTCATTTGAATTCTAAACTGATAACACTTATAAGTTCAGCACAATTGCATCCATAATCAAATATCGAATTCCAACCAAATTACAAATCCAAGCTTTTATAGTCATTCACAAAGTCCAATATCATATCATCCCATATACAACGTTCGAATAAGTGCCAACAAAATGCAAAATGATCCACGGACTACCAAAAAATAAGAGCAAAAGTCTTTGAGTTGTGTCAAAAAAGTAATCTTCAAAATCGTGCAAGTTCTCCATGATCTGAAAAGGCACAAAAAAGGAATAACAATTATTATACATAACACAATGTAGAAATATCACTACAAGGATTAATACTTTTTGTATTATATTAAGCTAGAGAACTCTTGTTCACTCTTGTCTCCTTCTGCATGTGACTAAACAAACAGACTTGACGAAACAGGTGCAAAGGAATATGAGGCGACACATGGAGGGACACGCGGGCGATACATGGGGGACACATGGAGGGACATGTGAGGGATGGACACATAGCTAACTGTTGATGAGCAAGGTAATAGTCAATTTATGACATTGCAAGCCACTTCAATCAGGACCTTTATGACACAATCTACATGTCCAAATTGCCAATCATGGTAAATAACCCATCCAATTGAAAATTTATACCAAGTCTAGCAGAAATAGCACATCCACATCTTAAACAAAAGATATTTGCACATTTTTAAATAAACAAGAGCAACAACAGTTACAACATATCAGAAGTCGAGCTTTGAAACTCCAACTACCCCTCTTCATATCATCAGAAAGCACTACACTTTGCATATTATCCAGCCTTATCGTCAAAATTTCATTGTTTTCTATTACAAAAAAGGTTCCTCGCTAACTGGTATGACAACTAAATTACTCCTCTTCATTTTAGAATCCAAGCCAATGAACCAAATGGAAATATCAATAACATCTGATATGTCATTATTCGTAAACGAGTGCTCATATTTTACCATTGTTATACTTCTGACCAAAAATCGATAGATAAACTAACTACCCCAACTCATACTAATGATTAGATCATAGCCGAGCAAAAAAATAATTAGGCCATACATCTACATCACAAACAAAGATAAATAATGCCAGCAGGTAACGAAAATTTAAATAATGTGTTTATTTTGAACTGGATCCATTAGTAAATCTCACCTCGAGTTACTTCCTCTCACCTCATCCAACATTCTGTCAAGTGCTCGCACTATTCATGTCTATGCATGATCCATCAGACTATGCTACATAGTAAGTGCAACAATCAGCTAACGATGACAGCCAGCCTATGATGACCAAGAAAAAAGTTAGTGGTAAGCAATATGTAAAAGCCCAGACCATAAGTAGTATTTTTATAGTGGCTATCAGCCTCTTAGTGCACATGTTAAAAACCCTACATGGCTATCAACACAACTATCTACCATTCAGAACTATTAATTTGCTTGAAGGCAACTGTTATCCGCCCCCAATTCGTAGTTACAGAATTAGTTTCCCCACAAGAGAGATGGAGTCAGGGAAATATACCCACCTACTACGTATCACATGCTCATAGCAAGAACCCAACCTCCCATTTTGAGAAGAAAAAATGAGGGAACCCCCACCCATAAAAAAACAAAAATTGCCTCGAAGAAATGCATACAAAAAAGGAAAAAACAAATAAAAGGAAGAAGATGAAAAATTAAATTGATCTAGAAGTCAGCAAGGTTTTTAATATTCCACATGTTTTGACTTTGATAGAGCAGGACATAAAATTTTTCATAGGATAATCTTGCTCTATTAGTTTGTTCATGGACTCATCTTAACTTTTTATCACCCTTAATAAAATCACAATCAGAAGCTCACCACCAAATGCATATTACAAAAATGCTAGCTTCAAGAAGTAATGCAAGTAAACCACCAGTATCGTGAGCGGCAGAGGCTAGCAATCTGACCACCATCAAGACCCAATCAAACCGATTACACTATCAAATTCATCAATCCATGTCAAGAAATGATATTTATTACACATTCTTAAAATATATGCATAGTGACATCGATTCAAATGGGGGGAGCAGCTAGTCTCTGTGTTAGGCCTTGCTGTTATTTTTGTATCAGTTTTCGTTAAATTTTTAACTTTTAGTGTCTTTGTTGAGTCAATCTTCCCTTGTGCGAGTCATGAGTCAACATGCATATGTCAAGGAATAGGAATGAGAGTCATGTGTTAATGAGCTTAAATGTGTTGCATTCATCCCATTCATTCAAGCCTGAACGACTTTGAACGCCATCGAGTTAACTTGTGGGCGAATGGAGATTTTTTGTGCGACTTTCCATGAAACAAATTTGGACTTTTCGTTTCTTGCTCTCCATAAATGTCATATTTTGCTTATGTTGACACAGTGCATGTATCATTTTGAAATCCTTTGAACATGTGGGAAATGGTACTATGCCATCATTCTTTCATTAAACCACATATGAGTCTCCTAGACCATGCATTTGAGCTAAGTCCGAATTTAATTTTTTCAAAAAGCCAAGGGAACTAGATGGTATAAGGATGGTTGAGAGTAAATATGTGAAATGGCAATGTTTAGACGGTATCAAAGTAGAGATTGAACGGTTAGAGCATCTAGTCAAGATTTTGAACCAAATTGAAAATAATGGCAAAACGTGACCGATCACGCCATCTTTTTGACAGGGCAGGACAGGTTAAAAAATTTTTAAAAAAAAAGGAGAAAAGAAAGAAAAAAAAGAAGAAAATTAAATTTATGCCAAAAATATAAAAGGGCTTCGTGACGTCTCAAGTACATCACGCAATATCAAGAAATAGAGGAATTAAAACCTAAAAAATCTCTATCCAATTTCTGAAGGAACCAAGTCCCAAGACGTGTATCTAAACACCAAATTGAGCATTCTCAAGCAGTCATGCATCAGTTTGGAAGCCCAAATTTTAGAGGAAAACAAACAAAAAAAATAATTAGGAGGGTCGAGTATTGTGTGAAAGAGCTGAGTAGTTGGTAATGCTATATTTTTCTGGAAGGTACGAGAGATGAAAATAGTGAATAGGGATTAACAATGAGTATTTGACATGGGTAGTTAGGAAATAGTGTCGGCCACCGGGGAGTTGATCCAAGCTAGTATAAGCCGGTGCTAATTATGTTTTATCATCATTTGACAACCAAGATTATTATAAGCCTTAAAGCCCTACGGTTGTCCCATGTGTGAGTTGGATTTGGCATGATTGTGTTCACTGTATCTACAAGAGTTGAGTCGGCATATTCTTTTTTTTTTTTCTTTTGAGCATTGGTTCACTACATAAATCAATTGTCTTAGTATTTGTTTTGTTAATATGATGTGTTAGAATTCATTGGGATATATGTCGTGACAATGGCAATCAATATTCTTTGAGGGAGTGTCCGGTGAGGTTTGAAATCTAAATATGCATGGATCGATGAATATCATACATTCGTTAACACATAATATATAGTTCAGAATAAGTTCAAACTTTGAGAGAATGTGTTGTTTGATAGCTTACCTAATCTGAATAGCACCGCAGTCTCAAATTTGTATCGTGCATGTGTTAAGCCTTGTGGTTGACATGAGAAGTATGTTTCTTAGCTTTTTTTTTTTTTTTTGTGTCAAGTTATAGTTAATAATAATTTTCTAATTTTGTTTTTGTTGTCTTTAAGTTTTTCTGTAGTTATTGTTACATGGGACTAGCAACTTTCAAGTTTGGGGTATGTTGAGCACACTTTATTGCATAATTATATGACTCAACTTATCCACTATTGCTTATTTACATGTCTTACTCCAACAAATTAATTGATATTACATGAAAGGTCTACTTCTCCCGTTTTAGGTTTTCCAAGCTAAACAGCATTCCAAGCATGCTCTCTTAAAGCCTCGAGATCCGAAAGAGGTCCGAGGGTTATTAAAAGATTTAATTGGAAGGATGGAGGCCAAAGAAGAAATTGGAATTTTAAAGCAAAAAATAGAAAAAAAAAAAGTTCTAGAAAGTTGGTCTAATTGGTCAAGATGTTAAGGTGTCAAGATTTTTTTCAAAAAAAAAAAATATATATTTTCCAATAACTTTAGGTGATTGGTCAGGGTTGGAGCCTGAATAGTTAGGCGTGCGCGAATTCTAAATTTTTGTTTCTTTTATTTATTTTATATTAATTCTTGTAATATTAGTTTTTCTTATTCTTTTAGGTCTAGTTCTTTAACTTTCTCCTGGGATTTTCCTGATTTAAGGCTCAAGAAGGCTTAAATCTACCATGGAGTTTTAGCATTAGTTTTTTCATTCTAGTTTCTCTTCCAGTTCTTAATTCTAGAATTTAGTTCCAACAGTTTTTAATTTAAGATTCATTCATGCTTTCTTTAAGTAAGATCTATTTAAATTATTGCATTATGTTTTCAATTAATTTATTTATTTTTTCACTAATATGTTAGGCTATATCTTTTAGGCAAGATGTTAAGATGATCTTCATCTGATGGTCTAGGTTTTCAACATATTCTCAATTATTTTTCACCGTTTGTTCTTAAATTGATTCGAGTTCTTATTTTTTAACCAAATAAGGGGTATTAAACATTTGATCAGTTGTCGCCATTAATTTGGTACATCTGATACTTGGGTTGATATCCTTGTTCAATTTGAATTAATGTTTCTTGAATAAAAATTAATTTGAGAACACATCTTTTGAATTAAATTATTTACATCTAAAACTCTCTCCGGGCTGAATTCTTGATTGAGTTATTAAAGAGGAGATGTTGACTATCAAAATCTAAGTTGACAATATTTTGAAAATCTAGCCTACTTTCTTTATTTAATTAAATCTTGTTAAGTCTTTGCAACTTTAGAAATTAAATCTTTCCAAAGTTAACGTCAGCATCCAAAACAGTAATACTACAAGGCCTGCAACAACCTTCTTGGTGTTCTTCGTGGATCAATATACTGTCTTACTACTTTACTGGTTTTCTACATTCTTTAGGCAAAGATTAGTTTTATGTTAAATACTGGTTTGGCTAGCGCATCAACGACACTTTTGCTGGTCTATCATTTTTTGGCACCCCTCCATTTTGAGGAAAATTCCCTCAACATAGGATCTTTCATCCCACAAGTGTAGCAAACTTTGGGTCGCACCGGACATTGCGAATGAATGTGACAGGTTTGGTTGCATCGAAAACAAATGGTCGAAGGTCTAGAAGCATTGTTCCGCGTGTCCAAAGAAGTAAGCGACCCGTAGTTTGGTTGGCCCCTTAGAGACTAAAACTGCTTCCGTCACCCTTGGCTCCCAGAACTTCTAAATGAAGAAGAGAAAGAACTCATGTTGCATTGCCTCGACTCCCAAACCCTCACACCCCTTTGTGCCTCTTTCAATATCTTCATGCTTCTTGTGCATTCCACCACCTCCAAATACCTCATATTGTGCTGACTAATCATGAGTCTCTTTACCAGAGCCACAAGTTCCAGTGTAAAAGGAGACAAAGCTTGAAATCTCAAAGAGAACTCCAATACAATCATTGCTCCTTGTTCAAACTTCTCAAATTGTTCTTTCAACATCTCCTAGTAAGACTCCAAAAAGTACTAATTCTCAAAAAAGACATCGAAGTCGGCCCAAGTCAACGTCTCAACATCCTACTCAACCCCTTGATTCAGTGGCGTAGCGGCCCTCCTCGCATCCTTACGCCCCTCAAGAATGGACTCCCACCACTCATTGGCTTCGCGGATAAGTTGGCAAGCCACAATGCCAACGCTCAGGTCATCCTCAACAATCATAAGTGCGTTGAATACTTTTCGAATTTCCTCGAGCCAATGGTTGGCTGCGAGAAAGTCATCACCCTCGACGCTGAACTAAGGTGGATTCAAACATCGAAACTCTCTCATGGCATCAATTGTCCGACTACCTGCATTGGCTCTGGTGGCCTGCTTCAGAAGATTGGCTTCAGCAAGTGCTGCTACAAATTCCTTATCAAACCCACTCGGGATAACAGGTGGTTCAACATCCTGCTTGATTCTCTCGTCAATCTCCTCCTCATGAGGGACTTCTCTCTCTTGACTCACCATGTTGTCAAGGTGCAGTTCTCCTTGACAACCCCAACCTCGGCCTGGGGAATCTAACTCCACATCTAAGAGGCATAACGCTACAGGAATAAGAAAGATGTCTACACGATCAGATAACAATCACTATCACAAGGCCAAAGCCTGAAACAAATTCCCAACCCAGGTCAATGATACTATACTACTCTTACACAAAGAGAATACAATGCAATGTATGGTATGTAAGTAAGCACACACAAACCATGCCACTATGCAGCGTGCTTGAACCCATAAGACATAAAGTCTTTCCAGAGTCTCAAGCTATTCTAACCATACTCTGATACCAATTCGTCGCGCCCTCATTTTTAACATATTATTATTACAATTTATCATAATATAAAGACATCACAAATACTCAATAATAAACCACAATCCCAAATCACTTCATACATGATGTCACAAAAAGTTAAGTTCAAAGTAGTTACATCAAAAAAGGCAAATCTCGGCCCAGTATGAATACCAAAATAACATTAGAGTTAAACATGTTGCATTTTCTTATGAAAATAAGGAATAAAACTGAAAGTAAGTTAGAGTACATCTTTTTCAAAAGTAAATCCAAGATTTTGTAACTCTCACTATAAATCTTCAAATTCATGTACCATCACATGCATGTCACGAACTTCATGCTAGACATCCAGAATAGTATCGAAAAAATGATAGGGTGAGCTACAAAGCCTATGAAATGAAATGACATATGGCGTACACAATTTATATCAGGGTGTACCAATTATACAACTAAACCAACAATAAACAGTGCCAACATCCCCATATTCATCTCACAAAATAAATGCTCATTCCATTGATTTCATTAACCATTTCATCATTTTGTATATTCATTCAACTCAATTGTCAATGACAGCACCTCACCTGAAGGTGGCCAAATAAGATATGTTATCTTACTAGCACCATTCCCTTTGAAAACTAGACAATTTTCGTAACCAGCACCACTCCCCAAAGGAGGCTAGCATAATCCGTTCATTCATCACTAGTACATCTCCTCAAGGAGGTTAGGTCATAATCTATCAATCACTAGCACGTCTCCCCATGGAAGCTAGACCAAAATGCATTGTGTCAAATGTATAAGAGATTACAAATTCATAATATGTAGATTTCGCAAGCCATATGGTTTATGGTTATCCAAGTAACCCCCATTATTCACAAGTCCAACTATAATATAGAAGGTGTATCCTCTCGCATCATACCATAAGTCATGGTCAAGCTCACCTACATTATCTCCGATTCAAATAAACCCATAGGTAACTTGACTTTAGAAAAGATTATCCATACAAGATAAAAAAAAATGGTGAGTAGACACCAAAACCCCAGCACTTGAACCACAAATCAAAAGGAAAATCCCAATATAAAGAAATATAGAACAAAGCCCTATCAACATTCAAAACAAAGAAATATGGGTCAAAACATGTGTAATACCTACAGATCGAAGAGAAAATATCTCTACCTCAAGTGATTTGCTCCAAAGCTTGGGCTTCAAGAATTTGAGCTCTAATAGTGGTGAGAAACTCCAAAGAAATCCCTCCAAGTGAAATTGTGTCTCCAAACTTGAGATATCACCCAATCTTGAGATATAAGTGAAGGATCTTGAAGGAATTTGGAGAATTTGTATAGGAATCAAGGATTTAAAGTGGGGCTTTGGTGGGAAAAAAGTTAAATCTCCTTTAAAAAAAAAATCTGATCTAGCCTTTTTAAAAATATACATAACATATTCTGACTAGACCGGGTGACCAGATGGTCTAAAACCTGACCGGCCAGATTTTGTTATGTCCCAAAAGATATCCCAAAGAGCCAAAACCTGACTGGATGGTGAATCTTGACCGGAATCCTAACCAAAAGACCTGACTAGAAGCCTAAATCCTGACTGGTCAAGTTTGGCCATTGTCCTAAAAATGCAAAATTTCTGACTAGAAGCTTTGGGGCCTGACAGCATGGCTAAGAGCCTAACTGATGCCCTCCCCACTCTTTCTTCACTTCTCACCTCACTTCCTCTATATCAAATCACCCAATTCATGCACTACTTTCCAATATGAAGTAATTAACGACATTTCAATTATTAAAATAAAAACAAAAAAAATTAGGGCCTTTACACCTTCGTTCATTCGGCCTCCTTCTAACGGGAATTCCTCTTACTGACTCACCTCCTTTTCCCCCAATTGAATAGGAGATTTGGAAAAGGATCACTAGAAATTTTCCAGGGGAACCTAAGTGGCGGGAGCTTTTGGCCCCCAATACCTCATGGAGTTCCAAGAAGAGCCAATTTATTACCTAGCGTAGCCATCTTCTCCTTGATGGCCCAAGTTAGATTGTCTTGAGTCCTTCATCTCCTACAGAGGGCTTGAAAGGTTTTGTGATAAGAAATGTGATAAACCATGTGACATCTCCAAGTTTGCATGAGATGTATTCTCTCATCCCTCCTACCATCTCCAGCAAATCTCCTTGAGATGCCTAGATTACAGGTATGGTGGGGATTGCACACTTGCTCCTTCAGGAGATACATCTCCTTCAATAGTTGAATTCTTTTCGTGTCACTTTCCAGCCATTTTCACCTAGGAAGTCTTCACTTGGTCCCACCTGACATGCCAAAAATATGTTGCTCCTTAAAATCACACACGTGCCATAAAAAGAGTACACACTTGCGACAGTTGACACGTGCTAGGACATGAGAGCGAGGGCGTGCCATGAGCTAAGATTGCTCCAAGTGATGTTGAGGTTGCACCACAAATCCGACTTCTTCAAGCATTGGGCATGGCCTAAGGGAAGTCAAGGATAAGCTGGTTTGGATTTTGTCTCAATTAAGAGAATTTCTAATTTCGAGTGAAGACTAACTAAGCTAAATACAAAATTAAACGGGCTAAAATAATATTGGATGACTGGAAAAATGATTAAACTAAACCATGGAGGTTTCTTCTACTTAAATAAGTAGGTATGATATTCAAAACAAATTAGACCTTAACTAGTCAAAAGCAATGGAAATGATAAAAGCTAAATAGCTTGTAAATGATAAAAACTGAATAGCTAATTGATATGTTTAATTGTTGGTTGGTGCTCGACCTCTTCCATATGCCGTCTAAATTTGTATTTGTAGACCTCCATTAAACCAAACGGCCGTAAGCAACCAACCCTTGTTTTCTCGCCCACCATCTTAATCCATTCATGCAAGAAAATCTCTTTGGTTGCCCCTTGTCCTTCCCACTGAAAGCACTACAGGTGGTGCTTTCCTTATTTCAACATGTGTTTGTTAGGGATCGATTCCTGAGACCCAGTGACGAACAAGTAGAAATTATGCAACAAAAAATTATAAAATCCTACTGGGCGAAATTAGGGTTCATACCTTTAAGATCTGTCTGATTTGATCTCAATTATCTTTGCAGTTTGATCCTGATCGAATCTTGAGCTGTGCTAGAATGATTTCGCTTGATTGACCTCGAGATCTTCTGCTGTAATCCTATTACACCTCGATCACGTATCGAGGGTGGGCTCAAAGTTGTGATCTCCTTACCTTCACGGAACTTCTCTCTCCATCTTTCGAATATCAAGTTATGTCTGACCTAGAAGGCATAACAGTGTTTATATAGGATAGGATAGGGACCCGTAGGAGAAGTATGGGCTGGGCTTCCTATACAATTCGGGATTCCTAGTCCAACCCAGATTAATTCTGAATTATACAAATTATAATTCATACCACTAAAGAATTATAATTGCATTCTCCTCCCATATCTCAAAATTATATTTCGAGCTCCATGTTATTAAATGCTTATTTATCTCCCACGTTAAGATTACAGATACCCGTTGATTAAAATAAATTAATGATAATTTATTCAATCAACATCTATAAAATTTCTTGAGACCTTCTACTTAACTTATTCATTATGTCGAATACTAATATCCACCTGCAGGGTTTGACATAATCGAAACTTATAAGCTTCCTCAAGAGATACCATCAATCCCTATAAAGGGACATGGATTCTACTAATAATTAATAGTTGTCATTAATATTGTGACCCAACTCATCGAGACTATTGGCCCATAAGGCCTCACTCTATAATGAATCAAAGCCAACAATATTAAATATATACATCGATTAATCATCTTTGGATTAAGAGTATAAACACACATAACAACCATGAGGTGTAAATTGTATTATATTGTCAATATAAATACAATTACCTCAATGCGGTCCTATTCAATACACACAAAGTGTACTAACACAGTGAGTTAAAACTATACCATTTTCGTAGTCAAGACAGACCTACTGAAACACTGTGTTACAGTCTTACTCGTGGTGTGTCCAATTCTACCTAAAACTGTGAAGTAAAAACTTATATTTTACAAGAACTGATAATATGATCTTCTATGTGTAAGCCAAACTCTACACACCGGATTATCTACTATGTGGAATAAGAGACACGCATGCACAATATGATAAGAAATAATGCAAATATTGCCCATAAAGATTCTCATCAAGAAAAGAAAAAATTGTTTAAATAATTCAAATAAATATTAATCCATTACATAAAGTCATGGCTTTTAGTATAAAATCCTAACAGTCTTCCCATAATATTGGAACTAATTCCCTTGGACCCACTTTTTTTACTCAGTTAATGCCAAATAAAAAACTCTTTACTAATTTCCACCGGACAGTGCACCGAACTATTGGTAGTGGCTATTACTACCAATAGTAAGTGCAGACTATTTTTGGGCAGTGCTTGCAAATAACGGTATTGCTGTTACTATTGGTACTAAGGGGATACGCGAGAATCCCAGTGACAATATTTAAGATATTTATTTTCCTAATCTATTTAGGATGGTATATATCCTTACCTATTCATTAGGATATTTATTTTTCTATTCTTTAAGGATTGTTATCCTTTCATATCCTTTGGGGTTTACTATAAATATGAAAAACATGGTTCTTTAAAAGATATCTCAAAAGAAGCTTGATGAGATCTAATTGATTGGCACCTCACATTAGGGTTTCAAAACATAACTGCCCCTTGTAATTTCTATTGATCATAGTGAAATATATATCTCTCTCTTTCTGTGGATGTACGCTTAAACTATTGATTATTCGAAGACACGTAAATCTTCGTCTCTTTCTATTTTCTTGTTGATTGTCTCTTCTTGTTTATTGTATTTTTCATAACAAATTGGTATAAGAGCTTTAGTGATTGATCCATCGATTGTAGTTATGGCGGCCAAATACGAAGTTTAGAACTTTGATGAGCATAGTAGTAGCTTTAGTCTGTGCAGAGTGAAAATGAAGGCTTTGCTAGTTCAACAAGGATTGCAGAAGACTTTACTTGGATCTGCCAAAAAGCCGAGAACGATGTCAGGAAAGGTTTCTTGATGTTAATGCACTCAGTTCGATTCAGTTAAGTTTGGCCAATGATGTGCTTCACACGGTTGAGGACGAGACTACAACAACGAGGTTATAGTTAAAATTAGAGAGTACCTATATGATCAAATCTCTCATAAACAGGCTATATTTGAAACAATGTCTTTACACGTTTCGTATGAGGGAGGGTACGGCAGTTAAAGATCATCTTAATGAGTTGAATAGAATCATTATGAATCTATAAAGTATTGGTGTTAAAATTGATGATGAAGACCAGGCTTTAATTATTCTATGTTTTCCATCCCCCCATCTTATGAGCACTTTGTTACTACTTGATCTACTCTATGGAAAGGATACGATCTCAATGGAAGATGTAAAATCCAATTTATATTCTAAAGAATTGAGAAAAATATGTCTGGTGAGAGTGAGGAGTCTGGTGAGGGGTTGTTTGTGCGAGGAAGAATAATGGAGAGGAATAATAAGAATAGAGGAACGTCTAGATCGAAGTCGGAAAATAAAAAGAAAATTTATTATTTTAACTGTAAAAAGAAGGCCATTGTAAGAGCGAATGTACGAAACCAAAAAAAGATAACGAGGAGAAAAAGGTAGTTACTGGTATTGCTTAGGATTCTGATGGGCTTGAAAATATTTTATCAATTTCAGGCAGTGATATTCTTCAGGATACAAAGTGGATTTTGAATTCTGGTTGTTCCTATCACATGTGTGCGATTAAAGTTTGGTTTAGCACCTATGAATTGGCACATGGTGGTACAATTTTGATGGTCAACAACGTAGCCTGCAAAACTGTTGGGTTTGGAACTATTCAGATCAAAATGCATGATGGTATTGTGAGGACACTATCAAATATTTGGCATGTTCCAAATTTAAAGAAAAACCTTATCTTTTTGAGAACCCTTGATTCAAATGGCTGTAGGTATGCAACTGAAGATGAAGTTTTGAAGGTCTTGTAAGATGTGTTGGTTCTTATAAAAGGTCAGAATATGGGTAACCTCTATGTTTTACAAGGCAGTACAGTTTCAGGTGCTACAACAACAGTCTCATCATTGAAGGTCTCGGATTCAGATTTGACTCAGTTATGGTATATGCGCCTTGGGCATATAAGTGAGAGAAGGATGATGGAATTGAGCAAATGCAAGTTGCTCTGCAGACAGAAGATGAAAAAGCTAAATTTTTGTGAGCATTGCGTGTATGACAAGCAGTGCAGGGTGAAACTCTGTACACCTATTCATCGCACTAAAGGTACGTGGACTATTTTCATTCAGAGTTTTGGGTTCCTTCTATTGTTAAATGCAAGGGTGGTTCTCAATATTTTATGAGTTTGATCGATGACTATTCCAAAAGGGTTTGGGTGTATTTGTTGAAAACCAAGAGCAAGACTTTTGTTACATTCAAACGGTTTAAGGTCATGATTGAAAAGCAAACCGTTAAGAAGATTAAAAGATTGAGAATTGACAATGGTTTGAAATTTTGTTTCAGAGAATTTGAAGTATTTTGCAAGGATGAGGGCATCGTGAGGCACTACACGATGAGGAAAACTCCTCAGCAAAATGGTGTGGCTGAATGGATGAACGTGACTCTTTTGGAGATGGCTCATTATATGTTATTTAATGCAGATTTGGGTAAAGAATTCTAGGCTAAAGCAATTTTTACTGCTTGCTATTTGGTGAATCAATCTCCATCAACTGTCATTGAGTGCAAGATTCCTATAGAGGTATGGTCTAGTTTTTTAGCTGACTACTCAAATTTGAAGGTGTTTGGTTGTCGTGCTTATGCTCATGTCAATGAGGGTAACATTGAGCCTAGATCTAAGAAGTGTGCCTTCTTGGGTTATGGATCCAGGGTGAAGGGTTACAAATTATGGCTTTCAAATAGAAAGTCATCCAAACTTCTTATTAGTAGAGATGTGACTTTTGATGAAAACTCTATGATCAAAATAAAAGTAAGTAATGATGTTCAAGACAGTGGTGAGAGGACTTTAAAGCAGGTGAAACTAGAATGTGAAACTTCCGAAATAGAAAAGAATAGTAATCGGCCAATTGGGGAAGAGGTTCATGATTCAGGCACAGAGGATGGTATAGAGTAACAACAACCATACAGTATTGCAAAATATAGGCCAATGAGGGAGATTCGTCCACCTCAGAGATATGCTTATGTAGATATGGTTACTTATGCATTGTCAATAGAAGAATCAATGGAGTATGAAGAACCTTCTTCTTAACGTAAGGCTGTCATGGGAAAGGAGGTTACACAGTGGACTGTTAATATGAATGAGAAGATTGAGCCTCTTCATAAAAATCAGACTGCCTAAGGGAAAGAGAATTGTTGACTATAAGTGGATTTACAAAAGAAAAGCAGGTATCCTAGGAGTGGAAGATACAAGGCTTAAAGTTCAGTTAGTGGCGAAAATCTACAGTTAACAAGAGGGAATGGACTTCAATGAGATAGTCTCACCAGTTGTTAAGCATAGTTCTATTCATGTCATGCTTGTTATTGTTTTGCATTTTGACTTAGAGTTAGATCAACCTTGATTTCAAAACTGCATTCTTGCATGGTGAGCTTGAAAAGTAGATTTATATGCACCAGCCGGAGGGATTTGCAGTTTCTAATAAGCAAGATTTTATTTGTTTGTTAAAGAAATATTTGTATGGACTTAAACAATCACCCAGACAGTGGTATAAGTGGTTTGATACATTCATGATGGGTCAAAACGACTATAGGAGTGAATATGACAATTATGTGTATTTCCAAAAACATCCTAACAACTTGTTTATCTATTTATTAATATATGTTGATGTCCTGTTAATCGTTGCCAAAGATATGTTGAAAATTAACAGGTTGAAGAAACAGCTTAGTGGAGAGTTTGAGATTAAAGACTTAAGTGCGGCAAAGAAGATTTTAGGTATGGAAATCAGGAGGGACCAAGAGGCTGGAAAGTTATACTTAACTCATAAGAGTTATTTGAAAAAAGTAATTGGGTGCTTTGCTATGCAAATTGCAGGCTACAATTGTATTGTCCACTACAAAAGTAGAGTATATGGAGGTGAGTGAAGCTGTTCAGGCATTGTCAATAAGGGCACTTCTTAAGAAATTTGGTCGAAAGCAGGATGAAACTGTCATTTTTTGTGATAGTCAAAGTGCTATACATTTGACGAAAAAATCTTATGTACCATGGACCATACGAAGCACATTGATGTCAAGTATTACTTTATTCAAGATATCATCTCTCAGAAACAGGTTGAGATAAAGAAGATAGGCATGGCAGAAAATTCAACAGATATGATGACTAAACCAATTTCGATTGTCAAGTCCATGTGGACTTGATTGGTGTTCGTAGTTGCTAATTTCCCTTCGGGGCTTTGGAGGAGAGAGAGGTGCAAGGTGGTGGCCCTATGGTGTTTGAGTTCGGAGGAATTCAAGTCAAGGTGGAGATTTGTTGAGTCAGTGCCTTGAATTCAGCGGAGGACTTCTTTGGACAGTGCCCCAAACTACTGATAGTAGTTGTTACTACCGGTAGTAAGTGCATATTATTTTCGAATAGTGCCTGAAATTACCGATAGTGTCGATTACTACTAGTAGTAAGGGGATGCGTGAGAATCCTAGTGATAATATTTAAAAGATTTATTTTCCTAATCTATTTAGGTTGGTATATATCCTTACCTATTCTTTTGGATATTTATTTTCCTATTCTTTAGGGATTGTTATCTTTTCATATTTTTTAGAATTTCCTATAAATACGAAAGATATGGTTCCCTAAAAGATATTCCAAAAGAAGCTTGATGAGATCTAATTGATTGGCATCACATATTAGGATTTCGGAACATAGTCGACCCTTGTAATATCTCTTAATCATAGTGAAATCTATTTCTCTCTTCCCGTGAACATGCGTATAAGCTATTGCTTATTCAAATCTACGAAAATCTATGTGTCTTTCTGTTTTCTTATTGATTGTCTTTTCTTGTTTATCGTATTTGTCATAACAGAAATAAATAAAGGTGAATCAAGCGAGCTAATAAACATACCATTAGTGAGCAGAAAAGTGCGGAAACGATCTCATCTCACGGTTCGAGGAGATTAGGCCATCTGTTACCAAAAAAAGATTTCCTTCCGAACAAAATTGATAAAGAAGAATATTTATAACAACAAATTAAAATTCTTGGATGTGGGACTATGTGCATAATGGAAAAGTAAAAACTTGAATCAATTTCGTATTGCAAAACTTCTTTAGAAGAGTATTCAATTCGAAACCAAAAAAAGAAGTAATAATAAATATTTTATTAATCTCCAGGATGACTTCGACAGAGGAAAGAACTAAGTTACAAAACTACTCAACGAACTAAGTGCAAAAATACAATAAAAGATAAGTTGATCTGTGTGCCGATAATCATTCTTCTGACTGTATCTTCACATTTTTATACTAACAAAGTTCAGCCTCCTCCCTAATAAAACTTTTTTGGAATAAAAATACTTCTGTATTTCTCTCCGAGTATGAATTTGAATCAAACATAAACAGTTGTTGTAATCATAAAGAACTGTCATTTCTCTTTTTTGGCCTTTTTTGAGTTTGCAATTGCCTTCAGTTTTTATCTTGATCTTAAAACTTGCAGAATAACCGCTATCGACATGCACTTACTTTGACAAAATTTTAACCGTTTGGTCTTGTTGTATTGCCACCTCACCTATTTTCTCGACACGTGTATGAATATGATCATATAAACATTGACGATTGGAGGGGGGAGGGTTGAGTTGCCACATCATCTCTGTGTGGGTCCCACCATACGATTTTACCTATTCATCCTTTTAGTGGGTTACACACTAATTTTTCATCGAAATTAAGCTCGAGCCATTAACGATTGGACTCAAGTGGCACAAAATAAAAAATATATGAACAAAATCGAGTAAATTGAATACACATATACCAAAGTGAGACATTTGTGTAAGTACAAGGACCATTAGGATAAATTATCCTATAATTAGTGATTTAAAAGGACTCCATATATTTAGGCCTTTATTTTATATGTCATTGGTCAATAGATGAAACTATTTTTAATAGTTCTACTTTGATGACAAGTAAGAATTACAGTTTAATTAGAAAATGGATCTTCCTTTTACTTACAAAAGTGCATCTTGTCTTTTATTTCTGTAAGGTGACTAAATTGTTGGAAAAGAAGGTAAGAAAGAGAAAAACATCTTCCACCTAAGACACAATGTAAAAGAATTGAAGTGAAGAAGAAGAACACAATTACACATAGAACACAAACCATATATCAGCCTTTCTCATTCAATTTCATGATTTATCCCCCTTGCCAAATATAGAGGAGCAAGACTTTATTTGTACACAGATAGGCACGGATGGCCAGCAACAAAACCAATAGATTTTACCAAAACAAAATAAAATGCAACAAACTCAATCACAGCTGTCAAGAATCTGTAACAAACTAAAACAAACCAAAAATCACCAGCTGGATTTAAATTGGACTGCTGACGAGTCATTCCAGGAGAGCTTGAGTTTAGCCAATCCTTGGATAGCATATCAGAGAGGAGGCACGCCTGTTGTTAACACCTGTAGAAGATTTAGCTAGAATTAGATGTATGCTCTTCAATGATTTCTGTTGTGCCATATTTAGGTAGAATCTCAACAGCCCCCCTCAAACTCACGCGTGGCACAACCAAGAGTTTGGCTTTTAAAAACAAAAAACGAGCAGTAGGTAAAGGTTTAGTAAAGATGTCAGCAATCTGATTCAGAGATGGAACATATTGAACCACTATTTGTTTAGACAGAACCTTCTCCCGAATGAAATGATAATCAATTTCAATATGTTTGGTGCGAGCATGAAAAACAGGATTGGATGGTAAAGAAATGGCCGATTGATTGTCACACCATACCAAATGAGCAGGAGGACAAGAGACATGTAAATCTTTGAAGAACTAACATAACTAGGAAATTTTAGAAGCCGTATTGGCCAAAGCCCTGTACTCAGCCTCTATGGTGGATCTACAAAAAGTATGTTGCTTCTTGGCTGACCAGGAGATGAGATTGGATCCAAAATAAACACAATAGCCGAATGTGGAACGACAATCATGAGAATCCCAGCCCAATCCGCATCAGCAAAAGCAGTTAAAGAAGACGATCCGGGACTATAAAGAAGACCATGGTGCACGGTGCCCTGGATATATCGAAGGATACTGTGAGACCCCGATCCGGAATTTGGGCATTTAAGGGCTAAATTATAAGTTGAATAGTTAAATCAAGAGTAATTTGGTTAATTCGACACGAATTTGATTTTTAATTGGGATTGGGAAGTGGTCTCAGCTTTTATTTTAATTTGTGTTCGAAACTGCAGGGTTGGATCAGATGATTTATGTTTGAGGTGTTATTTAAGGGGGTGTTGTAACGATTAGGATTGGACCGAGAAGCACCCAAAGATTTTTCATGTAAAACCAAATCCAGTAGATATACTACGTTAGATATTTGCATGCCTTGTATCAGACACAGAGGTGTCTCTTGACACCTCCTGCTTTGATTTTTTTGCCGATATCTCACCCATTAAGCTCCTCTAAGTCACCCCTTCGACAAAAACCAGAAAGCTAGAGAGAGAGGGAAGAGATTCATTGTCTGTTCTTCAACCCCCAGCTGCTTCTTCAACCTGTTCTTCATCGTCTACCTTCAGCTTCTTCATCTGTTCTTCTACAGTAATTCCTCTAATCATCTAAGTTATGATTTTCTTTGTCGATTCTTCGATTTTAGGACTAACGTAGACTTAGTTTGATCCTATTTGTTATGTATCAGAAGGTATTTGAGGTTAGAGCAAGAAACCATAAGAAACCATGTCCTGAAACTCATCCGGCCACGCATCCGGCTACGGATCCGGCCACGGATCCGGATTTCCGGATTGGCTACCGGATTAGACAGTTTTGCCCCGAACTTTGAATTGAGCTCTAGAATGCTACGGACTCGGATTGACCTCAAATTTGGTATGAATGTACCTTGATATGTTAGCTTTCATTCCCAATTGGAACCAAATCATTTGGACTTCTAGAACTCCTTAAATTAATATTTCCGTAGAAGCTGTCCATTTTGGACCAGTTTTGCGCCAATGGAGTTTTCACCCGTTTAAAGGCATATTAAAGCTTTGTGGTCTTCATAGAAAATGTTCCTAACATCCTAAGCTAGTGTTCTGTTAAATTTGGTGAACTTTGGACATGAGATGATTGGAGTTTCATACTAAATTCTATTGAGGTAAATTTCAGAAAAGCTGTCTAGTTTAGTACTTCAATAATTTGAGACTTGGGAACCTCTATTTTGACTCCTTAACCATCCGAACTTATGTACATTCACTTGAGGACATTGGTAGACCTAGTGTGATTTGTGAATTCCCTATCTTGGGGTGGTTTGGGCATAAACATCAACGCCGAAGTATTGGAAACTAGGAATAAGTTGATAAATACTTATATTCCTTGTTATAGGAATTGATCCTGACATCGGAGTCGGTGCAAATCGTTGGACTACGTAAAGCAACGTGAGGTGAGTCTTGATATGCTTGTCCTACTTGTATGTTTAAAAACGTGACCGAGCATGTGAATTTACTAAATCCTGTTGATGGTTGTTTACATTGAAACCATGCTTATGCACGACACATGACTGATTAGCATGTGATGCTATGTTATAAATTGATAACCTTATTAAAGATGATCATGTATTGACATCATGTGAAACACGGTGACTCCCTGACCGCTGGGGGTGTGACAAGCGGTGGTTTGAGATAAGGCTGGGTCCCACGGCCAGGTGGCATCGGATGACGTCATGCCAAATTCTGAATTATTATTCAAGGGTCGCTCCCTTTATCAGTTCTGGCATACACCGTTGGTTGATTGGTTGGTTGATTTGTTGATTCTGTTGCAAAGCATATTGGTTTGTTGAATCAGATGCTGATAACCCACGGGTTATGAAAACTACGAACTATTGATCATGTCCTCGGCTACGGCCCATGGATCAATTTACGAACGTTCTTGACATGCTAATGAAGTGTTTATAATGAGATTATATCATGGCAAACCTGTAAGACTTGTATATCTTGATTCATACTAGCGATATGCTAATGATGTTGTTAAACAACATACCAGGTAATGAGACATGAGGCGTTAGGGCCTATGGAAGCTCAAGAATGATCGTTTGGCCTCTTGCACTAAGAAGCTGAGATGTACCGGATAAGTTGGTAACTATCTTGTTGTATGTAAGATAGGCTATGTTGGGGCCGATAACATATTGTATATTGTAATTTTGTGGGTTTTAGTGATGTTGGCACTTTATATGCCCTTGGGTTTGTTAGTTGGATTATTTTATATGCTTCCGCGCACTCTGAAAATCTTTCAAGATTATGGATGAATGACAGGTAAAAATCCCAAAACTCGATTAGTGAGAGGCCTTCGTGAGTTGGACTCATTGGCCGGTCATTGATCATCCCTATATCGGGATGGGTCGTGACAGATACACTTGACAGCTCGAAAATCAGAAATAGAACGAGAGTGCATATGTTGACAAACAATGTTCACAGAATGCGCAATATCAGGGCGAGTGAGAGTAAGATACTAAAGAGAGCCAACCAAAACGCGATACAAGGTTGGATCCTCAAAGAGATCAAAGGAATTAGCCAAGGAAGAAGCCCCAACAGAGGCAGAAGAAGCAATGGGCTTGTAGGTGGTCATGCCAGCTTTCTTTAAAAGGTCTATCGCATATTTAGTTTGGGACAGAAAAAGAGCAATGTATGTGCGAGAAATTTCAACACCCAAAAAATAATGTAAGGGTCCCAAATCCTTCATGGCAAATCGAGAATTTAAGGTGGGAAGCAAAGTAGAAATAAGAGCAGTACTACTTCCTATCAAGATGATATCATCAACGTACACAAGTAGGATGGTAATATCATTGCCCTGAGAATGAATAAATAGAGAAGAGTTGGAGGGACTATTAAGAAATCCTTACAGCAAAAGAAAGGAGCTGAAGGCAAAAAACCAGGCCCGAGGAGCTTGGCGAAGACCATGTAAGGCTTTGTGCAATTTGCAAACCAGATGAGGCTTGGAAGGATCTTTGTACCCAGGAGGTTGACGCACATATACGTCCTCAGAAATAACTCCATGCAAGAAAGCATTGGCGACATCCAATTGTTTAAGATCCCAACCGTTCGAAAGAGCGAGGGAAAGAACAATGCGAATAGTAGTTTGTTTTACAACTGGACTAAAGGTTTCAGAGAAATCAACCCCTTCCGTTTGCCGATTTCCATTGCCACCAAACATGCTTTATACCGAGCAATCTCACCAGTGGAGTGATGTTTGAGTTTATAAATCGACTGATAGCCTATAACATGAGCATGAGGAGGCAAGGAGACTAAGGACCAAATGCCCTATTGTAACAGAGCATTGTATTCCTCATCCAGGGCAGCCTGCCAAACATAGTGTTTGGAAGCTTGAAGAAAAGTCTGAGGCTCGATATCACAAGGAGAAGAGGGTACATGAGCAGACAAGGATAGAGGAAGACGGGGCTTGAAAATGCCACTCTTTGACCGAGTAACCATGGAATGAGCAGGAGGAGGAATTGTTGTAGAAGAAGAAGGAGGTATAGATGGAGGAGGAACACAAATAGAGGGACAAGGTGGTGGAGTAGGAGTAGAGGAGAGGGATGGAGGCTGGGGAACAGAAGAGACTGAGAGGACACTGGAGAGGTTAAATGAAAAGAGGGAATAAGGGTAGCACTAGGGATTGAAACAGGAAGAGGATCAAAAGCGGTCAAGGGAACCGACAAAGTAGAAGAAATGGAAGAAGAGGAAGAAGAAATTAAACTTTGATAAGGAAAACAAGACTCGTCAAACTTAACATGACGAGAGATGTAGACTTTGTTACTAACAGGATCAAAACAACGATATCCTTTTGTTGAGGAGCAATACCCAAGAAAAACACACTACAGAGACTTAGGTTGGAGTTTATGAGCCGTGTAAGGGCGCAGCCACAGGAAGCAAGAACAGCCAAATGGCTTAAGGAAGTAGTAATCAGGCAAAGTTTTATAAAGAGCTTGAAATGAAATTTGATGTTGTATAGCAGAATGAGGAAGCCTATTAATGAGGAAGACATATCAAGCCAAAATGAAATCGGAAGTTGAGCTTGGGGTAACAAAGTTAAGGTAGTCTCAAGAAGATGGCGATGTGTCCTTTCGGCTCTCCCATTTTGCTCAGCCGTATGAGGACACGTGGTTTGATGACGAATACCAGAATTGAGAAACAAATTCATTAGATAATGATTAACAAACTCTCCTTCATTATCACTGTGAATTGTTTTAACAGATGTTTGAAACTGATTTGTGACATAAGCCTTGAAATGAGTCAGATGAGTTTTGACGTCTGACTTATAATGCATGGGAATGAGCCAGCAATATCTGGAATAGTCATCAAGGATTAACATATAGTATCTAAAGCCTTCATTGGATGGTATAGGGGATGGCCCCCAAACATCAACATGCAAGAGTTCAAATGGAGTGCAAGCGTGAGAAGAAGACAAGGAGAAGGGAAGCTTATGACTATTGACCGTATTGCAGCTAGTACAGGTCACAACATCTCATTTACTAGGAGGTAAGCACATGTATTGAGTAATTTAGTCAAAAGTCGATTATTAGGGTGACCAAGTCTATTGTGCCATAGGGAAAATGGTATGGATGACTGACTTACCATTGCCTTGTAGACCATAGAACTAGAACAGTTCTAAAGTGGGTAGAGTCCCTTCAGACGAGGGCCTTGGAACAGCTCCTGATTGGTTACTTTGTCCTGAATAATATAACCAGTGGAATCAAATACAATCTTGCAATTGTTGTCCTTAGCAAATGGGTAAAATGCACTGACCTCCCCTGAGGTTTCTGACAATTGCAGCCACCTCCCCTCTGGTTTGAGAAAATGCACTGACCTCCCCTGCTTTTCAAACTATTGCACTTCCCCCCCCCCCCCCCTCCCGTTAGTTTCTGTTAAAAAATGGTTCATATTTGCTGATGTCATCACTTTATTTTTTCTTAATGCCTAAATTACCCTCTGCTATGGCTATAAAAATTAACCAAAATCTCTCCTAAGGCTTACATTTTGGTGCTCTCATTCAACTGCCTAGATCAAAAGTAAGTAATTATTTTTTAAGTTAATTTTTATTACAAATACTTTAGTTGTTTATTTTTTTATGTGGTGAGAAATCTCAAGGTAGTTTTTTTGTAATTATTTAGTTTATTTATTTATCAATGTACTTCTATTTTTTCAGTGGATATGTCATCTAGTAGCGGAATGCAATTGATTGTGTTGTAATTTTTTTTTACAAAGATATTTTGCATATATTCTCACGTCACAAAAAAGTAAATGTGGTATATATCTGAAGTTTTCAAAAATATAAACTGAAATCAAATTTGAAATTGTCTCGCGACTAGATGTTTTAAAAACTAAACAAATATTAACTAATTTGAAAAAAATTTAGAAAAGACAAAAGTAATTAAAAATAGTATCAATTTTGACTTTTTTTTGTCTTTAATATTTTTTTAGTTTTTGGACAAAATTTTACACTTTTTAAATTCGTTTCGTCAAGACGAACTAATAATCTATAAAAATTAAGACAAAACTGGGACGCCAAATTTCTGTAAAATTATTGATTCGTCTCGACAAGTAATTTGATAAAAGTAAAAGAATATGAATTAAATTTTTAAAAAAATTAAGTTTTTTTAAACTTATTTTTCGTCTTTAGTGAACTTTTTAAATATAATTTTAAACTTTTTATTCCTTTCGCTAAGACGAACCAATAATTTACAGAACATTAAGGCAAAATTGACAAATACAAAAAAACTTAAACAAAGACAAAAAAAAATTACAAATAAAAAAATTAGATCGAAATTTTTTTGACTTCTTTAAACTTTTTCTGTGATATAAATTATAACAAAGATATTTTAAGTGTGAGACTCGCTACTTTTTTAGTATGTTAACTTTGAAAAAAGTATCAAAATTTAATTTTTTTCATTTGAAAAAAAATACAAACTAATTTGAAAAAATTCAAAAAAGATAAAAGTAATTAAAAATAGTTTTAATTTTGACTTTTTTGGTTTTTAATATTTTTTTGGTTTTTGGACATAATTTTATACTTTTTAAATTCGTTTCGTCAAAACGAACTAATAATCTTTAAAAATTAAGACAAAACTGAGACGTCAAATTTTTGTAAATTATTGATTCGTCTTGACAAGTAATTTCATAAAAGTAAAAGAATATGAATCAAATTTTTAAAAAATTTAAAAATTTTAAACTTATTTTTCGTCTTTAGTGAACTTTTGAAATATAATTTTATATTTCTTAGATTCCTTTCGTTAAGACGAACTAATAATTTATAAAAAATTAAGGCAAAATCGATAAATACAAAAAAAAAACTTAAACGAAGACAAAAACAAATTACAAATGAAAAAATTAGGTCGAATTAAGCGTAAATAGTTGGTTCTATTTTTTTGGTTTCTTTAAGATTTTTATGTGATATAAATTATAACAGAAACATTTTAGGTGTGGGACTTGCTACTTTTTTAATAAGTTAACTCTAAAAAAATTATCAAAATTTAATTTTTTATTATTTTTTTCATTTCCTAACAATAGAATAGGAAAAATAATAATAACAAATTAGAGTTAAACTTTACTCAGACCTGCTTTTATAAAAAAAATTATTCTAAAAAAAATAAAATTCATGAGTTAAAAAATTCATCAGGTGTATTTTTTAAAACCATGCGGGAGGTCTTTGCAATTGTTAGAAACCTCAGGGAAGGTCAGTGCATTTTATCCCACAGTGAAAATACTACTCAGAATAGTCAAAGGGTAAAATGGACATTCACGACCAAAATTAACACCTTAAGCTTTAATTTCATGGCAGGGGGGAAAGACGATAATAGTTTCAAAATTAAGGGAGGTCAGTGCATTTTCTCAAACCACGGGGGAGGTCCCTGCAATTGTCAGAAACCTCAGGAGAGGTCAGTGCATTTTACCCTTAGCAAATTGATAGACAAAGAGAAGATTGTGACTTATTTGTGGAGCATGAACTATATGAGACAAAGAGAAAACAGATCTTGGAGTTGAGATATGCCATTTACCAGTGTGAGAAATAGGAACAGTATGACCATTGTGAACGAGAACACCTTCATTTCCACAAAAAGGAGTCTGTTGAACAGACAAGTTTGTCAAGTCATGAGTGACATGATTAGTAGCGCCACTATCAAAGTACCATAGTCGAGCTGGACCATTTGTCATATCTGGAATTCCTGCAACATTTGCTTGAGGAATATTTGAAAATGATGAGGTAGCATCCGTAGGAGGAACACTTGAGCCGAATTGAATCTGTGGAGATTTTTGAAAACTTGAGGTATGCTGCATGCCTTGCGTCATGGAGACAGGATACATAGGATACATTTGCTGAGGAATATGCCCACACATCGGAGAAGAAACATGAACTGCGGAATACAGAGAAGCCTGTTATCTAAGGTAGACTGATTTCTAGGAAATTGAGAGATTTGAGGCACCTGAGTATTTAGAGGTTGATAAAACATATTGAGCCGATGATAACAAGTGGCAGCAGTATGGTTGTCCTTCCAACAGATTTGACACTGAGATCTGGAACCAAGTTGTGGTGAAGATCCAAAGGAAGTGTTAGAATTAAATGGGTTAAAACCAGCAGAGTTGTTCCCAGCAAAATTATTGTTCCCAGTATAAGATCGACCATTTCTTCTCTTATCCTTATTATATCCTTCCCCAATATTGTTAAACATGGGCTGATAGGATTGCGAAGACGGAAAAGGCATAGATGGATGACCTTAAGATGAGGCATGAAAGGCCTGTGTTGGAACCTGTTGATAATTTTCTGCAGAACTTGACCCACCATAAGGTACTGAAAAGGAATGTTGATCCACTGTATTAGTAGGACATCCAGTAGCTTCTTGACCTTTATTAGACTTAGTTGTGGCCATTAAAACTGAATTTTAAATAGTCAAGGATTCTTTCATTCTGTTTGACAAAACCGTATCCATATCTTCGGACTGTAACACATGAACCAATTCCTCAAAAGAAATAGATTCAATTCTTGTTTTGAGGGTTGTTTTTAAACCAGCAAACTCACTAGGCAAGCCATGTAAGGTATGAAAAACCAAATCATCATTTGATATTGGGGTTCCTGATGTACTAAGTTTTTGGGCACAGTCCTTTTTAAATCAATGTACTCCTCCATTGTTGATGTTTTTGATACATAAAATAATGTTCTCTTCAGAGTATGAATGTGAGACCTAGATAATTGTCCAAGTCTTTGTTCCAAGGCATTCCACACTTCGAAAACATGCTTAAAACCAATAACATGTTGCATAATACCAACTGAAATAGATGCAGTAATGCATGATAAGAGATGACCATCAATCACTGACCATTTGAGAAATTTTGGATTTGTGATCTGTTGGTCATTAACAGCTAACTCCTTTGCAGGACACTTAATTGAACCATCTATATACCCTAGATAACCGTTTGGTCGAGTAGCATTTTGGATCTGAGTTTTCTAAAGTACATAATTACTTGAGTCTAGTTTTATTGTCACTAGACTATGAAAGTTTGAAACTAGAAAAAACAAAGATAGTGCAATTGACATCTGACCTTGCTCCAGTGAACTCTGTTTTGTAAACGAAGATATTTCGTTGAACAGATGTCAAGCCTCAACCGGAGAGTTGTTGAAATGGCAAGTTTGCTTCAGGATCGCCAAAGAAAAGACATGAGTCTTTCAATTGCTCTGATACCATAAAAGAATTGAAGTGAAGAAGAAAAACACAATTACACATAAAACAGAAACCATACATCAGCCTTTCTCATTCAATTTCATGGTTTATCCCCCTTGCCAAATACAGAGAAGCAAGACTTTATTTACACACAGATAGGCACGGATGGCCAACAACAGAACCAACAAAGTTTAGCAAAACAAAACAAAATGCAACAAACTCAATTACAACTGTCAAGAATCTGTAACAAACTGAAAGAAACCAAAAACCACTAGGAGATGAGCTGGATTTAAATTGGATTGCTGATGAGGCCTTCCAGGAGAGCTTGAATTTAGCCAATCCTTGGATAGCATATCAGAGAGGAGGCACGCCTGTTGTTAACGCCTGTAGAAGATTTAGCTAGAATTAGATGTATGCTCTTCAATGATTTCTATTGTGCCATATTTAGGTAGAATCTCAACACAATGTTCTTTATAAAAATATTAATATGTTAACTAACTAATAAAATCGTTCAAGATCGGCACCAACAAATATCAATATCTCATTCATGTTCGTGATTTTGAGTGCATAGCTCTTGATTATTTAATTTTTTTTAATATTCCATCTCATGAGATCATGATATTTTTAAATTCTGCATAAATTATATGTTGTTAATATTTAATACCATTAAAGAAATTTACACCAATTCATAAATTATAAGTTGTTAATATTTAATACCTTTAATACCATTAAAGGTTGGGAATGGTTTTCGGCTAAACCAAAAAGCTCAACCCAAAACCAATAAGACCAAACCCATTTGTCCGGAACTCATTAGTCCAATAAGTCGAACTACGATTTTGTAAGGGATAAGGATTTTGGGCTCAAAACCCAAAATCAAACAAGCTCAAATCCTGTCCTAATTAACCAGGTCACAGGCCATAGACCTCAAACTTGTCGTGGGCCCAAATGACCTAAGTCCAAATTCTGGTTCTATCTAGGCGGGCGACAGTAGCATGCTTACGCTCTCTAAACCCTTATCACAACTCGAAACTTATTTACATATTAAATCGCACTTTAATGAATACTAGAGGTCAGGGCACACACAATGCGTGTACACGTTAAGCATCTACAATGTATAAAAAATAACGAAATTTCTTGAACTGGAATAATCTGCCAAACAAAATTTGCATATAAGAAGTTATAAATACGACCATGCTAATGCCGCATCAGAGATCGTAGACCTAATATTTATGTATTAACTTTTGTAATTCATATGTCTCGGCTCTAATTATGCACGTCCATTTTTAGCAATAAATTCCTTTATTTCTTACATGCATAGAGAGGTAAGTAAATATTATGAGTACGATGAAAAATGTATCAGTACTCGTGAAGAAGACATGCAGAAACATATAAAGGATGAATTACTGTATGTTTGATGAGTTGTTAATTAGTTATAGTAAATAACTTTCTTGTAAGTAAAGCGATAGTAAATTAAATGCGTGCCTTGATTTTGGTCAGCACTTCATCGATTATCGTATTGTCATCGTGGGCATTTTCTGAAAGCTGCAACTTAGGTATAGGAGAACGCATTCCTGTATGGTAATGTATAAATAGAAAAAATAACTTAATCGATGTATCACAGCCCATAATACTAAAAACAATTAGCAATGGACCGCGATATGGATTGGGCAGAAGCACGATTTATAGCATCTATTCTATATTATAAAGGGAGAGCACAATTTGGTATATCCAATTTTTGAAGCTTTTTTGTCATTTTCTATTAGTTGCCAAAATTACCCACTAACAAAGTTATTTTTACTCACTAACTAATTTACAGAAAATTAAGATCCAGGACGAAATTGACATTTTACATCCCAAACAAAAAAACTACCCACACTTATTCTCCGTCATGCACATGCACACACGAACAGCTGAAACACACATTCAGGAACTGTTACCAACTTTTGCTTTCAGTTTATTCCACTGCCCATGCTTCAACCTTTTTTTAGCTAGGTAAACTCATTTTCTTTGGTTATTCTTCAATTGTTGCTTCTATTAACTCCATTGGCGAATGACGAATTGATTTCCGACTGTATTGGCGATTGAAGATCTTTGACGTAAACCTTGGTTCTCATCAAACTTCAAACTGCCCATAAACGTATATCTTGCTTCAATTCGGCAAATCTAGAAAATTACAACTATGTTCAGTGTGTGGTACAATATTCCAAATTCAATTCGGCCAATTGAAGTCATAGAGGGTTTTCATCCGGATGGGATGTAAGGAGATCCGGATGGTAGGTCATCTTCAAGCTAGATGAGTTTATAACTCTATTGATGAAAATCAAGCTTTTAAACAAGTTCAAACATTGAAATAGAAAACTAAGAATAGGAAAACTTACTTTCAAGTGATAAAGGATGAAGAAAAGATTACTTTGGCGATTTTGGAATGCTCTCCAATCTTTGGCCCGCCAAGTGGGTCTCCTCTATGTCCTTTCTTCTTGCTTCCTCTTCACACTTTCTAGCTTTCTCTCAACTAGGAATATACATGATGAATGGTACACTAACACAAGGGAGAGAGGATTATATATAGGCCAAGGTGGGAAGATCATCCAATTGCTAGGAGGAGATCAAGGAAGATGGAATGATCAAATGAGATGGAGCGGGGGTGAAGAAATGGCTGCCATGGAGATGACTCCAGTGGTGGGTTGATTAGAAGTCTATTGTGGGCTACCAATAGGCATGGAGACTTGAGCAAAAAGGAAAATAGAGTGACGTACGTGTCTGTCGAAACACTTGAGAGTCATTCGGATGAGATAAAGTTCATCCACATAGGAGATATTATCAAAATTCAGAATTCACAAAGGTAGACTATCCGGATGAGATAACTGATCCATCTGGTTGATAAGTGCAGAGCTTCCGGACGTACGCAAGGTATTTGGATTGGTTGAAAGATATACTCAAGATACATCAAGTGAAGTTTAACAAGATTAAAATCTAAATGTAAGGTTCAAATGTTCAAATCTATTATGAAATTTTGTGGGTCCTTACAATACTAGTACCACCACCGACTAAAGATAAGTTAATTCTATCTGGTACCTTGTAAGGCAGAAGTGGTTGATTTGTTTGCACCTTACATTTGTGAATAGTAATAATAAAATATCTAAAATTTACTTCTTGTAATACTCTGACACCTTAAAAGCACTAATCACATGTGTTTTACAGATGAAATAACATGATTAATGCCACGAGACTCAACGTATGACTTGATTAACAAGTAAAGAAACAATAAGTATTATCTCAAAACAATAGCTAAAAACATACTCACATCTTTGTCAGGGCCGGCAAAAGGACAAGGCTCTAGAGGCCATTGCCTAGGGCTCCAAAATGAGCCAAAATTTAAGGAGCCCCACCAAAATCTAGTATTGGACTAAATAGGGATTAAAAAAAAAACACTCAATTTTCTTAAGCTCATTTCTTCTTTAAGAGAATTGGTTTTGGTTTTCAAGCAAACAACCAAAAAAAGAACCAATTGAACTATCTATGGCCCAAAAATTTTTTTGGTGGTCCAAAAATTAAGAAACAAAATATATTAGATAATATAAAGGGCCTTTTAGTATTGGACTTGTATTTTTGTGATATTTTATAATGTTAAGTAATTTTTGTGATATTGTCTTTAAAATTTGTTGAAAATTCAAAAAATCTCGAGAGTGTAAATGAAATGGACACGAGAGAGTCTCTCGGCACAGGAAAGTCTCTTCTGTTATATACACAAGAGTCACTGTTTAATGCTCCATTATCCTCCATCATGGTTCCTTTATTGCTAGCAACCCAAAGGTCATTCCATTTCAACATTCCAAAGGTTTCTTTGGGTCTTTAAATACCAAGCTCGTTTTTGGTATTGGTGTCAGATTATTCACGAATTTGTTTATCCAAGGAGTACTCCCTTGTCACGCCCGCGATTTTAAGCAAGATAAACATTCACATTTTTAAATAAAATCTGTTAATTCCACGAAAATACTCTCAAATCATCATATTTGAAAATCTAATTAAGTTCTTAAGTTTCAAGTATTACAACCCAAAAAGAAAGCACTCCCGGCCTGATAACTAAAATACATGTTCAAGTGTTACAAATGAATTGAGTTTGAATACATGGTTTCAAAAAAAAAAAGAGTTATTTTACATCTTTCAAAAAGGGATCTAAAGATGATATATAACTCCTATCATGACATTCCTTCAAAAATATGCATCGCTATGCATCCATGCAAGTCCAAATCATGTCTCCGAAGCAGTACCTGAAAGAATGAAAGGGTGAGCCACATAGCCCAGTAGAGATGTCTATGCCAATATTATATGAATATGCAATGATTTGGCATTGTTCATGAACAACCTATAATAACACGCGTATAACAATTTGTCCAAGTCTTCGAAGTATGATCACAGGATCTAGAGTATAAAACTGCAAGTCAACCTTATAATCAATCCATGATTCTCATATCGATTCAATTATCACATTCCAACTAGCACTTCGCCCTTCGGTGACTAGACAATAGTGAAATATATTAATACATCTCCCGTCGGAGGCTAGACGTTGTATAACCGGCACATCTCCCGTCAGAGAGCCAAACATCGTATAACCGGCACATTTTCCGTCGGAGAGCCAAACATCGTATAACCGGCACATCTCCTGTCGGAGAGCCAAACGTCATTTCGTGTCAATGCAAGGCAACCACCACGATATAATAATTCCCAAGTCATGACCGACAAGCCAAAGAAATAATGTACAAATGCATAATCGTCAAATGGAATCCCAAAATCACGTATTCATCTACGTATGACCGAGAATAACTGCAAATATTACCCTTAGAAGCCAATAATTCAATTATTTAATAAAAATTATCGATAAGAATTTAGCACGGAATTAACGGTAATTCAGGCTCTATTACCGGTAATTCTGACACTATTACCGGTAATACTGAACACTGCCCAAAAATAAACACTGTATTACCGGTAATACAAACCCTATTACCAGTAGTAGACTGCGCTGCCCAAAAACGCCCAAAAATGAAGAAACACTGTATTACCAGTAATACAGACCCTATTACCAGTAGTAGAATGCACTGTAAAAAAAAAAACGCGATTTCTACAGATTTTTTTCAACTTCAAAAGTCAAGCTCTAAACCAACATCCAACCTCATAGATCACCAAAACCAAGTCATATTCACATAATAGAGGTAAGATATCCCTACCTTGAGTGTCGGATCAAAAAATTTGAGCTTCAAAAGCAAGTCCTAACCTCCAATGGTGAATGAACTTGAGATGAACTCTCTCCAAGCAAAAAGAGCACGATCAATCACCAAATACTCTCCAATAGCAAGGGAAATATGAAGGATCTTGAGGGATTTCGAGGTTCTAACAAGGTTTGAGAGATGTGGTTTGAAAGAACTTGTACACACACTCCTCCAAGAAGCTAACGGGAAGAAGAAGAAAGAGGAGAGAGAAAATCTAGACTTTTTCTCAAAAAATCTGATGTGGGGCTATTTAAAGGCCCAATTGCACTTTCACCCTCCAAGTATATTACATGCCACCCCTCAAGCCCTCATTCAACATACACCACACATAAACCCCAACTCATTATATATGCATAAAATGCAATAAACCACTTGCTAAATCTAATTTCGAAAAAATTTATTATCATTATTATTTATATATATATATATATATATATATATATATATATTTTAAAAATCCGGGTTCTCACATCCCTAATTTGTTCTTCAAGTGAGAGAGAGTTAGACACGAGTAAGTTCGACAAGCGAATGAGGTTTGGTGTTACCTAGTTCATAGAGCCGTTTTAGCTTGGGAGACGATGCCGAATCTATCCTCCAACACCCATGGTGAGCCAGTGATTTAGTCATAATGGAACTGTGTTAAAACAAAGGACTTGATTTGGTAACATTGTATTATTTTCGTATTTCGATTCTCCTGTTGTATTGTAGTTTAAATTCTGTAATTTTTTGTTGGTTCGATAATTAACGAAATAGATGTGTAGTTTCTAGATTTTCATGTACTTTACAAATTTACCTCAATACCTTTTTCTTTTTTTTCATAACAAGCTTAAGACTAAATCGATTGCTTTGAATTCTGATTTACCAAAATAGTTTCTGATTTTCTTATTACAAATATTTTTATGACAGATTCGAAGTACTATTTGAGACTGATTCATAGTTGGGATATAAATAAGACAATTTGGTTTTATAATCTTCTGTTTGATTTTAGTTTTTCCAAAAAATATGTTAGCTATTTTGGACTAACCATCTCATGCAAATCAGATTGTTCTTGGTTGTTTAGTGTAGTGGCATAACGGGAACAAATGAAACTATTCAATCCTTAGACTTTCGGTTACGGTGGATGGATCTATCTATACGATGATCTGCTCTGCCTTGGTCAGTCGTGCGCGACTTGGCCCCTGATCGATGGTTAGCCTTGATAGTAGACTACTAGGACCTTTTGGGTTCGGCTCAGCCAGACCATACATGGTCAGATCTAGTCATTCAGCCTCTAGAGCAGTCTACTTGGCTTCAGCCTAGGCACTGCTTGGCCAAGACCATTAGTGGTCAGAACAGACCATTCTTTTAATCTGTTGGTGGTTCGGTCAGTAGTACTTGACAACCTTTGGGGTGCTCGGCCTAAAGTACTTAGCCAGTTGTTGGTTTAAGTATCGGGTAGTGTTGTATAGCCAGTGCTTGGATAGATCCGTTCAGCAAATAGGTAAACTGGTCGAACACCATTGAGGACGTTGCCCTCAGGCTCCCGCCAGGGAGCGCAGCCCATTTGAACCACCACTAGGCGGCAATGCCCCATGGGACCCCCTTGGGTATGCTAATGCGTGGCGTTTTGTTGAACAGAACTTGCTCATAATTTTAATTGTTGTTAAATTATGTTATGTTCTGTCTTCAGATATAAGATCTTTTCACTTATGAATTTTTTTTTATCTTATTTTCAGTGAAATGCAAAAATGTCGACTAAGAATGTGCCTACCAATGTGACTACGTCAGGCAGTGCCCAGACTAATGTTACTAGGTCAAGCAATGGCCAAGTAAGTGGCAATGGGAATGAAAGCCATGCTAATATTGCTCTTTTGAATGTTCCATTCTCTCATGTTGACAAGCCGAAAAAGTTCACCGGCATTGACTTCAAGAAGTGGCAGCAAAAGACTTTGTTTTATCTCACCACTCTAAACCTTACAAGATTCCCGGTTGAATATGCTCCTATCATGGACAAAGATGAGACTGGTAAGGAGACTTTGCTAGTGCTGGATGCCTGGAAGCATGCTGACTTTATGTGCAAGAACTATGTCTTGAATGCTCTAGATAATTCTTTGTACAACATCCATTGTGAGGCAGAATCTGCTAAGGAACTGTGGGAGTCCTTAGACAAGAAATACAAGATCAAAGGTGCCAGTTTCAAGAAGTTTGTCATTGGCTGGTTCATGGATTTTACCATGGTGGATTCGAAGACTCTGGGTAGTTAGGCCCGAGAACTTCAACTAATTCTCAATGAGATCAAAGCTAAGGGGATGCAGTTGAGTGAAGCCTTCCGAGTGGCTTCTGTGATCCATAAGCTGCCCCCAACATGGAAAGAATTCAAGAGCTATTTAATGTTCAAAAGTAAGGAAATGACCTTGAAAACTCTTTGGATCAAGCTCCGGATTGAAGAGGAAAATCGGAGTATGGACAAGAGCATGCGCTCCTCTTTTATGTCCAAAGCAAATGTTGTGGAACATGGCCAAAACTCTGGCACTAGGAAGAAATTGTCAAGCAAGCAATTTGGGCATTCAAGGCCGATACTATAATTGTGATAAGGTGCAGATTGTCGCCAACCTAAAACAAATCTAGAGGGAGACCATGTGATTGAAGATCTTTCAAGAGATGTAATGGTTATCAACTTGTCTGTTATTGTATCAGAGGTGAACCTAGTTGGTTCAAATCTGAGGGAATTGTGGATTGACACTAGTGATACCTACCACATCTGTTCTGATAGGCGGATGTTTACTTTTTTCAAGACGGCAACTGATGGTGAGAAGTTTTATATGAGCAATCCGGCTACTTCTAGCATTTTGGGACAAGGCAAAATGGTTCTAAAGATGACTTCAGGGAGAGAGCTGATTCTCAACAAGGTTTTGTATGTGCCAGACATATGCAAGAACCTGGTATCTACCTCGTTGGTTAGCAAGCATGGTTTTCAAATTGTATTCGAGTTAGACAATGTGGTACTCACCAAAGCTGGAATTTATGTCGAGAAGGGGTTATGTAACTGATGGTCTTTTTAAGCTCAATGTAATGACTATGTTTCCCAAATAGGATAATAAACTGAAAATCCATTCTACTTACTTGCTTGAGTCTTCCAATTTATGACATGGTAGACTAGGTTATTTAACTTTGATACCTCGTGAGGTTAATTAACTTAGACCATATTTTTTGCATTTCACATTGATAGAGCATATAAGTGTGAAACTTGTGTGAAAGCTAAGATGATGAAATTTTCTTTCAGGACTGCTGAAAAAGACACTGAACCTCTAGGTTTGATCCACACTAATGTGTGCGATCTCAAATTTGTGCAAACCAGAGGAATCAACAGGCATTTCATTACTTTTGTGGATGATAGCACTAAATATTGCTATGTGTACCTATTAAAGAGCAAAAATGAAACTCTAGCTAAGTTTGTTCCTTATAAGACCGAAGTAGAGAATCAACTTAGTAAAAAGATAAAGGTGCCTAGAAGTGACCGAGGTGGTGAGTACGAAACACCGTTTGGTGAATTCTATGTACAACACGGAATTATACACCAAACCACTGCACCTTACTATCTCAGCAAACGGTGTTCTGAGCGCAAGAATCGTACCTTAAAGGAGATGATGAATTCCATATTGATAAGTTCTAGGCTCCCCCCAAATTATCTTCTCAATAAGATACTGTAAAAGAAACTTGATAAAACCCCGTATGAACTTTGGAATGATCGAAACCTTCCTATAAGTACTTACAAAGGTGGGGGTGTCTTGCAAAAGTGGCAGTACCTACACCTAAGAAGGTGAAGATAGGTCCTAAAACCGTTAATTGGGTGTCCATCGATTATGCACATCATAACAGTGCAAATAGATTTTTTGTGCATGAATCTGTGATCTCAAATATACAGAACAACACGATCATGGAGTCTATGAATGCAATGTTCTTTGAACATGTGTTCCCATGTAGATCCACTACAAAGGCAAGTTCGGCAAAACGAACTTTGGAGGCTATTAGAGAAAGCAGTCTTGACCAAGAGAAAGAGGTTGTAGACGAACGTAGACGTAGCAAAAGGGCTAGAACGTCAACATCCTTTGGTCCTGACTTTCTAACATATTTGTTGGAGAGTGAGCCTCGAAATTTCAAGGAAGCAGTAAGCTCTTCTGAAGGACCTTTGTGGAAAAAGACAATTAAATTTGAGATTGAATCCATACTGCAAAATCAAACTTAGGAATTGGTGGATTTTTCTCCAGGTTCTAAGCCTTTGGGCTACAAATAGATCTTCAAATGGAAGATGTAGACAGATAAATCAACAGATAAGTATAAGGCTAAACTTGTTATCAAAGGATACAGACAGAAAGAAGGGCTTAATTACTTTGATATGTATTCTCCTGTGACGAGAATAACGTCGATTCGGATTATAATTGTGATTGTAGCATTACGTAGTCTAGAGATACATCAGATGGATGTGAAATAGCTTTCTTTAACGGTAATCTGAATGAAAAGATTTATATGGAACACCTGAAGGGTTTTCTGCTCCAGGGAAAAATAAAAAGTTTCTAAGCTAGTTAGATCTTTATATGGTCTAAAGCAAGCTCTGAAACAATGACATGAGAAGTTTGACAATGCTATGTTGTCAAATGGCTTCAAAATCAATGAGTGTGACAAGTGTGTTTATGTCAAAGACACAACCGATAGTTATGTCATCTTGTGTTTGTACGTTGATGACATGCTCATTATGGGTAGTAATGAGAAGGTTATCACATCTACCAAGAACATGTTGAGGTCAAAATTTGACATGAAGGATATAGGCCTTCCAGATGTAATTCGGGGTGTCAAGATAAGCAAAACATCTAATGGAGTTGTATTGTCTCAAAATCGTTCTATAGATAAGATTCTAGAGAAATACAATAAGTCTGATATGAATATTGCTAGGACTCCTGTCGATTCAAACCTCCATTTGTTTAAGAATCTCGGTGCAGGTGTTACTCAACTCGAGTATTCTCAACTAATTGAAAGCTTAATGTACTTGATGAGTTGTATAAGGCTCGATATCGTCTATTCGGTGAGCTGACTAAGTAGATACATGAATAATCCAGGGTAGAACCACTGGAAAGCTATAGTTAGGATATTACGTTACCTTCGGTACACTCGTAACTATGAGTTGCACTATACCAGACATCCAGCGGTACTAGAAGGGTACAGTGATGCGAACTGGATATCTGATATCAAATACTCCAAATCCATTCATTGCTCTTGACGAGGCAACTGAAGAGGCTGAATGGCTACGCCATTTTCTGGAAGATATTCCAAGGTGGCTGAAAACTGTGCCCATGATATGTGTACATTGCGATAGCTAATTAGCGATTGGTCGGGCACAGAGTAATATGTATAATGGAAAGTCTAGATATATTCATCGTAGACATAATACCATTAGACAACTACTCTCAACTGGGATTGTCACTATTGACTATGTGTAGTTAAAGGACAATGTCGTGGATCCGTTTACCAAAGGATTAACCCGAGAGTTAGTTGTTAAAGCATCGAAGGGAATGAGACTAAAGCATATGACGCTAAAAACTACCATGATGGAAACCCAACCTTGTTGACTGGAGATCCCAACATTCAGGTTCAATGGGACAACTTAATTGCGTGTGGTGCGGAGATCACTAAGGAGATTTATACTTCTATCATTTTCTATGGTGCAACAGTGATACTGGAGAGGATAAACATATGCTATATCTTTTTAATGACTCTTATGCGGTGGAATTCGAATTCCCAGTGGACTATTTGAGACACTCATAATAAGAGATCACCTATGTGAGTGTAAAGTGGGGCCGCTTTAATAAGAATACGAGTAGGCACAATTCTTAAATACTTGCGTAATCAGGATGCGTGTTCATGGCGAAAACGAACACACCATTGAGAACTAAACTGTGTCAAGAGAAGTTCTTATGTGGAGTCTATTGTCTCAATTTACACAAACGGCCGAATAGTTCAAGACATCATGTTCACTGATCAGCTAGTAAATCCGATAAGTTTTCACAAGAGAAGGTTCAAAGCCAAAAGTTACCCATAATTATCTAGGGACTATCTGTGTGCTCTCTCTCTCGAGTCTGCTTTGTACTCCGCGTCAAACTATGTTGCAATTCATTCATGTGGGTGATTGTTAAAAATTCAAAAGGTCTCGGTGTGTGATGAAGTAGACACCGGAGGGTCTCTCAGCAACCGGTCTCTTCTATTACGTAGCCAATAGTCACCATTTAATGCTCTATTATCTTCCATCATGGCTCCTTCATTGCTAGCATCCCAATGGTCATTCATTTTAGCATTCCAAAAGTTTCTTTGGGTCTTTAAATACCAAGCTCATTTTTGGTATTGGTGTCAGATTAATTCACGAATTTGTTTATCCAAGGAGTACTCCCTAGTTTGTTCTTTAAGAGATAAAGTTAGGCACAAGTAAGTTCAATAGGCAAATGAGGTTAGGTCTTACCTAGTTCATGGAGCCGTTTTACTATGGGAGATGACGCCGAAACTATCCTACAACACTCACAGTGAATCAACGATTTAGTCTTCAGGGAACTGTGTTAAACAGAGGACTTGGTTCGGTAACATTATATTTGCTTTTGTATTTCGATTCTTTTATTGTACTGTAGTTGAAATTTTGTAATTTTTGTTGGTTCAATGATTAACGAAATAGATGTATAGTTTCTAGATTTTCATGTACTTTACAAATCTGTCTCAACACTTTTTTTTTCCGCAACAAAATTATTGTAATTTTTTTTTTTTGACGTTTATAAAAGGTCAAAAATCCTTATTTTAGATTTCGCCAAGGGTCCTTGAAAACTCAGGGCCGACCCTGATTATCGTTGAGACATACATGCCAAAACAAGAAAGCATTGGAATTGTATTTTTATGATCTTTTATGTTGCTAAGTAATTATTGTGATATTGTCTTTAAAATTATTGTAATTTTGTTTACGCTTAGAAAATATAAAGTGTCATTTTTTTAAATTTCACCTAGGGCACCTGAAAATTCGGGGCCAACCCTGGTTATTGTTAAGACATACAGGCCAAAACAAGAAAGAAAAGGCCAACTACAAAATGAGTTACATAATCCAACGAAAAGAAAACAATTTATTGGCCTCTAAATGAATTCTAGCTGAAGGTACCCAGAGAGCATAAAGATGCAAAAGCAGCATCGGTTACTTAATTATAAGGTTACATACAAGAGTGCCGGATCCAATGTCCAAGGTTGGGCTGAACCTAATTGGGCCATCTCATACTTTAGCTTAAGTGGTTCACGTGGCCCTCCGTCAGACATTTGGTTCGTCCAGCCACATCCCTGTCATGTGCTTGGGAACTTGCTGCATTAATTTACATAACAAAATAATGGACCACACACTGCAGAAAGCTTATGAAACCCATGTGATCTCAGCCACAAGAAATTTCACCGCCAGGCCCACTGGCTATTCCAATATCACTGCACCGCAGGTCCGCAGCAGCAGACTACGACCCCCCGTCATGGCGCCCCATCTAGACGACACAACACTGCTCACGTGTCAGCTCATTTAATCCGACGCGTCCCTCAACTCCCTCTCTCTCTCTCTCTCTCTCTCGGTGTTGTCAAACAAAAGGAACCTATGATGTCTTTATCCCTTCTCGATTATGCATGCAGGTATCATGGTAATTGTTGTATTATTGTCACATTATTCATCAGTACGCTATGGGCCGAGGAGCGGATTCAGGGGTGATTAAGTGGGGTTACTTGACCCCCTCATCTTTTCGATATTTATATTATTGTTTGAGCTCTAAAAATTAATTAGTGATTTTACCCATTCAAATTATGATATTGTACTTGAAGTATAAAAATTGCCCAATTCCCTAAACATTTCACATGTACCAAACATTTTATCTAAATAAAAAATAAGTATTTTTAATATGCATAATGTACAAAAAAAATATTTTTCACATAAAAAAGTAATTGATGAATAATACTTTACACGTCTTTAGTTTAAAAAATATTCTAATTTTTTACTTAACAAATGACTCTTTTCTATATATTTTCTTAAGTAAGAAAAATCATTGCATAGGAAAAATCATTGAGTACTATTTTAAATTAATATGTACGTAAGATTTTATATTTATCTCTTGTTAGAAGAATATTTGTCATGTAATTTCAGATAAGATTTTGATACCACTAGTTAAGATTTTTAGTTCCGCCCCTGTATGGGCCCGCCGAAACCAACACCCTCAAGGCCCAAACCCTCGTGCTTGTAGGTAGGTTGTGGTCAAGTCCTCGTATTTGGCATCCCAATCCAATGGCCGAACATAAACTTGGTGCTTTTGTTCTTATCAACTTATACCACCCACAAGAGGTTATGTACTCATCAGCCGCTACATTCCCACTGTCATGGTTTTGATTTTTGCGTTGCAGGTGTTCTAAGTTGTGGGAGGCTGAAGAGCTCAAAGTTGTATGCATAGAGATGGCGATATGAGCAGAGATTAGTCGAAAGAATAAGAATGGAAAAGAGAGAATGTTTCGGGCGCACACAAGCGTGGAACCATTGGAACACAGCACGAGCACAATGGTGCCACGCTGTGTGTGTCCGCAATGTTTCCTCTTTTTAATTCGTGCATGGCTATGGACAATATGGGCGGGCTCCCCCTTTACGCATGGTATGCCTTCATGTCATGTTTTCAGTGTCATTCTTTACAGCTGTGAGTGAAATAAATTTGTGAAGGGATTAACAAATAAAGAAAAATGATGGGTTTTCAATGATTCAAAGAAAGCATTAACTTGACAAAAAAAAAATACTCAAGGTTCTTACTGGATATAAAGCATGGACATGTGGGAGATTTCGTAGAGAAAAGATTTTTCCTTGATCGTCGGAAATTCATTTAACCCAAACGGCACTTACAGATTTCATATAATCAACTATAAGAGAGAGGCAAAACCACCATCATCGGACACGGGACACAAGCCTCGTTTTTTTTTTTTTTTTTGTGTGGAAAGGCTCCCGAAATAAAATCACCTATTCGTGGGTAATACCCAAATTTGAAAACCTACGTAAATCATTTTGCTTCTCTCTCTGATTGTGTGGTGTGTTTTGGTTTCATTCATTGTGGCGGAACAATTGGTATTGAAGTCTAGAGAGCCTAGAATAACCAATGTTCGACCAAAAATAGAGCTTCAAGACTCCATTTTTTATTTTCTTGATATTTTAAATTGCTCAAAAATTTATTTTGAGCCGTGGATTTTGTTTCTCTCTCCGACATGAGTTCAACAGAGAAATCCACGCAAAAATCAGATAACCAACACGTCCACACGAATTGCCATGCACAATAGAAATCTGGTTGCCCCTGTTTTTTTTTTTTTTTTCTAGCTTCTAGTTCATATTCCACCTTATGGCTCTTGGCGGGAAGAAGAATAGATGCCTCATCCAGTGTCGCAAGATCCTCTAGATATAAGTTATAATCGGGTCAAACTGGATCCGATTATACCCAATTAGCTCTATTTGATCTCGTGGGTCGACCTGACTCAATGACACTGGCCGATTCAGTTGACTTAAACTAACCTTGTTGACTTGATAAATTAAAATTTCCTCCCTTAAGTTTTGAAAATTATAGTTCAGTTAATGGTAAAAGTTTTCGGGATGGATTCCTCACTTGTTTCAACGTTCCAGATCCAAGGCCGAGCTTGGTTTTTTTATAGTTCGGCTTAGAAGGTTGTGGGCGCACACAAGTGTGGAAACATTGGAACAGAGCGCGAGTCAATGGTGCCACGCTGTGTGTCCGCAATGTTTCCTCTTTTTAATTCGTGCATGGCAACGGACAATATGGGGGCTCCCCTTTTACGCACGGTATGCCTTCATGTCATGTTTTTAGTGACATTCTTTACAGCTGTGAGTCAAATAAATTTGTGAAGGGATTAACAAATGAGGAAAAATGATGGGTTTTCAATGATTCAACCAAAGGCATTAATTTGATCAAAAAAATGCTCAAGGCAGTTACTGGATATTAAGCAGGGACATATATATGGCAGATTTTGCAGAGACAAGATTTTTCCTTGATCGTTGGAAATTCATTTTTAACCCAAAAGGCACTTAAAGATTTCACCATCAACCATAAGAGAGAGGCAAAACCACCATCATCGGACACGGGACACGAGCCTCATGTTCTTTAATATATACTGCTAAACAAAGGGAATTAGGTTCGGGTTTAGAGACCCCAACATGGGAAGCTCAAACTAGAAAAAACGCAGCACAATAAAACATACAATTTTGTTGTGTACGTGGTCTGCACTGTCGAAATGGAGACTCGGTCTTGGAGCCAAAATCAATCTTCGAATTGGCTCAAAGTGAATGAGACCCAATTTGCACATTAGGGTTTTTTCCATAATTCCTTTGTCTGATTTCCAAATCCTTTCCCTATTACTTGGCATCAGTGTTGAAGGGAAAAATCAGAGTGAACACAATGCAGAAATCACTAGTTGATACATTGAGGGTTTTTTTTTTTGCAAAAGATCCCAAAATAATATATCACCTATTCGTGGGTGTATCTAAATTTGAGAAACTACGTAAATCATGTTGTTTCTCTCTGATTGTGTGGTATGTTTTGGTTTCGTTCATTGTGGCACAACAATTGGTGTAGAAGCCTAAAGAGCCGAGAATAACCAAAGAACACCAAAAATAGAGCTTCAAGACTCCATATTTTTTTATTTTCTTGAGATTTTAGATTGCTCAAAAAATTATTTTGAGCAGTGAATTTTGTTTCTCTCTCAAACATGAGTTCAACAGAGAAAACCATGCAAAAATCAGACAACCAACGCATCCACTCGAATTGCCACAGTAGAAATTTGTCAGCCCTGTTTTTTTCTAACTTCTAGTTTATATTCCACCTTATGGCTCTTAGCATGAAGAAGAATGGAGGCCTCATCTAGTGTCGCTGGATCCTCTAGAGATAAGTTATAATCGGGTCAAACTGGATCCAATTATACCCAATTAGCTCTATTTGATCCCGTGGATCGACCTAACTCAATGAAGCTGACTCGATTCAGTTGACTTACACTGACCTTGTTGACTCCATAAATTAAAATTTCCCCCCTTAAGTTTTGAAATTACAGTTCAGTCAATGTTAAAAGTTTTTGGGATTGCTTCCTCACTTGTTTCAATGTTCTAGATCCAAGGGCGGGCTTGGTTTTTTATAGTTCGGCTTAGAAGTTGATGCCTTGTTCATTTTTTCCTAAAAAAGTATTTATTTTTGGCATTTTCAGCATTAGATAATGTTTGTGGTGGAGCCTAAGGCAGTTAGATGTCAAAATCTACTGAAATAAATACGCAAGAGTTTTTTACCAGCTCTATAAGATATACTTGTACAATATCCAATGCAAAGTTTGAGGTTGAAAAGTTCAATAGAACGAACAACTTTAAACCAGAGGATGATAAAGACATATTGATCCAAGGGGACCTAAATTTATCTTAGAGGATACGTCCAAAAGATCTGGATGAAAAGATTGGGATAAACTGAATCGTCAAGCTTGCGGCATCATTTGTTTGTGCCTATAAAAACATCAGAAATACTCTATAATGAAAGAAACAAAGGGCAAGGTGCTTGGGGATTTACTCGAGGATAAATACATAATAAAAAGTGTATAAAATTGCCTCTACCTAAACAAGAAGCTCTTTCATTTTCAATTCAAACAAGGTAGCTCTGTGAATGAACAATTAAATGATTTTGATAAAATACCTATTGATCTCAGAATCTAGTTCAGGACAAAAATTACGAACAAGTTGATCCGATTTCATTTTAGAAAATAATTTCATAAAATCAACAATCGAATATTATAGAACAGAATTGTAATGTAAATTCGGAAAAACAAAAATGCACTACCAACTTGAACCCTGTGAAATCACAGTTCCCTTAAAATAGATTCTTCGTCTGTTAGAAGATTGCACCTGCGCCTGTCTCCCAGGGTAAATGACTCACTCGGCCGTAGGAACACCTACCTACAAACCACCTTTCAAACTACCTATATTTGTCTCTCTTTCCACAAAGAATGCAAAAATCAAAAGAAAATTGTGTAGACAAAAATTTTCAAATCGTTCGGTTGTCCCAGAACCAAGTAAGGAATCTGTGATTTATAGTAGAAATCGTCTTTCTTAGGTCAGTTGTACCCTCACATGATTAGGACATGTGCCTACGTGTGAGAGACCTCTCTCGTCGAACTGGCTGAATTATTTGAGAAAAACTTAATAATTTTTATACAAGTTTTACCTCCTTCAATATCTAAACTTCACGCCGAGACAATCCTAGTTAATGCCAAACGTTAAATCTAGCAAAAGTCTATGATCCATGAAATTGTAGATGGGCAGACCTGTGATCTGCAAAATAATAAACCGTCAAAAAGCCCTCTACTGCTGTGGCAGGAAAACACTCCGATGATTAAGTCAGGCAAAACTCACAGGATGATCAATAATTCAGGTTAATATCTTTTATTAGCAAGAGAAATTATGCACGAGTTAGAATGTACATCTTTTTGTTAACGTGGAACTTTATTTATAGACTTTTTTGTAATCCTAATTCTCTTAGGATTTAGATTGGAGTAAAGTACCTTCTGATTGGCTACCAATGAGATAACTCTTTATCAAGCAGTTATCTTCTATCATTAGAGTTTGATTAAATTAATACTTCTTGTATTAATTAAATTGGCCATGGATTTCTCATCCATATCTATTAGAACTATATTCCGACTTATTTAGGATTCTGTTTTATCTCGGAATACCAGTCAGTCATTGCCTTTCTCGGATCGATGGTATCTTGGACCGCCCTCCTTAGGTCAGCAAGGCATTGGGCCACTTTTCTCAGGTTGGCTACTTACCAAGCCATCTTTCTCAGATCTGCTGGATAGATATTCGACCATTTCGGCAAGAATAAAGTATGGATAACCCTCCTTAGTTCGGCCATACCCTCATTTGATCGGCACATGTGGCTCGAGGTCCTCACCATTCTTTGCCGAACTAAATCTTTTGGTAAGGGGGATTAATGTATCTTCGCGATTATATTTTTACCCTCAAAAAAATGTATTTTCGTGATAAAAGATTTAGTTCAGCAAAGAATGGTGAGGACCTCGAGCCACATGTGAAAGAACGAATCGGTTTATGTAGCCCCTTCAAAATTCAATGACTCACATTGAAAGATTCGTGAACTCCATGATGATTTATGTAGGCCATAACAGCCTATACTACAAGGGTTTTTTCCTTGAGTTTGGGGGAGACAGTCCTGAATCGGTTCTAGCCCTTCCCTCCGAGGTCTATCACTAGCTGGAGGCAACTGGCAGACCAGTTCCTCAAGCGATTTGTGGCCAACCGAGCTCAGAAGAAGTATGTGAATACACTCTTGGCTTTACAGAAAAGATCCGATGAGGACCTCAGACAATATGCGAGCAAGTATTGGGCCACCTACAACGAGATCGGGGACTGTACAGAGGCCTATGCCGTAGAGTCCTTTAGGGTGGGGCTATCATACCAGGGACGATTGAGGAAATTCCTGACTATCGATCCTCCTAGCACCATTGCCGATCTCATGGGAAGGGGAAAAAAATACACAAAGTTTGAAGACAACAGCCGCCGAGGCACGGGTCGACCTACCAACAAGGTGCATAGGAGCGCTGCAATTGAACCAACAACAAAGAGGCCAAGAACTGAAGTGGCGCAAGTAGGGAAAGAAAGCAAACCGCCCGGCCCCCAGGTATATAGATTAATTCGAACAGTTTTCAATACTCCGATGTTCAAGCTAATCTAGCCATTGAAAAATAAGCCCTTCTGGAAGTGGCCGCCAGCTTTAGGGGGAGAACTTGTGAGGCGGGATTTGAACAGATATTGGTGTAGATGTCATCGGAACAATGGCCACATCACAAAGAAGTGCAAGGCGCTTAAACGGTTCTTAGAGAAACTAGTTAAAACCGGGCACCTTAGACGGTTTGTGGCCGACCAGGGGCAACCAAAAGTTCAGCTAGAAACAATGGAAACAGAATCCTCCAAAGAAGAGGTAATGGTGACCGGGACCGCTCATGTCATATGTGCTGCGACACCAATATTGGATAAAAAGTAAGTTCGGCTTCAACAACGCCGCGAAAGACACGAGCATCATGTTCAGCATCTTGAGGAAAAATAAAAAGAGTCCGAGATGAAAATAGATACGATGATATCATTTTCTGACAAGAATTTAGGGGGGGTCACCCATCCCCGTAATGATACGCTAGTGATCACACTGCTGCTCGGCACCATCAACACAGAGAGAATTCTAGTTAACCAAGGCAGCTCAACGGAGATTTTATACTATGATGCCTTCAAGAAACTCAAACTTGATAAGGCAGATCTACAGAAAGCTGACATCCCACTTATGGGATTCAGCGCCGAAGCAGCTGGCCCCTAGATTCTATTACTATTCCTGTACGGGCAGGAAAGGTCACCCATTGACATCGACTTCTTGGTTGTGGATGTACCATCAGCTTACAACGCGATTGTAGGGAGGACTTAGCTCCATCGGATGGATGCGATCCCCTCCACTTATTATCAGATGTTGAAGTTTCCTGACAAGAAAGGAATTGAATGTGTTCGGGAGAGTCAGACAATGACGAGAAGCTATTATGTATGTTACCCAGGTGGCAACCCAAGAGGGGGGGTGAATTGGGTTTCAATAAAAATTACTACTAAAATTTTTTTAGAACTTATTAAAGATTGGATTTAAGCAGATATATTGACAAGCACACAATATAGCAATCAAAGTGTAAATAAAGATAGGAAAGAGAAGATGCAACCGATGTATAGTGGTTCGGTCTGAGCGCGTCCACTGCCCAGCCTAGTCCACTCCCTAGGAGTCACTTTGATCTACTAGAACTCGAGCGACTTTGGGTGTCGCACAAGCCCTTACAACCTTTTTTCCCGTTAGCTTTCCCGAGGAGCTAACCGAACTGCCGAATCTTTACTCCCAGATTCGATTCTTCAAGGTTTATACTCCGCAAACCTCACACACAAATCAATGATACAAGTTGAATGATGAAGACTACACAAAAGGCCTCACCAAATTCCTACAGAGAATGATGAACACAATGAATGTAATATACTAGCTTATTTCACTCCTTCTCTCTCAAAATCTCACTCAGAAAGTAACCACAAAGTAGAGCCACGTGAGAATCGTAGTTTCAATGTCAGAGGGTAGCTTGTAATTGCAAGAGGGTTCTGTATTTCGAGTACTAACTCTGTAAATCGCAACAAACAGGTATATAAACCCTAACCCATGATATCCGAATCTTCAAGGAGCCTTGGTGACTTGCCAAATTGGTTGCAACGATCTCTCTACCTTCCAAAAGCTCTGAATCGATCGTTTGAACCACTAAAGGAAAGATTTGATCAATCAAATCCTTGCGAAAATTGAATCAGCACTTTTTCGCACAAAACAGCGACCGATCGACTGCACGATGGTCCCGGTCAACCGCCTAGTAGATCTGGTCGACCGCAATCCTCGGTTGACCACAGAAGGTGGCCGGTCAACCGCCCCCTGTTGCATTTGAAACCTGTGTCTATGCTCAAGTCAAATCATCATCAAACATGATCATCACAAAATATAATTGTAATTTCATCAAAGATATCATTCAATGACTATTCCATGATCATGGTACGCTAGACTACGATCTAGATCCTCACATGCGAGTACCAACTTTCCATTCAATAGATCCTGACATGCGAGTACCAACTTTCCATTCAACTCTTGGTTTATATTAAGTTGTCATTTTTAATCTTGGCATCATCAAAATAATAAATAGTTAAATAATGTGAAGGCATTATTTCTAACAATCTCTCCCTTTTTGATGATGACACTTGTATGCATGGATTAAGGATGATAAATTTCAAGATTGCTATTTATGGAATTATGCTCCCCTCAATATGTGCATCGTTTACCAGATGATCATGGTCAAGTGATGTGATGAGATAGTATATCTACATCATGAGTAAGAGTGGGAGTTATCTCGAGATGCTCTTAGTTCAAGGATGATGAGGTGATGTACAGTCATTGATTTATATTCCAATGTAGCGCATGTACATGTTAATTGTTTATAAACTACGCAAAATCATGTCACAAGGCCAAGGAGGCGAGGTAACAAGTATACATGGTGCAAATCAAATTATCCCATATCACGCAGGCAATGCAGTAAATATCATCATAAAGACATTTTTCCACAACTCATAAAGAACCAAGGCAATTCTTAAATATAGTAAAGTGCACCAACTATGATAAGCATAAGGATATCAAAGAGAACAAAATAACATCATAATAAGGATGATAACAGTAAATACACTCCCATTAGTAGCAACTTAACGCTCCCAAAAATCCAAAAACATAGGATCCAACTAAAGACTATTCAAGACTATCTAACTCCTAGAGACAAAGCATATATCTCTCCCCCTATGGCATCATCAAAAAGGAGAGAAAGCATCACTGAGCAGGAGGATCCGGTGGCGGGAACTGACTGCGGTAGAGGTCATGAAGATGAGCCACATCAGTCTGCAAGGTGTCTAGCCTTGTATGAACGCCGACGAACTGGTTGGTCACCTGTTGAGCGAGGTCGGTGTGGTGTTGGAGGTGGGTCAACCGCTGCCCCAGGGACACTAGTCTCCTCCTCACTGGCCTCATCATCTCCGGTATCCTCATCAGCCTCTTCTTCTTCCTCAGAATCACGGACAACTCGGGCAACACGTTTGGACCCTCGAGTGACAACGAAAGAGGTAAAGGGGCCGGCAATGCGGTTGCCATCATCAGGAAGAGCAATGTCAAAGTGTTCAAAGATTTTGGTAAGCAGACCACCAAATGAAAGACTTTTGTTGCGAGAGGTGAAGGCATAGACCATTTCACGAAGGATGATATGTGGCAGATTTAATTCAGTGGAAGTTTGTAAGCAGTATAGAATGAAGCATTGCATGGGGGAGACGGCTTCGAAGTGGCCTTTCTTGGGAATGACATTGGCATTGAGGAATTGATGGAAAAGGTGCAACTCGGGTTTAAGATTAGTGCGTTGGACACCACCGGTGGTGGATCGACGCCGGGAATTGTGCGGCATTATGACAGCGGTGGGGGTGTGATCATTAATCTCAGAGTCGGTGGTGAAGTGTAACATGTGACTGACATTGGGAACATCAAGGATATGGGCTAAGGTGTCAATGTCAAGTTCAATGGTGACGTCATTCACCAAGGATTCGAGGTGAACGCATTTAGAGAATGTGTCAACGGACTCATCGAGATAGGTAACTTTCAGATTGCAATAGAAATGATGCACGAGAGTGCGGTAATAGCGATCAGGAAGGGGAATGAGGTTTTGCCAACCCATGCGTGCCAATGGAGTGAGGATGCCTTCAACAAATTCAGGGGTTTGTTGGACATCTCTACCCGTGGTGATGGATCATGTGACGAATTTGTTCCAGGTTTGAGATACAGAGCGGGTGCGAAAACGGGTCATATCGAATGCATGGGCTGCAGATTGGTGTGATGAACTTGGGGTTTGGCGGGATGGTTGTGGAGTTTGGCGAGATGAACTAGGACTAGGTGCAGCGTGCTTGGATCGAGCCATGGTGAAGTGTATGCGAAGGGGGGAGGACGAATTTTGGCAAAAATCAGAGGCGAATGATGGGTTCTAGGGCTTGAAATCAAATTTGGGGCATTAATGTATGAAGATGATCGGAATGACGAGGATGAAAGGATTAAACGAGAGAGAGGATGAGAGATTACCTAATGGAGAAAATAGGGGCTGCGGTCGACCTCTCTGATGTGGGAGGGAAAAGAAATGATCGGAGGTTTTAAAGGGATTTTTAAACATGGAGTCCGGTCGACTGCCCGATGAAGCCCGGTCGACCGCCCGTCCGGTTGACCGCCCAATGTAGCCCGGTCAACCGCCCGTCCGGTTGATCGCAAGGAGGTGCCAGAGCAGAGGCAGTGAGGGTATACCTATCTAGGGTGAGTGCTTAAGGGAAGATTTAAGGGAAAATGTGGGAGTATTTATCATATACATTATGATATAATATACTACATTTCGATATAAGCATTAAGAGCAATAAATCCTATAGAACCGTTAAGAAAGATTTTATATATTATCAACCATTCCAAGTTCTCGACAAATAAAGTTGAATTGATCCTCGTTCAAGGGTTTTGTAAATATGTCCGCCAATTGCTTGTCGGTATTTATAAAGTCAAGAACAACATCTCCCTTTTGAACGTGATCTCTAATGAAGTGATGTCGAATTTCAATGTGTTTGGTTCTGGAATGTTGAATAGGATTCTTATTAAGATTTATTGCACTCGTATTGTCACATCGAATTGGAATATGGTCATAATATAATATTTGAAATCCTCCAATTGCTGTTTGATCCAAAGTAATTGTGCACAACAGTTTCCAGCTGCTATATATTCTGCTTCAGCAGTGGATAAGGCAACTGAGTTCTATTTCTTACTAGACCATGATACTAATACACATCCAAGGAATTGACATGTGCCACTCGTGCTTTTACGATCAGTTTTACTACCCGCATAGTCAGCATCGGAGTAACCGATAAGATCAAGAGACGTGTTTTTAGGATAGAATAGCCCCAGTTTTGGAGTACCAGCGAGATATCTGAGAATACGCTTAACAGCTCCTAGGTGTGATTCCTTAGGGTTAGATTGAAACCGTGCACATAGACAGACGCTAAACATTATATCAGGTCTACTAGCAGTGAGATAAAGCAATGATCCTATCATACCGCGATATAACTTTGTATCTACTATTTTACCATTCTCATCTTTATCGAGCTTGGTTGCAGGACTCATGGGAGTCTTCATTGTTTTGCAGTCCTCCATTTTGAATCGCTTTAGCAATTCCTTTATGTACTTGGCTTGATTTATGAAGATACCTTCCTTTGATTGTTTGATTTGAAGGCCAAGGAAGAAATTTAGCTCATCCATCATGCTCATTTCGAACTCCCCCTGCATTCTTTCAAAAAAGTCCTTGCAAAGAGATTCATTAGTAGCACCAAAAATAATGTCATCAACATATATTTGCACTATAAGCATGTCAAGATTTTTAGTTTTGATAAAAAGTATCGTGTCGATCATTCCTCTAGAGAAACCATTTCTATGAGAAAGCTATTTAGCCTATCATACCACGCACGTGGAGCTTGTTTTAATCCATATAGAGCTTTTGTAAGTTTGTAAATATGATCCGGAAATGCATGATTTTCAAAACCTGGAGGCTATCTAACGTACACTTTCTCTTGAATGAAACCATTTAAAAAGGCACTTTTAACATCCATTTGAAACAATTTAAAGCCTTTAAAACATGAGAATGCTAACAACATGTGAATAGCTTCTAATCTAGCTATAGGGGCAAACGTTTCATCAAAGTCGATGCCTTCTTCTTGATTGTAGCCTTGTGCAACTAGCCTGGCTTTATTTCTGACAATGGTGCCGGATTCATCCAATTTATTTCGAAAGACCCATTTAGTGCCTATTATAGTGTGATCTATTGGTTTTGGGACTAAAGTTCAAACTTTATTTCTTTCAAACTGATTTAGTTCATCTTGCATAGCCAAGATCCAACTTTCGTCATTTTCTGCTTCTAAAAATGTTTTAGGTTCTAATTGGGATAGAAATACCAAATTACCACAGATATTTCTAAGAGAAGAGCGAGTGGTTATACCTTTCGATGGATCACATATTATTTGTTCCGTTGGGTGATACTGGATGTATTTCCATTCTTTTGGAAGATCATCATTGTTGCCTCCTTGTTCTTGATTTTCCTCATTCTGTGAAGTGGAGTTGGAGGGGTCTTCTTTTGAGACATCTTTGTCACATACTTGGCCTTGTTGACTAGAATCCGTATCATCATCAATACTAACCATTTTCTTTGAATTGTTAATTCTACTATCATCAAACGTAACATGAACTGATTCTTCAACAAGTAAAGTGCGTTTATTGAAGACCCCAAAAGTCTTACTGTTTGTTGAATAGCCAAGGAAAATAGTTTCATCAGATTTTGAATCAAATTTACCTAAGTTATCTTTTCCATTATTTAAAACAAAACATCTGCATCCGAAAACATGGAAGAAGCTGACGTTAGGTTTCTACCTTTCCAAAGATCATATGGAGTTTTCTTCAAAATGGGTCTAATCATGACGCGATTTACGATAAAGCAAGCTGTGTTCACAGCTTCAGCCCTAAAGTATTTAGGAAGAGCATTTTCACATAACATGGTCCTAGCCATGTTTTCTAGGGTCTTGTTTTTCCTCTCAACGACACCGTTTTGTGAGGAGTTCTAGGAGCAGAGAAGTTATGGCCAATACCATGACTATTGCAGAAATTTTCAAAAGAAGTATTTTCAAGTTCACGTCCATGATCAGTCCTAATATTTGAAATTGCAAAACTTTTTTCATTTTGAAGACGTCTACATAGTTTAGTAAAAGCTGGAAAGGCTTCATCCTTATGAGCTAGGAAATCAACCCAAGTGTATCTCGAAAGATCATCAACTACAACAAGTATGTACGATTTGCCGCCAAGACTGAGGGTCCTAGAGGGACCAATTAAGTCCATATGAAGTAGTTGTAATGGCCTAGTAGTGGAAACAACATTTTTAGATTTAAATGAAACTTTTGTTTGCTTTCCTTGCTGGTATGCACTACACAACTTGTCTTTTTCAAAAACGATTTTTGGTAGACCAATGACAAGTTCCTTTTTAGAAAGTTTTGAGATTAGATCCATGTGTGCATGTCCAAACTTCCTATGCCATAGCCAACTATCATTGTTAATTGCGGAAAGGCAACTAACGTTGGATGAGGACATATCGTCTTGGTCAAAAGTGTAGACATTTTCATGCCTTTGGCTGACAAATAATACTTTGTTGTCTTTAATAGTTTCTATGATACACTTAGACTTTTCGAAAATGACTCTATTTTCCTTGTCACATAATTGACTGATGCTAAGTAAATTATGTTTCAAACCATCAACTAGTAGAACATTCTCAATTATAGGGGAGGGATTTTTACCAATGTTACCAATGTCAATGATCTTCCCTTTACTGTTATCGCCAAATGTCACATACCCTCCGTCTTTATCAGTGAGCATTGAGAATATTGACTTGTCTCCAGTCATGTGTCTCGAGCATCCACTGTCGAGATACCATTTTCCCTTTTTGGACTTTGATCTTAAGCAAACCTACAAAAGTAGATGTGCGTTGATATTGGTACCCAACCTAAGTGGGTCCTCGGGTGTTAGTACCAGCTAGTTTAGGAATCCAAATAATTTTCTTTCCTTTTTGAACATTTTTCTTAACGTCACAAAAGTAGTGCGTATGTCCTTTTTTGTTACAATAGGTGTAAGTAAGGTTAGATGCATTTGATATAGGATTTTTAATGAATACATTTTTTAAATCCTTTTGTTTTTGAAAGGGTCTGTATCCTATACCAAGGTTGTCAAAAACGTATTTTTGTGCCCCAAGTAATTTGTTCAAGTTTTTTTCTCCTTGGGTAAATTTTAATATTATTTTGGACTTATCTTCATCTTTTTCTCTTAACTTTCTATTTTCGTTTTCCAAATTATTTAGTTCCATAGTAAGTGAAGTAACATGTTTCTTTAGTTTATCATGTGCAGTTCCTATTCTTATGGACTCATTATATAAGTCATTGAAAGATGCTTGTAACTCTTCAAAATTACTTAACAATTCTTCGTAAGAGATAGGGTTAGAATATACCTCATCTTCGTCGTCTATCGCCATCAAGCAGAAATTGGAGTTGTCAAAGCTTCCTTCAGCATCAAAAAACTCATCTTCTTTATATTGGGTTTTTAAACACATATAAGCAGCTTCATCTTCACTAGAGTCATCATCTGATCTGTCTCTCTCACTTTCTCCCCATGCTGCTACCATGGCCTTTTTCCTCTTTCTTTCTATTTGTACCTTTTTTCTTCTTTAGTCAATTTTGGACATTCAGACCTGATATGTCCTGGCTTCTTGCATTCGTAGCATATGATTGGATCTCTTTTTCTTCATCTTTGGAGAAATTTCTTTTAGGGGCTATCGGCCATATTTTTCCCTTGCAATTAATTTGTTGAATCGTCGGGTCAGGAAGGCGACTTCTTCGTCGCTTCCATTTACTTCTTCTTCCTCTTCTTCTTGATATGATGATGTTTTGAAGGCTATAGTTTTCTTCTTCTTACCTTCATCCTCATTTGTCGCCATTAGATTTATCTCGTGTGTCATAAGTGATCCCAAAAGTTCATCCAAGTTGAGCACATTTAGGTCCTTTGCTTCTTGGATTGTTGTGACTTTTGGTTCCCAAGTTTTAGGCAAGCACCTGAGAATCTTTATGACCATTTCTGCATTTGAGTACACTTTACCAAGAGAGCTTAGTCCATTAACAATTCAGTAAATCTTGCAAACATGACAGATATGGTTTCATCAGGATGCATTTTGAATAATTCATATTTATGAACTAACATGCTGATTTTTGTTTCTTTAACTTGGCTTGTTCCCTCATGTGTAACTTCTAATTTGTCCCATATTTCTTTTGCAGTTTCACATGTTGATATGCGATTAAATTCTTTTGAGTCTAGTGCACAGTATAAGAAATGTTTTGCCTTAGCATTAAGTTGAATTGCACGTTTATCACTCTCATCCCATTCATGTTTCAATTTTGGAACGCGATCACTGTCCACAACTTTTGAAGGGATAGTGGGTCCTTTAGTCATAATGGACCAGACCTCGATATCAGTGGCTTGAATAAATATAGTCATCTTAGCTTTCCAGTAATTATAGTCGTTTCCAGAAAATAAGGGTGGTCGATTGCTAGACTGCCCTTCACCTAAGAAGGAACTCATGGTTGCCGAAAGTAAACTCTAAGACTGTGAGGTCTAAACAATTAGAGCCCTTGCTCTGATACCAATTGTTACCCAGGTGGCAACCCAAGAAGAGGGGTGAATTGGGTTTCAATAAAAATTACTACTAAAAATTCTTTAGAACTTATTAAAGATTGGATTTAAGCAGATATATTGACAAGCACACAATATAGCAATCAAAGCGTAAATAAAGATAGGGAAGAGAAGATGCAACCGATGTATAGTGGTTCGGTCTGAGCGTGTCCACTGCCCAGCCTAGTCCACTCCCTAGGAGTCACTTTGATCTACTAGAACTTGAGCGACTTTAGGTGTCGCACAAACCCTTACAATCTTTCTTCCCGTTAGCTTTCCTGAGTAGCTAACCGAACCGCCGAATCTTTACTCCCAGATTCGATTCTTCAAGGTTTGTACTCTGCAAACCTCACACACAAATCAATGATACAAGTTGAATGCTAAAGACTACACAAAAGGCCTCACCAAATTCGTACAGAGAATGATGAACACAATGAATGTAATATACTAGCTTATTTCACTCATTCTCTCTCAAAATCTCACTTATAAAGTAACCACAAAGTAGAGCCACGTGAGAATCATAGTTTCAATGTCAGAGGGTAGCTTGTAATTCCAAGAGGGTTCTGTATTTCGAGTAGTAACTATGTAAATCGCAGCAAACGGGTATATAAACCCTAACCCATGAAATCCGAATCTTCAAGGAGCCTTGGTGACTTGCCAAATTGGTTGCAACAATCTCTCTACCGTCCAAAAGCTCTGAATCGACCGTATGAACCACTAAATGAAAGATTTGATCAATCAAATCCTTGCGAAAATTGGATCAGCACTTTTCCGCACAAAACAGCGACCAGTCGACCGCATGATGGTCCCGGTCGACCGCCTGGTAGGTCCGATCGACCGCAATCCCTGGTTGACCACAGAAGGTGGCCAGTTAACCGCCCCCTGTTGCATTTGAAACCTGTGTCTATGCTCAAACCAAATCATCATCAAACATGATCATCACAAAATATAATTGCAATTTTATCAAAGATATCATTCAATGACTATTCCATGATCATGGTACGCTAGACTACAATCTAGATCCTCACATGCGAGTACCAATTTTCCATTCAACTCTTGGTTTATATTAAGTTGTCATTTTTAATCTTGGCATCATCAAAATAATAAATAGTTAAATAATGTGAAGGCATTATTTCTAACAATGTAATTTCCAAGAAACAAAAACCCAAAGCTGAACACTTGAAATCTATAGAAATTCCAAATCGGCCCACGATAGATGATATTGGGGGTAATTCAGCCGATCGGGTAGTGAAAAAGCTCAAACGGATATTAGCATATGGGTAAGACCCAGAGCCGTACTTTCTCATTGGAGAAGAATTTCTGAATGGGACAAGAAAATTCTAGTTCAAATTCTTAAGGAACATATTGATGTATTCGTTTGGACACCTCAGGAGATGCTTTGGGTGAGCTCGAATATTATTTGTCATCAACTGAATGTGGATCCTGTCTACAAGTTAGTAATGCAAAAATGAAGGAGGTCCGTAGTCCAACACACCGACGCAGTTATCAAAAAATTAGATCGGCTTCTAGAAGTCGGGGCCATCAGAGAAGTTTACTATGCCAAGTGGTTGTCAAACACTGTGGTAGTTAAGAAGAAAAAGGGCAAATGGAGGGTATACGTTGACTTCACCAACCTCAACAAAGCCTGTCCCAAGGATAGTTTCCCACTATTGAAGATAGATCAGCTAGTGGGCGATACTGTTGGGTATATATGCATGATTTTTTTGGATGCATATCGAGAGTATCATCAGATTGCCATGTATGAACTGGGCTAAGAAAATACATTATTCATAACTCCAAAGGGTCTATTCTACTACAAAGTGATGACATTCGGGTTGAGGAACGCGGGAGCTATGTACTAGAGGTTAGCTACACTTATGTTTAAGGAACTGCTCGGGAAGAGCATGGAGGTATATATCGATGATATAGTAGTCAAGTCTGAGGAAGCCAAGACCCATACCACCGACCTCTGCAACACCTTCAAAGTGCTCAGAAAATTTAAAATCAAGCTAAACGCCTCAAAATGTGCATTCGGGGTCAACTGAAGGAAGTTTCTGGGACATCTGTTTGCCAAATGGGGTATAGCCTATAGAGGCCAACCCCGATCAAATCATCGCTTTACAAAATCTTCAAAGTTCCCAGACTGTGAAAGAGGTACAGAGGTTAACGGGGATAGTGGCGGCTCTTAATAGGTTCATCAACCGATCATCTGACCGATGCCGACCATTCTTTCAACTGCTGAGAAAGCAATCCAAATACTCTTGGGGAGAAGAATGTGAAAAAGCCTTCTACGAGATCAAGAGTTACCTGGCAAACCCCCCACTGATCATAACTCCTGAGAAGGGAGATATCCTGACATTATACCTTGCCTTGTTAGAACATGCGATAAGTGTAGTATTATTGAAAAGCAAGGATGGCGAACAAACACCCATCTACTACGTCAGTAAGACACTACTCAATTTTGAAACAAGGTACCTCCCCCTAGAAAAATTTATCTTATCTCTAGTTGTAGCTTCTAGAAAATTACAATATTGTTTTCCACTCCACACGATTGAAGTACCAACCAAGCATCCCTTTAGCGCTATCTTAAGAAGAGCAAAGCTGTCCGGTAGGGTGGATACTTGGTTTGTGGAGCTCGGGAAACATGATATCAGGTTTCTTCCTAGAACTGTGATAAAGGGCCAAATCTTGGCAGACTTTGTTGCCGAATTCTCACATGAACAGATAGAAGTAGTATCGACCGTCTCAAAAACTAGCTTGCCAAATAGGAACCACATCAAGAACTCATGGCTGAATCCTACTGGAGCCCATATGTCGATGGATCCTCATGTTCTCGAGGGTCTGGGGTCAGCATCAGCATCGTGGAACCAGACAGGTGTTACTTTGAACAGTCTATTCTTCAGTGCTTCAAAAAATGTTGCCGAATACGAGGCACTAATTCATGTACTCAAATGCGCGTATAATCCGGGGGCAATATACCTGGTAGTCTACTGTGATTCTCAGCTCGTCTTCAATCAGCTCAATGGCGAGTTCGCCACTCGTGATAAGAAGACGATTGCATACGCCGAGAGGGTTAGAGTAGAATTATCTAACTTCAAGAAAGTTAAAATGACCCACATCAGTTCTAGGCAGAATGAGCATGCAGATGCCTTGGCGTGTTTGGTTTCGGCAACTCCAAGGTATAAGCACCGAATCATATATGTGGATGCCATCAAATATCCGAGCATCGATGTCCCAATAGCCGAGAAAACTTTGGAGATCAATCTTGGCCCCAGCTGGATGGATGCAATTATCTCTTACTTCACTGGGGGTACAATGCCCGAAGATAAAAAGAAAACTCCCAAGCTACGGATCAAGTCAATATGTTTCTGGCTCTCGCCCAAGCAAGAGCTCTACAGGAAGTCTTACACCGGTCTCTACCTGAAGTGTGTACACCCAAACTTGGTACAAAAATTCCTGTATGAGATTCATGAAGGCACCTGTGGAAGCCATGCTGGGGGCAAGTCCATCGCCCATTGAGCTATATCTCAATAATATTGGTGGCCTTACATGCAGGAAGACGCAAAGAAATATGTATAAGCTTGCGAAAAATGCTAGAAATTTGCCCCGATCACCCATCTTCTAGCTACCGACCTAGCGCTGCTCACCAATCCTTTGCCTTTTGCTCAATGGGGCTTACACATTGTTGGTCCACTTTCTAAAGCCACTGGAAAAAGAAAGTACCTCATGGTCGGCACTGATTATTGTACAAAGTGGATAGAAGCAGAACCCCTTACCAAAATCACAGAAAAAGATGTTGAGTGGTTCGTTTGGCAGAACATCATCACCAAATTTGGCATTCCATATGCAATCATCTCGAATAATGGGACCCAATTCCAAGAAAAGTTCAAAGCCTTCTACTCGCAGTATCAGATCTGCAACTACTACGCCTCAGTGGCATATCCTCAATGCAATGGGCAGTCAGAAGCTTCAAACAAGACGATACTAGGAGGTATCAAGAAATGACTAGAGAAAATCAAAGGCAAATGGGTAGAAGAGTTACCTCTGATCCTATGGGCATATAGGACCACGCCACGCCGATCTACAGGAGTCACCTCGTATTCACTTGCATATGGCACCAAGGCTGTCATCCCACTGGAAATTGGCCTCCCAACTATCTGAACCGAACTGATGGAGCAAGGAGGAAACGACTAAGCTTTGGCCATAGAGCTTGAGCTCACCGATGAGAAACGGAAACGGGCTATGATCAGATTAGACCTACCAGTCTATCCTATCCAGGTCATACAACAAGAGAGCCCATCAAAGAGAATTTGAACTTGGCGATCTGGTGCTCCTCAAAGTCATGGGTAATACAAAGGATCCAGCAGATGGAAAACTTGGGCCTAACTGGGAAGGCCCCTACAGAGTTGTAGGACGGCTTGGAAAAGGCGCATACAAGCTCCAAGATCTTGGCAATAAAGAAATATCATGTACTTAAAACGTCTCAAACCTCAAAAATTTTTACTAATAGTGTCAAAATTCTCTTACACATTTATTATTATTTTTACAATGCTAAGTTTTTGATGAATAAAAGCACCACTTTTCGTTTGTTCATTGCGCATACATTCAGTAAGGCTGTAAATGTCATACCTTCCTTCATTGCATCACTGGGAACAAGATTGACATACTCGAACATACTTGAGAAAAGTATAAGCTTAAACTTGAGAAAAAGTTTAACATCCAAAAATACTTGAGAAAGGTATGAGTTTAAACTTGAGAAAAATTTATAATCCAAACATACATGAGAAAAGTATGAGTTTAAACTTGAAAAAAGTTTAAACATCCGAACATACTTGAGAAAGGTATGAGCTGAGAAAAATTTCATATCCAAACATACTTGAGAAAAGTATGAGGTTAAACTTGAGAAAAGTTTAACATCCGAACGTACTTGAGAAAGGTATGAGTTTAAACTTGAGAAAGGTTTATAATCCGAACTTACTTGAGAAAAATATGAACTTAAACTTAAGAAAAGTTTAAACATCCAAACATACTTGAGAAAGGTATGAGCCCAGAAAAATTTCGCATCCGAACATACTTCAGAAAGGTACGAGCTCAAACTTGAGAAAAGTTTCACATTCGAACTTACCTGAGAAAGGTATGAGTCTAACTTGAGAAAAGTTTGACATGAGTTTAAAACTTGAGAAGAGTTTGAACACTCTAACATATGAAGCAGGTATGACCTTAAACTTGAGGAAAGTTTAAATACCTAAGCACACTTGAGAAAAGTATGTGCTTAAACGCAAAACAAAATTCGAAGCTAATTATATCTGAGAAAAATTTGTGCAAACGACTTGACAAAAGTCTTGCTCACAATTAGGATAAAAGATAGCATGAATTCAAGATGAGTTCCAAATTTAAATTACTTATGAAAAGTACTTCGAAAGAACTCCAACACAACCGGTGTCATTGCATCAGTGCAAAAAGTGTGACAATCAAAGGCCATCCGAAAAGTTTGCAACAAAGGTGGACAAGCAAAACATGAAAAAAGATTTTAAACTTCCACATGGGCAGATTCCTCCACTTCGGTCACGCCGACAACTCCAGGAGCGATTTGCCCATCACCATCCCCGTCAACTGTGTATCCACGGTCTTTGCACCCTCAGCATTCTATCCAACCGCTTCGGCTGAGGGCCCTTCGGCATCCAAGTCGATAGGATGTAGCACAGATGTGTACAAAGGCAACTCCCTAGGGACGTTGCATGCCTCCAGCACAGCCTTCCATCCTTGAGCAAAAAATTTGGCTTGGATTTCTAGCATCTAATTCTTGATAAAATCGGCCGCAGCATCCGACATGCCTTTCTTATAGGCTTCGGCTTGCAACCTCTTAAGCTCCTCTTCATGATGGGCCTTCAGGTTGGTCATCTGCTCCTCCAGCTCGGCGTTCTTTCCTCTTTCAGCACCCAACTGATATTGCATAGTACTGGCCTTCAAGTTGGCTTCGCGAGCCTTCTTCTTGGCCACAGCCAGATCATCTTGAGCCTTGGTACACTTTACCCTCCAATCCTTTAGTTCCAAATCTATGGGGTTGTACTGGGCTTCGAGATCCTAACAATAGCTCAAGCACATCATAGTCTTCTGCATAGCCTGCAAACATATGGCAGAACACGCAATTAGAACTTTGGAGATAGCAATAAACACAAATGAATGAAGATACCTACAAAAGCCTCATTGGCCATCAGAGAGCGCATCAAGGTCAGGAGATCAGTCCCTTTGTACGGCTCGATGTCCCTGGGCAGCATCATCATCCCAGAAAGGGTCTGAGCCATGTCCAGATCCCCGGCCGAATCAGCAATGGTTAGGGGATCGACCCCATTTACCAGCATCGAAGGGGTCCGGATCGTGGCATTCTCGAAAGTTTTCACCTGCTTTAGCTTTGACGACTCGAAAGCCCTTCCTGGGTCTTCGCCTCGGCAAGAGAGGTACATCAGCTTTAGCAGAGGTCTTCTCGGAGGCCAAAACGACAAGTTTTATTTTCAAGCTCGGGAGATCTATCTTCTTCGGAGTCGCGACTGGCTATTTATTCTTAAGGCGCATCAGCTCACGAAGACCGGGGACATCTGGGTTGCGAGTCATGACGTCTTGATCAAAATTTCACGATCGTTCTCGAAATTCCAGGTATGAGGAGATCAGGAAGGCGATTCCTCTACACCTAACAAAGAGGATGAAATAGGGATGCCTTTGATCGCGGTGACAGTGACCCTATTCGGCTCTGGCAACTCAAAAATTGGCACGCTTTTGGGAAAATCTACAAGAAGATCGGCAGTAACTACGGTAGCGTCAAGAATAGAGTTCTTGATGTAACTTCTATAGCTCAGCGCGTACTTCAAAAGAACTTCTGGAGCACGGTCCCAATTTCAACCTAGAGAACCTTTATATCCGACGACCTTCTTCACATCGTCAAGCTTCACCTGTCTTTTAATCCTATTCTTGTTGGCGTTCATGGCTGCACAGGAAAAAGACACAAGATCAATATAAGATACAGTTACTGCCGAGAAGGCAAACAAAATCAAAAGGACGAGATTGGGAAACTAACGAATAACCCCAAATCGGGTCAGAATGTGGAACTTAAGGCATTCTGGTTCGTTCCAACCGATCTCCCAGTTACCGGTAACAATGAGAAAGTCATCATCGTTTTCTCGGTTCGAATCTGTTAGATAAGTGACAATCCTTTCGATATGCGGTCGGTTCTTCAGATAATAGGCATCGGTGCCTTTTCTGACCATATCATAGTAGAATTAAATTTTTTGAAGCCCTAAGTTCGTGTCATTTATCCTATTAAGTTCAACTATACAGTGAATAATTCTATAGGTATTTATGGAAATCTACATAGCATGCAGACGGTACCAACAAAGAACCTCACAAAGAAGGCGATTGAGGGGAAAGCGGACTCTGCACTCGGTAATAGCCATCAACGGAATGTGAAGGGTATCAGAATCATTCCCATCACAAGAAGTGGTGGGGTCATTCAATTCGATAGCAACATCATGAGGGATGTTGTATCGTCGCCGAAATTTCGCCATTCTTTCCGATGTATCTACTAACTGCCTAAAAATCCCTATCCGAATAAGGGAAGGGGGACACGTGAATAGAAAGAGAGAAAACGATGCGGAATCGAGGAAAGACTTACAAAGATTGACGAACAAAAGCTATCAGATAGAGAACGACGATGAACAGTGATGGAGAACAAACAATGGCACACGAAAGGACAAAGAAGAGTAAAAGACAAAATCCTATCTTTTGGAAATAAGACGTTCCAAGGAAGGACGAACGAAAACGGTTCGAATTTCAGCACGCACGAGAAGTGCGTAGTCCTCAAACAAAAAGTCTGCCATGACGCCACGTCGTAATTAATGCGATGCTGTAGATTCAAAATGACGGTTGAGAAGCAATACACCCAAGGAGGGATATATTTGAAATGATAGCATCTTATGGTAGCTTTACCTACTTCTCCAGTTCAGTGGATAGCAACCAAAGTTAGGGGGTAATTGACGAGGGTAAAAATGTAATCGTGAAAATACATTAATCCCCCTCAGCAAAAGATTTAGTTTGGCAAAGAATGGTGAGGACCTCGAGCCACAAGTGCCGATCACATGAGGGTATGGCCGAACTACGGAGGGTTATCCATACTTTATTTGTGCCAAAAAGGTAGAATATCTATCCAGCCGATCTGAGAAAGGTGGCCCAACGCCTTCTCGATCTAAGGAGAGCGGTCTGAGATACCATCGACCCGAGAAAGACAATGAGTGACTGGTATTCCGAGATAAGACAGAATCTCAAATAAGTCAGAATACAGTTCTAACAGATATGGATGATAAATCCACGGTCAATTTAATTAATACGATAAGTATTAATTGAATAAAATTCTAATAATAGAAAATAACTGCTTGATAGAGAGTTATCTCATTTAGTGCAATCAGAAGACACTTCACTTTAATCAGAATCCTAAGAGAATTAGGATTACAAAAAAAAGTCTACAAATAAAACTCCACGTCAACAAAAAAAAGTACATTCTAACTCGTGCATAATTTCGCTTGCTAATTGAGGATATTAGCCTGAGTTATTAATCATCCATGACTTAATTATTAGAGTGTCTTTCTGGCACAGCAACAAAGGGCACTTTAACGGTTTATTGTTTTGCAGATCACAGGTCCATCAAATTGAGAGCATTGTTTCTGCTGAATAATGAGATATTAGTTTTCCGTCCTGATTGAGAAAATCTATCCATCTACAAAAAGTTCTAAATAAAATTTTTTATAAGTCAAAATAAATGGAGTAGATTTACTTAAGTGTGTGTTTTTAAATCTAAATAAATCCTAACCTTTGATTTTGAATTCAAGAATATTTTCAGAAAAACTGTTATGGGACCGTAGTATTCCTCTTTAATCTAACATCAGCTGCAGGTCAGCAAACCTAAACAGTTGGCGAAAAACATAAAAGTAACCGATTAATATCGCCGGTGTCTCTGTCCGCTGGCTATACCCACTCGGCCTCACTGAACCGTTTCAATCGCCCGTGAACTGCTGCTGGCTGGCATTTGTGTACTCAATCGACGTGAATAAAGGATCGTCCCATGTGATGGTTGTTGGTACAGGAAGCAGTTTGTGAAGCACCTAATTTCACGATTCTCAGAGGGACCCACCGCATTTATGTTTCTTTAGGCGTTATTACTCTACGTTTGATTAATCCATTGAATACTTATTAATACACTCAAACTTGACCAAACTAATTTACTGTATTAATTTTTTATTTGTATTTCAAAAATAGTCGTATTAGTTATTTTTACGTTACATTTATATAGAGTAATCATTCATCTTAACTAGAAGAATTAAAAAAATTAAACAAATTCAACAAGGACAAAAATAATCCAAACTGACAGTTGCTTTTTAAAATAAAAAAATTTGTCTTTTTTAAAATTTAAATACAAAAAAGAGTGCAACTCTAAAAAATACAAAAACAAATAAAACGGAAACAAAAATAAAAATAAATCTAAAAAGTTATGCTAAGTCCGGTCTTAAGCAACCTTCCTATAATAAAACTAACATTTGTATAAAACCAAACAGCATCCAAATGAGTAGTTGATTTTTGGGAAGTGGTCAAAACTTAGTACATTATTTGATCGCAACACACTGTTCAGATTCCCTCTCTGATAGGCAATCAAACTTGCCCATCTATTCCAGGAGTTGCGTATTTTCTGAGTATCATCTGCCATAGTCTGGTAGTATTCTTTTTAAATAAATATGTGAGCTATTGTTCTTGCTTTCCAATAAAAATGTATTGATAGCTAGGAAACCAACGATAGTGAAAGCCTCCTCAACTCTTCCATTGTGGCCTTCTCGGTTGCTCAGCCTTTGCTTCTACTCAGCTAAAGAACCCTCTCGGTCAAGATCAGAAAACGGACTACTTTCTTATCAAAATGACCGTTCATCTTAGCTGGGTTGGATCAAAAGGGATGTGGCCTCACCTCTAGCCATATGGATAAGGATTCCAAAATAATGGCTACAAATAACCACCTTATAGTCCCACAAAAATAGACTCCTAGTAAGACTAAAAGACACAAAAGGAAGATAAGGAGAGGCTAGTGCGGGAGGGATAGGTACGACTTATGATTCTTTGTTATTCTTTGTGCCTTATTATTATTCTAAATTTTTTTTTTAATTTTTAACTTAGGCATCAAAATGGTATTGGCCGGCACCACACCAACAACAACATTGTCATGTATTATTATGTTCAACTTGATAAATTTTTCGCAACATAACTTGACTAGAGTAACAAATGTACAAACAATATTACCTTCCTTCTGTGATTGACCTAATCAAGTGAGACTTCAAAATTGGTGCAATTGAGCGTGTGGGCCTACCATGACAGCCCTTGCAATATAAAGAGCCCTAACCCACACCAATCCACAATCCATGACAATCTCGTCCAAACCAGTCTGTCATATTGTGTTTCTCTCCCTGGATGAGTAGGGGATTCAGGGACTTTTTGGGAATCGGATTAGATTCGGGGATAAATTTTGAAAAAAAAAATGAAGAAATGGTAGGATTCATGTTTGTGTATCTCTACCCCGATTCCGGCCCCACGCTACATTTTACCTATGTATCCTCTTAAACCCTTAGCCCTTTTATAGTTTTTTAAGTTTAATTTTTTTAATTAATCAATTTCTTTTTTTGCACCAACTGCCCACCCAAATATCTCAATTAAATTGATTAATTGTTTTTTTTTTGGTTATGAATTAAAAACTATGGAACGATGTTATGTTAATTGTTAACTCTATATTTTAATTAGTTAATGTTGTTATTTTTTAATATTTTAGATTGTAAAAGATAAATGACATTTACTTAAGAATATACATGCTTTTTATTTGTTCTCTTTTTTACTTTTTTTAATGAAAATGAGAATCATTACAAATTTTAAGTAATTACTAATGTAATTTTTTTTATTTTCGGATTTTCAATCTCCATTCCCCGTTTGGAATCGGGACGGGGATGGAGATTCAGGACAGAGATGGAGATTGAATATAGGTTTAGTGGATTGGGGAAGAGACAGTAACATCCATCTCTGATCCGCCTCTTTACCATCCTTACAATCCAATCTAACTCCGATCTAGGGATGTCCCGCGCTACAAGGATGTAGTGCGGCCATCAAACCATTCATCCCGGCAAAGAAGGGTTCAGATTTAAATCAAACTAGTCGCATGAATAGTTAACTATTCTAGCGAATAAATACAGAATCGAATATGAATCGTCCGTTGCCGAGATGGACGGCTAGATGGCCGCACTACACCCTGCAGGACATCGCCGGATCCATCTAACTCTCCCTCTCTCTTCAACGCTGCTAAGTGTGTAGCATGTGGCATGTTATGTCCACGTGGTATTCTCATCAAATCACATAAAGATAATTTTTTCGAACAGTACTTATACTTGTTTAATTGTTAAGAGACAAGAACTGATCCACATATTGTGTGTTATGATAATTCATTAGTCCAAAATACCACATAAAATGTCACATGATATTTGTGGAGTGAAATCCCCCCCCCCCCCCCCGCTCTCTCTCTCTCTCTTTCGTATCACCCACCCACTCGGCATGAAAGTGAAGTACACACGGAAAGGGCGACGTGAAGGACTCCTACAACCTCATGAGATGTTAAAAATCAGCATCACAAAAAAACACTGGTCGGCATAATTTTATGTTTATAATTTTCCCTTGGCGGCCATTGCTTTCAATTGCTGTTTCCCTTCTTGTGACGGCACGACAATTAATTTTATGATTATACTACCTCCACACATAATCAAGCTTTAATATGTGCCGTCCTCAGCCGGTCCAGCGTCCACTTGTCACTTGGACACAGGATAAGCGCTTTGATTATGATGTAATTATCGCCTACGTTTTTAACTCAATATATATATATATATATCCATGGTTTGATATGAATGACATGATGATTATCTAGTGGGTGAGTCAACTACAGCCGGCTGGTGACTTTTATTTTTTGCATTTTCGCAGTTTGTACGGCACATATGTGTGTATATATATATATATATATATATAGGGGATGGCTCCATAGACCAATACTTTTTTAGACCAATATTAGACCAACGGCTAAACTCTTATTTTCCGATTAAATTTTAATGATCCGAACCGTTCAATATGTTTAAAACATGTTTTTAAGGGTACCCGCGAGAAATCAGCTCAAAATATTACCGGAAAGGGTTTGATATTCCAAACAGTGATTCAAAATGCTGACAGGAACTGTTTTATAAATCACTATTTGGATCAAGCCATTTCCAATAATATTTTGAGCTGATTTCTTGTAGGTACTCTTAAAAATATGTTTTAAACACATTGAACGGTTCGGATCATTAAAATTTGATCGGGCATCAAGAGATTAGACATTGGTCTAATATTGGTCTAAAAAAGCATTGGTCTCTTATATATATATATATATATATATATATATATATATATATATATATATATATATATATATATATATATATATATATAACATGGTATTTTAAACAACAGATTAGTACTAATATTCTTGTGAAATTAGTTCAGGCCTGATCAGTAACAGAGTAGTTGAATTGTTGGAACATGGTGGGAGAATCTCTTGTATATATGTGTGTGTAATGAGGAATCTGTGAAACCATAAGACTTTTGTGGGAGTGAATGGGCCATGATTCATGAATTGCAGATCAGTTTTTTTCTCCTACTCCTACCCAATAAGGGATTAGACAAGTAGCCAAACTTGCAAGAAAAAGCTTATGGTAAAACAATACTATTATATATTATGGTTTTCGTCCTTCCTCAAGAAAGCATGTTTTTTTTCCCAGTGTCTCTACTCCCACCAACTAGTCATTTAAATTCAAAGTTTAGTTAACCATGTTACCCTCTCAAACAATACACCTAATTTTCTTTCCATTGTGTTGGATGAAAAATGACCTTTTTAGAAAATGTTGTTGAAACTATATGTTGAGAATAACCTTTCAGATTGGCCTGGTAATCATGAGATATACTCTCTCTTAGGTTTTAAGTTCGAAACTTCTCAAGTACTATCAATTCTAATGGGGTTTAAATGGGGACTGCGAGAGTAGACAGTGAGATTGGTCCCTCGAGGATTAGTCGGGTAATGACTTAAGGATAATTTTAAAACCGATTGGATACCTGAAGATGTAGTGTTCATTTCTTCCTTCTATGCATATCGTTTAGTGTTTACCTAGCCATGTGTATCTCAGATTCAACTTTATAAAGGGTGGGTGATTTTGGTATTTTTCATCCATGTCTAGTGCTAGTTATATCTTATAACCATATATAAGGGCAACATTGATGTATCTTTTCTATTTTTCTTGATTACAGCGAAACAGCTACAGCAACCGTAGCTGTTACCCAAATATTTGTGTTTTCTTATAATTTAGGTTTCTCAATTAATTTATAAAAATAAGAACAAATTTCAACATCAGTTAGTGAGGCTCGATTAACAAGCTGAGGTAATAACCCATATGGACTATTTCCGCGAAAATTGACATTACATTAAATTTAAGACCTTCATCGTCCGTTCGTAGCAATCAAGTTTTAGAAGGATATAATAAGAATGACATTAGAAGAAATATTTATTATAAATAAATGAATATTTATAAAGGATTTATTTAAGTATTTTTTTATAAGTCGGAATATGGTATATATGAATAGATTGATGATATTTTCTTAATAAATAATAACATTATTGTGATATATAATGACATTATCATAAATAGAAAGAGGTAAGACGTAGATAGGGAGAGGGCGGTGGGACAATTTTATTTTCCAATAAAATTTCAAATATCATATCCAGGGTGCAAACAAATTTAAAAAAAAAAATTGAATAGTCTTATCGGGGGTGATAAGCAATGGATCATTTTATGACCCCTAACAAACAATCCCGAAGAGAGAGTAGATCCTTAAATCACAGACTTTGATGCCAATTTGTTTGGACTAAACATTTAGTTATTGTCTATTTGTGCTCCTTTCATGTGATAACTTCTCATGTGACGTAAAATGAATCCCGGTATAGTTTCATATTGATGATTCAAGCCGTTTATTTTACAAGTCTAGAATTTTTTAATCTTTTTACAAAATCAAGTTGATCGGATATGTATAAAAGTGAATCGAATGTCATGAGAGAAACCGCCCATTTATGCCTTGACAATTTTTGTCGTGATTACATTAATAAAAGTTATAAAATAAACAACTCGCATCATAAAACTGAGACAAAGTCTCATTATGCTGCATCGATATTCCCTATGGAATGTGTTTTTAAGGTTTCACAGATTCCTCACACTTTCAGTGATATAGTTTTAACGCCATAGGAATACAGTATCACTGAATAGGGTTCTGTTTGTGTAAATTCAACTTTTGCCTAGTTTCGACGAAGGGCCGAGAGAACCTCATGCGGAGGTGATCTTCACAAGATTATGTTCGTATTCTTCTAAAAAAGGATTCTCTCTCTCTCTCTCTCTCTCTCTCTCTCTCTCTCTCTCTCTCTCAAACAAAGTTTCGAGCCGGAATGAAATTGAATGTCAATATGCCTTCTGTTTCCTATCTTCATGCTCTTTTTCCCCTCGTGTCCTTTCTTAGGTTTTATCCCTCCAAAATCAATTGCCTTTTGATAAAGCAAAAAGAATTGCATGGTGAGCAGAGCAATGCAGTATTTTCTGTAACGTTCCGAGAAAACAAGTCCAAATGCATAAAAGGGAGACAAAAAAAACTTAAATTAAAAGTTTGCGATTGATTGTCTACATGGTCTCCTAATTAATGATAAGAATTGATGGCGATTTCCTTTTTTTTTATAAATTCAATTGCCACTTCTTTCTCTGGAGTGATAACCACAAATAAGGGATGGGGAACTAAATGAACAAACATCACAGTTCTAAGATGGGCTATTCCGATGGAATTCTTTGGAAGCTCAATTACTGGTACAATCACTACTGGAGGTGTTCTAAGCTAAAGGTTTTCTTCTAATGGAGGTAAAGTTATAGTCACTACTGCTTTCCTCATGATCATGATCTGATTCATGCAAAGAGACTTCTGTGACCCCACTCGAACCCGAGGATGATGAAGCAGGGGTCAGATTCAAATCAGTCCTCTCCTTACCCATGAAATCATAGAAAACAGGCCCTTTTTCCCCCGCAGCCCTAAATGTCTCGCAATTGTTTGATTGAGTTATCTCCTCTTCGTTTTTCGACCCCCTTTTCTTCAAAAATATGCGGCAGATTACCCAGTTCTTCATAAGGGTCTGCAGGAAATTTAAACACAATCGTTAAACCAAAACCCCCCGATATAAAAAAAGAAAACCAAATTGGCACTCTGATTGATGAAAACCAGAAAGGAACTCACCTGGGTTAAGTTCTTTTTATGTGGGGTTGTGGATTCAGTATCGACAAGGCGATATTCGTGCATGATCCAATCAGTCCTAGAACCATGTGGCGGCTTTCCTCTGTAAAAAACCAGAGTTTTCTTCATTCCCACGACTCTGTTACCCCTACAAGTAACAATTTGCTTGTCTATTCCAGTTGCCTTCCAGTAGCCATTAGCAGTTGCTCTATTAGACCTGTTCCCGTTGGGATATTTCGCTTCTATTGTGCTAAAAAAATACCTCTCTTGCCCAGAATCTCCTGAAGACCCAAAACATTACGCGTTCAGAACAAACAATTACAAAATTGAGCTGAATGTGAGCTTCATCGACCCATCTAGTTTCAATTACGATTAAATATCTTTGTGTGGGGGGCAACAACTAACCTGGCAAGTCCCAAGGGTCGGATTTGCAAACATCCGCCTCTGGAATAATTGAAGCCGGCAAAGGGCAAGAAAGTACTTTACGCCTCAAGTACTGAACAACGAGCTCTTCATCAGTGGGGTGGAATCGAAAGCCAGGTGGCAGTCTGATCATACCATTCTTAACAAAGTTGAGCTTCTCCATCAACCTCAGACCCAAAAGAAAAAGCTCAAACGGGAAGGAAGAAATTGGACTAGAAAGAAATGATACAACTTGAATTGAGGTTAAATTTTATTGACTAGCAAGAGAACAGAGGGAACAAGAACAAGAACAAGGAGAAAAGAAATCGAGAGAGAAGGAAAAGGTATGTATTTTGAGGAGGAAAGTGGGGCTTCTTTATAGTAATGGGGGGAAGTTGAGGAAGGGGTGAGGTGGGGTGTGGGGCTTATAGAATAAGGACGAACCATTTTTTGCGTAAAGTAGACTCAACCTCTTCCTTCTCCTACTCCTTCCTTTGAAGCATTTTATCGAACACTTTAAGGGTATCGTTTGGTTTCTATGCGAAAGGGGGCTAAGATTCTGACAAAACTGAGACGAAAACCCAATAAATAAAAAACTAGGCTTAGTTGAGTTCGATTTCGACCTTTATGTATGGGAATAACCGTAGCTGTTAAAATCAGATCTCTTGAACGTTTACTCCAAACGCGAATGACTTGTCCAATAGAGTAACGAAACACACATCCAGAATTAATTTTGTCACTAAAAAAAACAACAGTTCTTTAGTATGGTATGAATCACATTCTATCACAAATAATTACTTCTCAAACTCTAGGAGTATAAGCACAGATATGAAAATTTGAATCTGTTGGAATCTCTTATTTTTTGATTTGACGAAACCAAAGTCCTCCTTGTAATAGCACTCGTGATTGCACTAAAAGTCTGAATGAAGCGTCGATAAACCGAAGCTAACCCATAAAAACTCCCTACATTTGCTTTCATCTTGGTACTGGACATTCCGAACATAGCAATCCAAGCGAATTGGTTAGAAACAAAATCTATGGAAAATCAATGGGCAAGAAATAGGAAGATCGGGTTTCCTTTTTGTTTGGCGCAATCTTAAGATTCCTATTCTTATTGCTTATAAGCTAGAAAAGTTCTTTCGATTGAAGTATTTGTTCCAATCGGTCTACCTGCTCTAGTAAGGGTCACCCCGATCTCACCAATTTCCTTCAGTCTCCAATTAGCTAGTCCAATCTTTTCAGGATACGATGCGACAAATCATATATTTAAGGTTTTTATCGCTTCTTCTAGTATTCAATCTGGGGGAAGACCTCATGCTTATGATCCAAGGGCAAAGAATTGAGTTCTGATAAGATCAAGGCTTGAGGATAGAAAAATGGGTCGACTAATTGGGCTAATAACCTCCAGTGATAGGGAAGAAATAGAATCTCATATTAAGGCAACTTGCTTTCTCGAGGTCTTCTATTCAAGAGAACGCCCAAGAAAGGGAGGGTGAAGTTGTTGGCCAAGTATGGAACTGGACTAGTAAGTAAATGATGGGACGTCAATGAAGTGAACATTGGCTAGTCTTTACTTGGCGTAGCACACACTACAACAAAATAGAGTATTCCCCGTAGTTAATTTGCTGCGTTTTACTTGAATCCCATTTTTAATTAACAAATTCCATTTTCTATTATTTCCAATTTTTCACGGCCCGCCCTTCCCCGTTATAATTTCGCGCGCCCTGGCCAGATGATCCCTTCCCCGGCCCTTCTCTCTCCACTTTCACTTTCCCGCCCAAACAAAAGAGTAGGCGGAAGAAAAAGCCCTGATCTGGCCGACTCTCAAACAAAAGAAGAGGCGGAACCCTGGCCGACTCTCTGCTGGACCTCTCTCTCTCTCTCTCCCTTGCCATGCCGTCGACCTCTCTCTCTCCCTAGCCATCATCGATTTCTCATCAGGTACTCTCTACATTTACATACATACATGTATATATATGTGTTAGGCCGCGGAGGAGCCTCCCAGGCGTAAATGCGGCTATATTTATACATATACCTCTGTATGCTTGTGTGGCCGTATTTTAGTTTCTAGTGGATGCGTTGTTTTATGTGCGTGATTTTTACTGGTGGAAGAATAGTGGTGGTTAACCACTGTATGGTTAAATTATATGGAATCAAAGATGGTCCAAGTCGAGTTTTGGGTAACAATAGGGTTGAATCCCATATCTGTTCTTTTCTAATTGCAATTTCTCTTCTAGGGTGAGCTTCCTATGAAGGGAAAATGCAATTGATTGTGGAAAATGCAATCGATCCAAATGACTAGTAAAAAATTGCATGTAGAAAATTATCTCGTGTACATGAAAACATAACAGGAATTATTAAGTAATAAATTGTGGAATAATAAACAGGGATTTAAGGAATAAACTGTAATAAATTGGAAATGAAAGAATTAAGAAGTAGCATAGGACGAATTCAATCACTGGAATTGAGATTTTGTAGACTTGGTAGTGATGACACGCGGAGGAACATAGGACGACACAAGGAATTACCATCTCCCGACACTTATTTCTACGACAAGGATTATGTTTTTGTGAAAGGAGCACTTTATTGGATATGCGGCGAATATTTATGGTGTTAGAAACTAGAAGTTAGGAGTATATTATTGCCATGTGAAGTAATGAGAATCAGAAGCTTTATAGAGAAATCCATTATCAAAACTTAGCGGCGATCTCCCTTATTGAATATACTGAAGTTTGTTCTTGAGCTGGAAGCATAGGGTTGTCTAGTTAAATTTGATGAAGCAAGGAGCTTGTTATTTGGGATATCCTGTGGCTGCTCGTGTGTGTGTTTTCACTGAAAACTCTCTCTCCCCCTCCCTCCCTCCCTCCCCCCCCCCCCCCCCCCCCCCCCCACACACAAAAGGAAGATGAAAGCAAAGCGTTTTATTTTTTTTTTTACCATTTGGGTTTGAACAATGAAAAGAAATGAAAGCATGTCAACGAAACCCATATCAATGGCTGACTAGCTTCAGGCTAGCAATTCAAAACATCTGTTCAAGAAGTCTTGCAGTTGAGTATCATGGGGTGAATCAACAATTAGTTTACCTTATCATCAAAATATCATTGCACACGGTCAATAACCACTGTACCCTACCCAATTTGGATTACTAGAAGTTAGGAGTATATTTATGTCTTAGAAACTTGTTCTAGCATTCTAATGTAGGACAAATGTAGGAGTATATTACTTCGAAATGCTTGTTTCTAATGTTGCATGTATTGCATGTATTGCATATTTTTTATTTTTCTCTTCAGAGTTGTGTTAAAGAAAACAGACATGGATAAGAGTTGGATACATTTGCCTAGGCTCGATCCAAGATACCTACAAGGAGTGATAAATTTTTTGACATATGCATATAAGAACAATCCTGACGGCGGAACAGAAATTGCATGTCCGTGTAAGAAATGTTGTAATATGGGTAGATTGAAGATAGATTTAGTTAAAGAACGTCTTGTTGTTGATGGATTTAATACAAGTTACACCGTTTGGATTTTTCATGGGGAAAGATCACAACCTAGAGCTCGTAGTGTTGAAATTAATGGGCAAGGTAATTTGAATGGGCAAGATGATATGCAAGAATTGATACATGATGCATTTGGGATTCCACCAATTCATGCCCAGGATATGGATCTTGATCCACCTTCGGGTAGCAGACATGGTCCAGATGACGAGACTATCAAATTTTTTAAGCTATTGAAGGAAGCTGAGCGAGAGTTATATCCAGGCTGTCAAAAGTTCTCGTTGCTCTCCTTCCTTGTGCAATTGATGCATATTAAGTGCCTAGGTGGGTGGAGTAACAAGTCTTTTACCATGTTGCTTAAGTTATTGAAGGACTCTTTTCCTGAAGGTGTCCAATTGCCCGATTCTTTTACTGCAAGCAAAAAACTATTGGGGGGTTTGGGTCTTGATTACCATAAGGTTCTTGCATGCCCTGGAGATTGTATGTTGTACTGGGGAGAAAATGCAGAGCTTCTTGTTTGTAAAGTTTGTCATCTTCCAAGATATAAACAACCAGAGGAGCAAACGGAAGAGATAAAGAAAAGATCCAACGTTCCGCAGAAGATTGTTAGGTACTTTCCCTTGATACCTAAGCTAAAACGTTTGTTCATGTCAAAAAAGACTGTTGGCTTTATGAGATGGCATGCTGAGAATCCAGCTCCTACTGGCATATCAAGGCATCCAGTTGACTCTTCCACTGAAGCAAGTAACTAGTTTATGGTGTGGTTTCACAGATCCATTCCACTGAAGCAACAAAGAATCTGGAGAAGTGAGGTGGAAACCTGGTACACAGGGGAGAGGGGCCAAGGGTGGCCGAGGCAATTATTTCTTTTCTCTGTGTTTTTTTTTTTTTTGAAGGTACAACTAATATGTTTTTTATGTTATCAGATGTGTTTGAATTTGGATTTGTTGAACAATGTTTTTAGACAATGTTTGTGTCTTACGCTATGAAAACTTGTGTTGATTTTTGAAGTTTTACCAATTTCTTAGATTTGGTTGATTTTAAACTTTTGTTGTATGTTTATGCGAGAGCCTGGCATAAGAGAAACTAGCAGGTTAAAACTGAAAAAACGGTGAATAAAATTTATTTTGGGAAGAAAAATATGTTTCCCGGCGGTTTATTAATCGCCGGAAATAATAAGTAATACGACGGTTTTTAAACATTCCTGGCGTTTCACAAAACGCCACAAATATTACCGACGGTGTAAAAAACGCCGGGCATTCCTCGCCGGAGCCGGAGTTCTGAGTTGCCGGAAAATTTTTACCCGCGGTTACAAAAACGCCGGTTATATGTCAATATTATTCCCGGCGTTTCCCAAACGTCAGTAATATTTCCCGTCACCGTTTACACCGGAGTATTCGACAAACGCCGGAAACACCGCCGGGAATAGTATTCCGGGTATTTTTGGTTATTTTCCCGGGATTCTAGAAACGCCGGGAATACTATAATTTGTTGTAGTGACAGAGCATGTTTGTAATTGCTACATTCTTTTCTCTCCCACCTTCTTTACACATAGTTGGACATGTTACCAAACCAAACACTTCTAGCCAACACCTACGATTGAACCTTCACCACAGTAGGAACCCAATACCTTAGCTTGCAGTCACATTTCCTACCTTTTGTTTCGGTAGCCACTCTTATATTGATTAGATAGTAGGACAGTCCAGTGAGGGAGGGACGGGGGGAACAATAAATTACATGTAATAGTCACAACTTGGTCTTGGAACCCTGTGTAATGCTTATTTCTTGACACGTTAATAAAACTTTTTTTAAACTAAATTGTTGAATTCGACAAATATTAAAAGAAATACATTATTTATTAAAGTAAACCATTGCGGAAGTACATATGTTTTGACTACTATATCCAAATTGTTTTTTACATGTGTAGTTGAAAGTACAAGTACAGAGCTTCTAAGGGTATGGCAACTAGGTCTCCTTAAAACTTTCATCTTTATAAATCGGCTCTTTCTGCTCGAACTGCATAATCGGTTGCCCTTCGACATCTGGCATGAAATGCCATAGCTAGAGAAGTTGCTTCGTGAGTTGTGACACATAGTAAACAAATACTACTCGACAAAATCCAACATGTATATATAACAAACAAAATATTAACAAATAGCGGAAGTAAATATATTCGTTCATTATTGATTTTCATTTAATGTTTCTAGGATTCTCCTTATCAAGAATCTGAATCTTACCCACCGACTGTAGCGTAAGGTTCTCAGTTGGGATTGATCAGTCCTTACATACCCAAGGTCCGTAATTCGAGGGCATATCACCGACTACATTACCTACGGCCTTGCAAAAAAAGGATCTTCTACAGTCCACTCAAATCGATTCTTACCTCATATTTAGATCGTATAACGAACGTGGCATATCAGGTCAAGTACCAACAAATCTTAACTACTTTTCCTTCTAGCGCAAAAATGCCCAAGACTCTAACTATCACTCCTTCGGGATACAGAGTTGCCTTTTCAAACAACCTTGAAATCACTGTCAATCGTCTCCAACTCCTCCTAGTTTTGGTCATTTCATTACATAAAAAATGGGTCGACCTCCAACTACTGAATCGCCACGGTAGGGCCGCCAAATGGTTTATCACTCATTTCCTTTAATCTAGGTGCCACTAGATATGAACTAATTATAATGAATACCTAACACCCTCCTCGGCCTTTTCAGCCTTGTCCAAGTATCACTCACACCAACGTCCCTAAGTAGTTTTACGTTTTCTCAAGGATCAACAAAACGACAGATACAATAAAAAACAGCCAACATAACGGCTATAAAATGATCAACCAATAGCAAAATAACTACCTACCAGGTTCAATCAACAAAACAATATCATAATGTCTATGTACCATGTTCTCCAAAAACATATCAGATCCATGACCATAGTACCAGTAACTTAACTGCATATAAGACATATATAAACAGCATAATATGGTCACGAGTTGGCAACCTGCTCTCTCGAAATCCCACAGGGATTCATGAACATAATAATGAAACTACGTGTATGCATGTGTGTGGTGTAATTGGAAGTTAGCGTGACATTTAAATCCAAATATGCAGCATAACCTATCTGCCAGTAAATAGCCTGACTGATCGATCGATTGGTTCTAACTTTTGGTCGATCGCGTTAACCGATCGACCACTGATCCTGACCACTCAATTGCAAGGTCTTTTGGTTCTCGAATAGTAAACAACAAATGTATATTTCATGTGATTTACAATAGATAACAACTAAATAGAACAACCTAATGGTTTAGGTAAGAAACTATACCTCATGCGCATGTCTCGGGTGCATACTGGCAGCGGATAAATTTTATAATGAAGATAATTGGAAAATAAAGAAAAGAACTTTTGATTTTGCACAAGACAGTATCTTGATTTAGATTTTTTTTCTTCTCACCCCAAAACGACGTATTTTTAGGATGATGTGTATTTTTGATGTGTATGTAACATTTTCGTTTAATTATACTCGTACCCCTTTTCCATGTCAGGACAACCAACAAGCAAGATGAAAAACAAGAAAATTTATTTGATAGTCACATTATTTATTACCGCTGAAGTTGTTGTTAGATTGTTGCTTAATTACTTATAAAAAAAAAATTCATTAATTATAAATGAGGCAAAGTCAAATCCTATGTGAATTTAACAATCTTTATTTCAAGCCAATATTTTTAATGCATAAATTAATAATTGCAGGAGTTGAAAAGAAATTTAAAATGGTATAATATATTACGATTTTACACTACGATTGGACAAAAAAGGAGTTTAATGTCAAATTGTCACGTAATTTCTATATATATTAAAAAAACCAAAGGTTAAGGGAAGTCTTTAGAGGGGTATTTTGGTCTTGGTGCGAAAGAGTTGTGTGTTGTGGACCATGAAATGGGTGACAAAAAGCACCAAAATTAAGCCTGTCACAATGGGAAGCACAGTTGGGGGGGTGTTGGACCTCGTGAGGGTGAAGTCACCTTACGTCATGCTTACAGCTGGAGGCCATAATAATGTGTAGAACTAAAAAGTATAGCCATGAAATAGTGAAATACAGTTGGGGATGCCTTGCAACACTGAGACAGAGTTGTTGGGTTTTGGCACTGAGCGTTTGTTTGCCGGAAATGCTACCCATACTGAATTCGGAGTGGCTTATGTGTATAAATAGCTTGTGTATAGTATAAGCAAAATAATGTAATTTTGCTTGTTTTATTCTCAAAAGTATATCGTTTTAGCTTATCACGTAAATTGGTATCAAAATAAATGAAATCAAAACGATATAGCTTCGAAAACAAATCAAACAAAATTACGTCATTTTACCTGCATTATACGTTGTACTAAAAAAAATACACTACAACTCTTCCAAATTCAACCGTACCATACCACCACAACCTCACCATATATATACTAAAAACAATGGGAGGGGTTTGTATCTTTGGATTGGCATGAGTGAATTTGGAATGACTAGATTATTAGATTATATTTTTTATCTGAAAAATTTTTAAAATTTTTTTGTTTTTAGTTAAATTGTTGGTTCATCTCCACAAGATTTTTCAAAAAAATTATAATAATTAACTAAATTCCAAAAAAATTCAGAAAAAATAAAAATAATCTATAAATAGAATTTTTTAAAAACTTATTCGTCGTTTTTAGTGATATTTTTTAAACTTTTGGACACACACACACATATATATATATACTTTTTTAGATTCTTTTCATCAATAAGGACTCATAATTCACAAAATATTAAGACCAAAAGAACAAATATAAAAATAATGAATAAAAAGTATATATATATGTATATATATTATATGTATGATAAAGGGATTATTGCAAAAAATGTAATCATTAAAAAGGGATTGTTGGTACCAAACTCGGTACGAAAACAATGATACGAGATTGACGAGAGGGAATGAATTCAAGTAAGACTTCAGATAATTGGATCGTTGTGCCTGGACAACACAGAGGAAGTGCCTAGTGATGGCCATAAGACTTCAGACATTGTTGCAATCCCAAGTTTTTCGTTGTTGCGGTTGCACAATTTAGCCAAATTGTTCCGTAATTGGATTAGTTCTCTATCTAACAATATATGTTAATGAAGATTGTTACATAAACGCAACTGTTTACGAGTTTTACATCGCCTATGTTAATTTGTTCGCCTTCTTCTGCTTTTAAGCCTTGAGCAACCCTTACTTTATAAGCCGGCTTTCAAGGTTAAGTTAGGCGCATAGTTTCTAACATAGTATCAGAGATGTATCCGTTACACACTCCTTATGCACACGGGTCATAACGTCTATAACCCTCAGTCATCCTCTGTTTATAAGCCTTGAACAACTCTTACTTTATAAGCTAATTTTCAAGATTGAGTTAGACCTATGATTTATAACAACAACAATTGAAAGCAAATCAAAACTTTTGCTCCGTTTATGGTATGAATCAGATATCATGTAACGACCCGCCCCCGTCTTGTACAATACTGTCCGCTTTTGTCGCCCAAACCCTATGGACTTCCCAGTAGGTCACCCATCCCAAGATTGCTCCAGGGTGAGCACGCTTAACTGTGAAGTTCCATTCGGTGTTGGCGCCATCACGGCTTTAAAAGGCCTTGTACAAGGAAGGTTCATAATCTTATAAATACCACCGAACTTACATCCACCAAACGATGTGGAAACTTTGACCACCCATCCGGACGTCCTACTGAGACTCCATCTCCCGAACGCCGGCCTTACAGCTGGCACCACGGCCTGGCTGGGGTGTCACAATCTCCCCCACTTAGGAACACACGTCCTCGTGTGGGGCCGAGATTTCTCACATTTCCGGTTGGTGCAGGCTCTGATACCATTTGTAACGACCCGCCCCCGCCTTGTACAATACTGTCCGCTTTTGTCGCCCAAACCCTATGGACTTCCCAGTAGGTCACCCATCCCAAGATTGCTCCAGGGTGAGCATGCTTAACTGTGAAGTTCCATTCGGTGTTGGCGCCATCACGGCTTTAAAAGGCTTTGTACAAGGAAGGTTCATAATCTTATAAATACCACCGAACTTACATCCACCAAGCGATGTGGAAACTTTGACCACCCATCCGGACGTCCTACTGAGACTCCATCTCCCGAACGCCGGCCTTACAGCTGGCACCACGGCCTGGCTGGGGTGTCACACATCAAGAGACAAAATAAGACAGCTAACACTTTTTAGAAGAAATTATGTCCAATGGTGAAAAGCGTGAAAGGGGTGGTCAGTTTTTTGGCAGTGGGTAATTTTTAGAAGAAATAATATCACATTCTAATTTAATCATCGAAGTGTCTTCCAACACAGTGACAGTAAATTCTTTAACGATTTATTACCTTGCAGATTACAAGTTTCGCAAGCGACAGGGAGAAAATTCTGTGGGTCTGTTGTGTGGAAATGGGCAGTTTTGTGATAATGCTATAGATTGTTTTAGTGGCCTTTGTGGGGAAGAAGGAGTTGAGATGGTGGGTTTTGGGGGGAATAAAGTTATCGGGTCCTACTTGGTTCCAAAACGACGGAGCACCCACGTCGAATTCAAGGGTAGCTGACAAAAGAGCCACCTTCAGGTCTCCAACTGTTGCCCCATTTCAAGATTTGCCCATATCCTCTACCATCATATGTCAATGTTTGCAATAACTAGTCAAATGAGAATCTCCTCACTTAAAAGACGGGTCTACCCCTATTTTATTAGCTATTTGTGCCGTGTAAACCATACCCTCATGATTTGGTTTAGTCATAACTCAAATCTGCTAGCAAATACAAGCCTGGCAACTTTCCATGTTTCATTCTTTCGGGAATACCGCAAATTGGTGTGTCTAATCAATAGATATATAGTTGTTCGTATCTTGTTTCCTTTTTACTTGACAAGATAAACTCATGTCTCTCTGTCTAGAACAGACTACGTAATTGTATCGTGTAAATATGTTAAAATATTTGCGCAATATAAGGGTACTAATGTGAAATTGAAAGTAACTATGAGGACAATAATAAAATATAAAAATCTATATACTTCAAGAACAAACAATGTAACTACTGTATAATAAACAAACATGTTGGATCCCATGTTATAGGCCGGGTAACCTTGTACACCCAAAGAGATGTATGAAACATTCTCCACGAGACCTAATAAAGAAGTAGTAAAAATTGTGAATGTTGTAAATATGAGTGCATACAAGGGATATAAGTGGAATAATAAGATATGAAATGGAAGTAACGTGGGACGGTTGGGGTTTTGTTTAAACCTGGAACCAAAAACATTGACAATTGAAGTAAAACCAGATTCCGTGGGGAGAAGGGAAACTCCTTTTTTTCACAATTTTATAAAGTTGGAAGGACTCAATAGCAAATACTAATAAATTAAAACATAGAAAAAGGAAGTTGAGATTCCCCACAAGCAAATGTTCTCCCCACCCCCACTTGTGCAGCTGTGGAAAGAAAAAGTAGCATTTCTTTCGTAAGCCCAATAGCGGCTGTGTTTTTCCCCCCCTCTCCCTCTTTTATTTATTTATTTACTGGGAAATGCAATCATTCCCCTTGAATTGTTTTGACATCTGCTTAGAAATTTATTATATTAGTCTAAAAATTAATAACATAGAAATTAATTGAAACTTTATGTTTAGAATTTATGTCTAAACCTTATTGAGTTTAAAATTTTAATTATAAATTTTTATGTAAAATATTATGAATTTAAGACAACACAGAGTGAGGAGCATATTGTAGACATTCAAATGAGAGTGTATATATATATTTTCTTGTTTATTCACTTAAACTATAGTTTGGGAGTCAAAAGGAGTTTGCGTGTGGGTGTTGAAGAGGGTTTTTAGGAGAAAGAGAGAAACGTCAAAGGCTGCAATTATTGTGTTTCGAGTAAAATATGTTGTTCAGTGGAACATCTCTCTCTCTCTCTCTCTCTCTCTCTCTCTCTCTCTCTCTCTCTATGGCTCTATAGCAAGACTGGTTTAGGGGGGTTTGCTTTCTGTCTAACCATTTTCTCAACTATGGGTTTTGTGTTTCACCTAAATTGATTTTTGCCCTTTTGGAGGTTACCCTCCTTTGGAAGCATCTGAATACCACAGATTTGGATAACATATAGGCCTTCTTGCATGTTTAAATGAGAAAGAGAAAGCTTACCTCAACTTATACAGTTTCATTTCGAGTCCTTAACTTTCAAGAAATTAATTTTCCAATGCAATGTGCATCAATATATTGCAAGAAAAGAAACCTTAACTGCTTAGTAGAGGGAAAATAGGTATCATAGCCTACACCCAGAATTTTGTAATAATAAAAATTTACCGGAAAAAATACTAAGTAGACAACCAAGCTGAGGTCAGATTTGAACAATTCAAATATCGGGGCCGATACTGGTCATATGCAACAAGTTTAAGGCATTAGATTATATATGGTTTGTTGGAGCAATAAACTTGAACTGTTTGGGTTCTAATTAATAATAATCCTCCTGATTCGAAAGTTTTCAAGAAAAATCAAAGAGGTGGGTTTCTTATTATTTAAAATGAAAAAGGAGTCGTAATCATTGTGATCAGACATTCTTAGTTTGTCTAAGACAACATAATTAAAATCAATTAAAGTTAACCCCAATTCAAGTTAATATATTTCTTCCGGCAATAATTAACTACAAAGAGTTGCACTAAGTGAAAGGTACGTAAAATGATGTGGAAAGGGAAATAGAGTCCAATGCGCCAATCATTTAACCATTATATGCCCCTCTCTCTCTCTCTCTCTCTCTCTCTCTCTCTCTCTATTCTCAATCCCCCTTAGGAATGATAATTTGGACCAAATTGATAGTTATCCGAATCGACCGCTTAAATTTTTTTGAACAGTAACTGTTGGGTTTGGTTAGGTTATGATTTGGACCAATAACCAAACCGATCTCCGAACCCAATCGAAATTAAAAAGACATCTAAATATAAGTAGAGCAACGGAATTTGAGAAATTGATACTCGGAAGTTGGAAGACCTGATCCTCAACTCTCCAGCTGCGATCGACAATCGTTCATGGGATATTATTTTTTGGACATATTTTGCTGTTTATCATTTTTTTTATTTTGGTTACGGTTCAATTTAGTTCAGGTATTTTCTGAACCGAATGATTTGGTTATGGAGTATTTTCTCACCCCTGTTTGGTTATCGGGCCAGTTTCATGTAAGATATAAATTTCGCAGATGGGGTATGATTATTGTAATAACTGCTCCGTTGCCAATCCTACCCCCCAAACTCCTTTTCCCTCCCTCCCTACCTCCCTCTTCCTCCGCATCATTTGATTTGTATCAAATCGTGTCCTGTGGCTATGGGCAATTAAATCTCGGAAGAAATTACAGATTTGTAAATAGATACTTGCATAACATATACACGGTGAGTTATCGAAAAATGCTATGGGTACTGTTACGTGTCAATTTCTCACTCCCTCTTGGACTCATTTGCTTGTCTTCTCTCTCTCTCTCTCTCTCTCTATATATATATATATATATATATATACAGTAGGCTTCTAGTCAGGGAGCCTAGACCCAAGTTAGGTCCGGACTTTTAATCTCAGCCCTTGGATCTCATCCAAGGGTCAGGGTTTCTTCACTTAAAGGGTATTTGATTTTAAAGGGTATTTTAAGTGAAGAAACCCTGACCCTTGGATGAGATCCAAGAGCTGAGATTAAAAGTCCAGACCTAACTTGGGTCCAGGCTCCCTGACTAGAAGCCCACTGTATATATATATATATATATATATATATATATATATATATATATATATATATATAAGAGTGTCACTTAATCATTTGTACATAATTTGTACACATGATTAGTAGCCATAACAAAGTTCGTGAGTTATCTGATCAATCAATTAGGCAAGATGTTCAAAATAATTGAAAGGGGTAAGGTGCCTCATGTGATTTGGAGTAAATTGCAGACTAGCTACCTTAATGATCAGAATAAGACTATTGTTCATGTATGTTAGTGTTTATACTTGCAAAGAAACATGTTAGATAAATGAACAAGTAAGCCAATATCCTATCAACAAAAACAATTTCTACAACAAGAGAAAAAATTTACATAGTATCAAAACGTACTCAATCCATACTACATTTAAAATAGTAAAAGTCAATCCACACCTCACAATCGTATACTAAATAAAAAAAAAAGGATAAAATGCTCTGACGTCCTCTACAAATGCAAGAACCACTCTTGAGGTTTTGAAAAATGCAAGAGCCTCTCGTACTTTTGAAACTATTTCATTGTTTTCTCTCTGCCGTTATTTTTCAGTACATGCCGTTAATTTTGTTTTTAAATTTGACTATTTTATCTTTCTTTCACACACTCTCCCTTCATGTTTTACCTTTTTTTTTTTTTTTGAGAATTTTTTTTTTCTGATTTGACACTTTTGACTGAAAGCAAATATCTCGTGTAAAAATAACAAGTATGCCATGAAAAATTCTATAACGTTGGAAGGCTAAATGCCTAAAATGTTGTATACTTGTTAGATAAGGGTATAATTGTAAAACAATTAAGAGAACTTTTAGTTTAAAAATAAATGTAATTTATTTTTCTTCAAAATAGTTGTGTAAAAACACAATTCTATGAGCATTATGGGTTATCGCCCTTTATATCTTTTCCAATTACCTCCTAAAAATATAGTTTTAGTTTTTTAAAATTTAATGGATGTGCACGCAAATTAAACACGCTGATTGAATGTACATAGATAAACTTTTTTTTTTATTGATGCGTGGATCAATTAGTTTTTTGCCATGTATTATAATTATTATTTTTCATTAGGAAAATTCACGCTAGTTTTTAGATCAAAATATTAAAGTATTTTCATGCATATGATTAAAAATTTATTTACACCAATTTAGAAAAGTAATCAAGATCTTTAAATTGGTGCCATGATTTTAAAAAGTTATGTACGAAAGCATTTTATTTTTTAAAATTTTAGCACTAATTTATTTTTTTGCTGACTTCTTTAAATTGGTGTAAATAAATATTTAAAAATATACACGAAAAATAATTTAATCTTCTGATCCGAAAAAATACCAAAAATTTTCGTAACGAAAAAAATATTGATTATAATATATGGCAAAAAAACAATTTGACCCATATATCAATAAAAAAAATAAAAATTTTCTTTATGTACTTTAAATCATGTTCAGACTAATTTACAAACACCTCGATTAAAATTTAAGAAAAATAAAATTATTTTTTTACAAGGTACTTGAAAAAATTGCAAAGGGTCATAACCCATAATACTCACAGAAAATTGTGTTTCTAAGTGATTGTTTTGAAAAAAAAATTATTTTCAAAATAAAAGTACTCCTAAGTTTTTACTATTATACCCTTATCAAACAAACATATAACATTTTGGAATATTTAACCTTTCAACTTTATAGATTTTTTCACATCATACTTATTATTTTTACGAAATAACTTTTTCTATTCAAAAGTGTCAAATCTCAAAAAAAAAAATTCTAAATAATTTTATTGAAGAAATATTAAGAGATCAGTGAGTGTAAAGGAAGGGGAAAATAGTTAAAATTTAAGAGCAAAACTATCAGCATCTACTTAAAACTAACGTCAGGGAAAAATAATTAAATTATTTTCAAAAGTATGGAACGTCATTGTATTTTTTAAAACCTTAAAGAAAGGTCCTTGTAGTTATCAATAACCTTAAGAGAAGTCAATGCATTTTACTAAAAAGAAAAAGAAAATGCACGCAACAAAGGCACAAAAGAAAGGGGTTATCAAAACTTTAATTAGCTCTTTTTTCTTTTTATGATGCCCCGTGAATCAAAGAAGTGAAAGACTTTTGTATAAGTCAACACTATCCATGCGCGCACAGGTAATTAAAGTAGATCTCAGCATTAGCTACCTTTCTTCACTTATGGGTAACCTATCAATGCCAGACATTATCACATTAAATAATTAAAACCCAATGAGAACCGTAAAGTAGTCAGGGATGGAGCCAGAAATTTGACCACGCTAGGGCAAACATGTATTCGAAATCAAAAAATATCGTTTCCAAAATATTTAAATTATTTTTTTCTATATAATAACATATATATATATATATATATATGTATGTGTGTGTGTATATATATATATATATATTTATTTATTTTAGAGACAACTGCCTCCACTGGCCTCTTCCTGACTCCGTCCTGAAAGTAACACAACTGGTCATGTGAGTTTCTTCTCTCTCCGACATTATCTCTCACACTTTTAGTTTTAACTTTTATTGGAAGGTGAGTTTTCTCTCCTTAGATTCAAAACTTCAAGCTTACATATCATTTCAAACACATTTTAAATATATTATCTCCCTGCGTGAGGCTTTTATAATTCATTTTGACGATCTGAATTATTCATTTTATAAATCCCAACATATGTATCGTTCATGTAAAAAATCAGATTGATTAGATATTGATAAATGCATTATGCAAATCATGTGATGGACAATAAAAATTATAACGATCTATTTTTTGTATTACAAACATAATTTTTTTACTTTTTTACAAATGTTTGATCAATCTAGTTTTTTGTCTTGAACACTTTATGTGAGTGGGCTTCACTGGACCGTATGTATGTGAGTCGCTTCTCCCAACATGGGCGCCGTTAGGGGTGAAATCATAAACTGAAAAATCGGATTGGACTGGCAAATTAAATCAAATCGACGATTTGGTTTGATTTTTAACTCAAATTGATTCGGCCGGTCTGATTTGTGTTGTTTTAAAAATTTCAGTTCAATTTTTTATTTTTAACCCTTAGGCCCCAGATCAAACCGGAAAGGACCGGTTCAGTATATGTAAACCTTATAAAAATTGGTTCTTTAAAATTGGGCTTAATAAATGGACTTTTAAAAACTTAATTTATTGAAATTATTTTATTAATAGTGATCAGGTCATTACAATTTGATTCATTATCTACCTAAAAAATCCTTACAAAAAATTATGAAATCAATTAAAATATTTGGCCCATTACAATTGGGCTTTTTTTTTTTTTTTTAAGAATATGGGCTTGAGTCCGGCCAAATCAAAAATCGGACCAAATCGATAGACTTCGATTCAGTTTTCAGTTTGTAAATGGCCAAACTAAAACAACTGGTTTAGTCCGAGTGTTTTGGCCAGACCAGATAGGTTTCACCCGAGTCGCCATATTAGCACACCTTTTCCATTACAGGGCTAGTTTTTGGGTATAGTGAGTGGGCTTCAACTTGGTTCATCCGGAAAGAGATTGAAACCATCCACAGAAGTCTGCCGTTTGTACCGTTGGCCCAAAGTTTAGTCCATAAGTATATCATTTTATTTACCCTTGTTTCTACAAATTAAAAATAAATTATTAACCCCAATAATATTCTCATGAAAATTATTCACTTAAGATTTTTGTTCTTTTCGATACAAAAATATATATTTAAAAAGTATATAACGTGCAATCTTATTAAACTGATTACCAATACGAAGAAATTAAACAAAGTCGACCAAGTCTACATATAAAATTGTAATAAAAAAGTGAGACGTTAAAAGAAAAATGATACGTTATATTAACTTTTTTTACAACACTATAAGTAGGGTGGATTAGTAATTTACATGTACCTCAACCCCAAATGGTTGGTTCATGTCTTGATGACTAATTGATAATAGGTTACGCAAACTCAAAGCCGACCAAAATACCTTAGTTATCAATATATATATAGACACACACATGTACCTCTCGTAGATAAAAAAATATATATATAATTAAAAATTAGCAAAACACATAAGGTCAATAATATTTATTTTAATTACAAAATAGATTATGTAAAATAATTACATAAAATCAACCAAAGTCAATAGCTAAGGTTCTAATAAAAAAAATATTATGTTATAGGTAAGTTACATTAATGTTTTTTCAACAAATTCATGAGATTTTTTATTAATACGATATGTTAGAATGTATATGTATCTTTTATTAGGTAAAATACATATTGGTGATGAGAAATAACGAGATTTATTAAGTAAAAATATTTTTTTATTATAAAACTAACACTACAAGAAAAATTGGGATCTACCAACGGTCAAAAGCGTCGCTAGAGGATGGAAAAAGTGTTGCTAAAGCGAACACTAAAGGTCAAACAACTGTCGGCCAGTTAACACGTTGGGAGATATCCGTCACTGTAGGGGTATACCGACAGGTTTGCCGAGTGTTGGTACAAATATTATCATAGCAACGGCTTGAACCGTTGGAAAAGGTCAATTCTAATTCGGTCATATAACCGTCAGTATATTGTACACAACCGTTGCCACAGCCAATCCTCTAGGAACAATGCAACCGTCATTACTGTATAAAATAACCGTTGCCATATGTCTTTTTTTTATTTTTTTTAAATACCCAATAGTTTTCAAAATGCAAATTGTATATGCCAATTATGTACACTTGTTAAATTTATTCTTATACCTATTAGGAAGACAAATCACATTTTTTCGTCATATATAACAAAAATAACATTATAATACCAAAATCCATCCACAATATTCATATATGCTTATATTAGCATATATATCTCCCATCATACTTAAATAAAATAATTCACAATATTAATTAATAACTAATACATGTCGAAATCAAAATCACAAAAAGTAGGATAAGAGGCTATCCTTGCAAAACTTCCATTTTGAAGTAGATATCTAGCACTAAATGCTTCTAAGCAATTGTATTACCTGCAACAAAAATAAAAAAGAATGAGAACGCTTCACACTATAGTTGTATACAAACCAAATACAACTAGATTATGAGGCTAAGAACACAAGTTTTGTAACTCACTATTTTGCCACTACAACATTGATAAAAGAAAAAAAATGGTAAGTTCACTATCACTAAAAAATCAATAGAAAAGTCCACTATCACCCAAAGAATAGAAGGCCTACATTAACTTCAAATTAGTCTTCCCGAACCCATTTTCTTGACCGACACAAAGGCTTACAATCTAAAGTTATGCAATCTAGAGTGCGTGCTCATCTAAACAGAAATTAAAATTGTACAATCAACATGTATATATAAAAAAAAACATTTAAACCACAGGGAATAACTAAAAATCCTAAGTTGTTAATGAATACAACATTTGTTCGAAATTTTTTTACAAAATTGAAACTCAATTCAATCCAATCAAAATAAAATTGCATCAGACATGAAACTTCAGGAAAATTATCTACGTGAATTTGCAATACTCCATAGTTCGTCAAATTAAAAGCCTGTAATTATATATGTATCAATGTCTAGAGAGCAATGTACATAGCACAGAGATAAGCAAAGCCCTTAATCATTGATATATGTACATATACATGCACACTTGATAAAGATTGCTACTGATGGAGGACTTTTCCCTCTCTGCTACTCCATGACCTAATTATGGCGGGATGCCCTCACAAAGCTTTGAAACTAGCGCGCAACAACTGAAGAATAACGATATTCGGATATGTTACCTACCTTCGACTGTAAAGACCGCTTGTTTGGGCTAGTCTCAGGCAAGATCCATACCAAGATAAGCCCAAATCATATGAAGAAGCTAATTATGGATTAATTTTTTTTATAAACTTTCACTAATTAAAATCTCATCACTCACTTTCCAAATATGATTTGCTTTTCTAGTTTATAATCCTAGGTCTAAAGTTTTCCATGGAGTTGTAGGTAATCAATAGGCATATGCCACTATGTCAAGCAAGCACTGCTATGTTTTCAAGCAGTGGATGCTGCTGGGTTTTCAAGCTGCTGCTGCATTTTTAGCTTGCTGCGTTTTCTCAAGCTGCTGCTGCTGCTACATTTTGAAGCAGTTTTCAAACTGCTGCTCATTCAAACACTTTTTTTTTTGCTGAGAGCAATGAAAACAAACTAGAAATACATGTACAGTGGCTAGCAGAATTCATGAAACCTTTTTGTTTTGAAATGCAGAGAGTACGAGATTTTATTAATCAAATAAAGTATAGAATGACTAAACCGATAACCAAGAAACATAGTATCACAATTAAAGGATAGGATCCCAACCAAGTTGGCACAACTAACTACCAACAATCAAATGGTGGACGGAAGACCAAGAGGAACAAAAGAAGTTGGCAAGGATCCTTAAACTGCTGCTCCTTCAAACACAAGAAGCAGCAGCAAAACAACAGAAGCCAGAATTGTTTAAAGCAGACTATTATAAGCAGTCCATAAAAAATGCAACAACAAACCATCAGAAAGAAGACCTTAGCACTTTGCATCAAATTTCTGCAACAGTTGCATAAATAGGAACTAGCAAAATCAATAATACATAACCAACAGAATCCTTGAGATAGCAGCATCCCAAGACAAGACAACATGATCTAATGCACACTCAAGGTGAAGGCACTAGAGCCCCAAAAAGTTATTACGTAAAATCAATAAATAGAAAATGCATACCTAAATGAGAAGGTGATACTTCATGACTTGCAAAAGATGATTCTTGATTTGCTCGGGAAGAAACTTGATTTAGGATGCCACTAGCAACAACATCCGGAACCAAAGTCATTAAAGGAAGAATAGTTATGAGCATACAAATCATAAAACTACAAATAAAACTTGTCTTTGCTTCACAATTAGATATAAAGTTATAGTCATAACTTGAAGACCAGAATGCTTAATCAAGAAGGCAACAAGTGATTTTACAGTGTTCAGTTCACTGACTGTGGAATTCAACTTTTGATTTTGAAATTGGACCTTGTCTTCTAGATTACGTATATAAGTGTCTTTTTCTCTCATTCTGTCTTCATCTGAAGCCACTCTCATCCTTACATCACCATTAGAAGTCGAGCCGCAACTTGTAGGAGTGTGGCCAAATTTCATACCACGAACACGATCATTATACTCTTTCTTGTCTATCACTTGAGAGTATATGTCATCCTTTGACCAATTTATTTTTTCCTTTATGTTCTCTTCAAGGGTACTTTGTTGCGACTCCTTCAACTCCTTCATTTTTCTCTACAATTCAATCATCTTGTTACAAGTACCATTTGTGTTTTTCATAAACAAACAAATATTTTGAGAAAGAGAGAAACAATACAAAAGAGAGTGTTGGCAGGCCTCAAAACATGTATGCTGGAAGGGCAATGTACGAAAAGATGAAAGGAAGGTATATTGACATCTTTGAATGATCAAGCTACTCTTTGTGTTTAGTGTTCCATTAGATATGAAAGGTAGTGTATCATGCGATTTGATTTAGGTTATCTTACCATATTTTTAGTTGCCTTTTCACTTATGGGTGTCTCGTTTTTCTTTGTGTGAGTTGGCCCATACAACATTGTTCTACTTACTCCAATATTTTCTTTTTCCTCCTATATTACAACCATTTCATTGATAAGATCATAATCCAAATAATAAAACAAGTGCAACAAAATTGAATAAGCTAATATGAAGTACCAGATCAAGAGCATGTTATGGTTAAGTTTTTGATCCAGCTGTATAAGGATTGTTTTGGTTCTTCCTACAATTCCTGTTAGCAATACTACGTTTCTTTTTTCATTCATGAAAAACAAAAAACATCATCAGATAGACAAAAAAGTATAAGGATCATACTGTCAAAATTAATACATTTAACATACCTGACCTTCTTTGGAAAACTAATAATTCACAAGATCAGCATATTGTTCTCGCTTAACTGTCAGAGGTGCTGTCGCAATAACTTGTGCAGCCGTTTTGGATTCATCATAATATTTTTCTTTCAAGCTACATCTTCATTGTTGCAATTTTTTCCCAATTGACTTAAATGTGTTGTGCTTGATTTGGCTTCTCACTCCCTCATCTTCCGGAATACAAAATTTGGCCTACATCAAAATAACCTAGAACATTTTAAATACCTTCAATTGAAACTATACGAACATACTAATTATTGGAAATATAATACCTCAATGATATTCCAACAAGATTCTTTGTAGTGATTTGGCACATGATGCCAACTACTATAATTGATTGGGCACAAGTGTGGCTTTCGCACAACAGTTCCTATAAAACGATTGAACACACCACCTTCATCTCTAACAGGTAGACAAGATGTATTAAAGTCAACAACAATTTTATTTCCAGGAGGTAGATTCCAAATGTTTGACAATCGTGTGACCCCTCTTTTGGTTTGAGCATTTGGTACATCTATTAATTAAAAAGTTGCTACATGTTAACAAATAAGCATAAAACATGATATCGAGTTTTCGGAGGAAAAAGAGCAATTTATAGCATATCTCGTATTCCAACTTCAAATGCATCAAATACGTCATCATCTAAATGATCTCCCAAGTCAAAGTTGTCCTCCTCTTGTCGTTGGGTGGGAGGTGGCTGAATGGGTTGATATTCAGCGTGATGTGGCTAAATGGGCTGTGGTTGACAGATCTGTGGCTGAGGTCATGAAATAATAGGGGCCCGGGAAGGTTGCGAAAAACCACGCAATTGGGAAGGCTGAGAATCACTAGCATGATGTGCAGGCTAGGAAGATTCATGTGATTGCGAAGTGTGAATCATTGTGTTGCTGGGAAGGGTGTAAGGCATTGTGTAAGTGGGTATCTTGTGAAACATTGTGTGACTTATTAGGCTGAGAACCAACCTCCATATTCCAAGTGCGATACTGTTTCTTTTTCATGTCTGCAAGAACAAAGAATTGAGACATTAGAATAATCGACAAACAATGAATGTAATAACACGGACTTCCCAAAAAGCAAAATGAGGCCAATTCGCTTTAGTGACAGTGCATAGGTGGAAACATATATATTTGTGTATAGTTAGAAGATTAATAGACAGGCATATTCAGACTTGACTCACTTTTCGATCGATTTGAGGGAGAGAGATCACAATCACTGTCATCATCATGGTCATTCTCATCATCTGAAAGTATATGATTAAGATCATCCAACTCATCCCTGCTATGCTTTCCATTCTCATTTGCACGATTGTACTGAACCAAACCCCACAAAGAAGTTGCAATACGCAGTACCCCAAGAGAATTCAATATCTCATTATTCCGCTTTACTCTCTCATTTCTTTTTCTCTCATAATCCTGTCCAACTTTATTTCCTAGAAGTAAAGACAACATTTGAAATTAAAATATGTAGGCATTTAATATTAATTAGCAATGTGAGAAATGAGAAGGAGCTACAAAAATATTAATACTAGAGTTTGCAAAAATATTTCGATGGGCCCTTATCGATGGGAGTTTGCAAGACCCCAAAATCATCCACAACTTCTGAAAATCTACAAACCGACCTATATGCTATGTATAATCATACTATACTAGTCTTTACTGAAATCTAAGTAACCAAAATCCACATAAAGTAAAACAGAGTTATGTGTACAAGAGAAGCTACTTTTTGATTCTAAACGCATACAAGATGTATAGCATACATGTACGACATTTCCAGCAAAAGTTTAAAATATGAACCCAAATTGTTATACATAAACTAACATAAGAAATGACGATCCAAATGTTATCGAACAGAGTTATGTGGAACATCTAAAAATCCTCATCAAAGTCAGAATAATCTATCAATTGGCCATCAAATGTAAGTGGGTCAATGGTAGTCCCATTTGCATCATTTCTAGACAAATCAAGGTTGTCGAGTCTATCCATAGGCATGTCTTCAACCGGCAAATTGTAAGGCTCGTTATCATGATATGTCTCAGCATCATCTTCTTCCTTTTCACCATTACCAACATCAAATCCCTAGGTTGTGTCCTAACCGCAACGAGCCATCCTTTATCTCTTGGATCTTTCACGTAATAAACTGTTTGAGAAGCCAAAATGAATGGTTCATCGTTCAACCGCTCTCCCATATGTATCAAACGTGAGAAATTCACAAAAACAAAAAATCATATTCATCTACCTTATGGCCCATACTTGTGTTGATATCAGCCCAATCACATTTGAATACGACATATCTTAACTTGTCAGAATAATTTAGCTCGATAATATCTGAAAGAATGTCATAGTACAGACTTCCTCCTTCAACTACCACACATACCCCACTATTTTGAGTTTTTTTAATTTCCTCGCTAATTTTTACTCGAAATTTGAAACTATTAACCACATGACGTTTGAATCTTCTAGCTTCAGCGTTTGGACCTTGGGCAAGCAATTTGACTTTATCACTAAGTTGTTGTTTCCTCATGTTATCAATACCCCCAACCTGGCATTCACATGAGCAATTAAAAATAATTTTAAGCAATTATTATAGTTATTGGGACAATACTTAGATATGATCTAAACCAGTCACAAAATTTTTCCATGTGAATCTTGTTGAGAGCTTCATCACTCAGGTGGCAAGGGCGACTTTGTCTCTTTATGTGTTTTTTGTCTTCCCTATTTTTTAAAAACCACATTGTGATCATTATAAATACTCAATGGATCACATGTTATTAGTAGTTATTAAAGTCCACAATCCACAATCTCACTTATATGCGAAATGGGATTATTTCATCACTGCTGAACAACACATAACGATGTGCTTGTATCCACGACTTTTGATCAAGTTAGATATTCGTTGTCGACCCTGAAGCATTTTCAACATTTTATGATGGTCGATTGAATACAGTCTCGATTGAGTCCAAATACCGTGAACATAATGTTAGGCACTCTTCTGCTATGTATCCTTTTGCAATAGAACCCTTGGGGCGGGCTTTGTTGCGAACGTAAGACTTAAGTCGCTGGAGATACATACAACAAAAGGATGCAATGAATTGTTTAAAATAGACTACAAGGAGAATTAAGTCGACATGTGTAAAGGCATAAGTCAAGCCTCTCAATTGCATACATCCAGCGGTACTGAACAGGACCAGCGATTTTAGCCTTTGTGGCCAAATGAACGACTAAATGCACCATAATTGTAAAAAATGAGGGAGGAAAAATTCTTTCCAAGTTGCATAAAGTCACTGCTATTTGAGTCTCTAGTCGCTCAAGCTCTTCTAATTCTAAGACTTTGGAACATAGTCCTCTGAAATAACAACAGAGCTCAATTAATGGTAAGACCATTTTCTTTGGCAAGACCCTCGTAATGCTATCGGAAGAAGTTGTTGCATCATTACATGTGCATCATGACTCTTCAAACCAATAATTTTTCGTTGCTTGAGTTTAGTATGGCGTGAAATATTCGACGCATAACCATCTGCCACTTTAATCCCTTTCAAAACTTTCAAGAAATCATCTTTCTCTTTTGGAGTCATGGAGAAGCAAGCGAGCGGCAAATATGTCCTGTCACCTATCTTTTGTGGGTGTAGTTCACTTCTTAAACCTTTCTCTATTAAGTCAAGGCGTGCCTTCAAGTTGTCCTTCGTCTTTCTGTCCAAATTCAACACAGTTCTGTGCACATTGTCAAACACATTTATTTCTATATGCATCACATCCAAATTGTGACGCAACATTAGAAATTCCCAATATGGCAATTGGAAAATATGCTCTTCTTCTTTTATGGTTGTATATTATCACTATTTGTCTTCCTGCTTCTAAATTTCTTCAAGTTAGCGTCTGTCTTTCCAAATTCAAATTCAATGCCGTTTGTATATAGTTTGACCTCACTGCCGGATAACATTGTAGGAGTAGGTTCTAATTCTTGGGTGCCAGCAAATGACACTCTATATTTACGGAATCTATGGTCTTTGTTAAGGAAGCGCTTATGACCCATAAAATAATATCTTTCTCCATTTTTTAACCATTCAGAGTGAGTGTTGTAATTTAAAAAAGAACATGCTAGGGCACCCTTGGTACTCCAATCTGACACATCACCATAAGCTGAAAAATCATTTACTGTCCAAAGTAGTGTTGCCTACATCTGAAAGTTTTCCTTAGAAGAGATATCATAAGTTTCAACTCCTACCTCCCACAATTCCTTCAATTCCACAATTAAGGGTTGCAAGTACAAATCTATATCATTTGTGGGTGAGTTCGGCCTAGGAATAAGTAACGATAACATGAAAGAAACTCATTTTATGCACATCCATGGAGGCGAATTGTAAGGCACCAAAATGACAAGCCATATACTATAACTAGTACTCATATTGCCAAATGGGTTAAATCCATCTGTTGCTAATCTTAATCGAACATTGCTGGGGTCAGAGGAGAAATCTTCAGCTGAAGAATCAGCAGGATGTCTCATTTTCCCAACTTTTGTACGACCCTCAAAATGCCATTTCATAGAAGGAGCTATTTTTGAACACATAAACCACGTTTGCAACTTTAGCTTCAAGGGAAACCAACGCAAAACCTTATTGGGATTCTTCTTTTTTTTTTTTGGACAAATTATTCAGATTTTGCCCCAAGTTACTCTCCTCTATTTCATTTGTTTCCCACCTAGAAGCACCACATTTACAACAGAAGTCATCATTTGCATGTTCCTTCCAAAATAAAATGCAATCTTTTGGACATGCATGAATCTTCTCATAACCGAGACCCAAATCTTGATAATCTTCTTTACTTCATAATAGTCTTTCGGCAACTTAGCATCTGAAGGGAACATACTTTTAACGATTTGGAGAATTAGTGTGAACGTGTCATTGGTCAATCCCTTAAGACACTTTACATGATACAAATGCAAGATATCTGACAGCTTGCTATAAGTAGTGCACCCTTCATATAAAGGTAACTCAGCATCTTTGAGCAAGTCGTAGAATTTTTTTGCATTTCTATTTGGAGCTTGTGTATGTTGTTGCCCACTTGGACCATCATTACATGGTTCTGATACATGTACTTCATCTCCAATTTCATCTATTGACAGGGCATGCATGGGAAACACGTCATGTAACATGTCACGTATACCATCATGATCGAATTGCATGTCTTCAACATGAGCCTCACAAGTATTACTAAGAGTTGCTACTAGAAGATTTTCTCCATGATTATACCAACAATCGTAACCTTGACTAATTCTGAATGAGACCAAATGATCATGTACAACGTCTATGTTCAAAATATAGAAATTCACACATTTCACACATGGGCATGAAATTGTACCATCCTTAGATGCATTGACAGAAGCAAAGTTTAAAAAGATTTAACTCCTTGCAAGTAGTCTCTTGACAATCTACTTTTCCTCATCCAACTCTAGTTCATTTATTGAGCTACAAGTAAATTCACGTCTACCATCAGATTCTAAGGTTAGCATAAAATGGATTCACATCCACCATTGAAACGTTCTTTCTTTTTTATTCCAAGTTATCTTAGTGGATGTATTACTAATATATGTTGCTTATCTTAGTGGATGTATTACTAATACATATTTCTGCGCATTTTTTATTTTAAGAGTATGCCGTGTATTTTATATCTACATTGAAGAAATTAATGGTTTGAGAAGAGAGGGAACTAAAGCAGAAAATAGTGGCCGCATTCCAACTAGAAATAGAGCTGATCCGTTTTCTTGGGTATTAAGTAGAACTCATAATAGTTATGTTCTTCTCATGTGCCAATTCAGATTTTTCCATGTAATGATATATGTGAGACAAAATAAGATTTATCATGATTTCATACAACCAAAAATAGAATTGTATGGCTTTTGGGCTAAAAAAGTTCCAACCAACCTTCTATTGATTAGGATCCATGGACCGGTTTCTATAATTTTTACAAACAGTAGACTTGTTAAGCCAAAAAATAAGCCTAATAAGGAGGAAGGGGAGATGGAGCACTGCGTAGAACGAGCAAGTTTCTATAAGTTTTAAAAGTAAAAACATTTGTTCGGATTTGTGGAACCAAATACAAACCTTGGTAACAAAATCTAGTATTCATGTTAAAATGATGCTTGTTAGGAGAAATCTCTGCAGAGGAGGAAGGGGATATGGAGCACTGCATAGAGGTATTCAAAGACTTACATGTTACAATAAAAATTTTTGAAGCAGAACATACCTTAAGTTGGTTTCAGTGTTCCGATCGAGTGTGAGAGCTACGTTAATCGAGGTCCTGTAAAACAAAGAGATTCAATGAACAAGCAAATAATTTGGAAAATATCAGACGCAAACATATAATTCGCCAATGAGAAATCACGTAACATGATGTCCATCCATGACAACTAGCTGTTCAATTCACTTAAAGTTAAGGATAAGTTGCTTGATATCCCAACTTTTGAGGAAAAGACTAGAACAAACAATCACATTCCTTTAGATTTCCTTGTCAACAGTAGCAGTCCATTTTTCATAGTCAGCTTAGCACAAGAATAAATGGCATTTGAGTCAAGCAATAGAGTGGCACAGAAGCAAAAAGATGAGCAGAAGCACCAATAGAATAATCCTCGTCAAACAAACACAATCATAATCTACTAGGAGCTTACGGGTCTTATGATTTGTGTGGGGTCTTAAGATGTGTCTTATAATTCTAAGACCTTGTGCATTTCTATTTAAACATGAAGGTGGTGGGAACCAATTGATATTAAACCACTTGTGATGATTTAGCTTACGTACACTGAGATTAACTTAAAAACATAGGATACTATATTTTTCTTCAATTGCAGAACACAATCTCAAAAAATCTCTCTCTCTCTCTCTCTCTCGGATTCCCACTAAAGAAGATAACAAACAAAAAAGAAGCTCTATTCTGATCCTTTTTTCGCCTTGGGATTACCCAACTACACTCTAATTGGAAATCCAAATTCCCTCTAACTAATTTTACAATTAATTTCTCTACCATTAATTGCCCAGGTAGGCACAACTAATTACTAGCTAACCAAGACTTAACTCTAACTAAATTTACAACTAACTTCCTTCCTTTACAATCAATGCAATCTCGTGGGAATTGAAACAACCATGAGTTTGGACTTGAGGTCAAGAAAATGAGCTACAAATGGTTGTCTAGTTAAGAGGTCAGCAACATAAGTAGCAGCAAATGGAATCATAAAGAGCAGCAAAAGAGATGAACATATGAGGCACCCACCCAATGAGTCCTGGAATTTTACCTACAGATTTACAATTTCAGATGTACAACCCTTAGATTTACCTATAGATTTTTACCTATAGCAGCAAGAGAAGTAGCCAAAAGTGGTCATGGGACTACAAAAACATAGGTAAGCGAAACATTCATGGGACTAGAGCCAGTAGACACAGATTCAAAATTTTGTACTTAAAAGGCGGCAGCAGGACACTGAATCTAAGATGTACGATCCTTGGTTGAAGTAGCAAAAAAAATGTTGAAGAATGTTGGAACTTTATGGCTCATATAGGCGGGCCAGAAGCCGAACATAATGGAGCGGAGCGACCGAAGCAGAGCGGAACGGAGCAACGCTTTGATGGTAGTTGTCAAATTTTCATGATTTCTTTAACTTGCTAACAAGGAACTTGTGTGTCTCTAAACCATTAGTTGTCTGATTCACATCCATTTATGTAATGCCGTATCATGTTACAATTTGTCAACACAGGCACTATGTAGGATATTTCTTCTCCTTTTACAACATGTCTTGATATTGTTGGGTGACTTTTTTTTTTGGCAGTCAACGAATGATTTGAAATCCATAGCAGTTGAAGCTGTTTTATTGCTGCAAGGTAAGATAAATGATGAAGATGATGACACTACAAGTGTCCGGCTTCTTGTTCCTTCTAAAATTATTGGCTGTATTATTGGAAAAAGTGGTTCAATCATAAATGAGATTTGGAAGAGAACTAAGGCTGATTTCCATATCTTGAAAGGCGATAAGCCCAAGTGTGTTGATGCCAATGATGAACTTGTTGAGGTCAGTTTCAAGCTCTATAGGCTATGATGTCTTAATTAGCATTTGTGTTATCAATATGCTCTAATTTTCTCTTCCTCGTTCTCAGCTGGTTGGGGAACCAATTTGCTTCTTTAACCAGCAACCCAAGCCCACAGTATATTATGTGCTCTCTACGTGTAAATAGAAATGCAAAAACAGATGTGCTTCTAGTATTATGTATTTTTTAACTTCCAAAAATCGTTACAGTCACAACATCTAGACCAAACGAACGGAGCATTTTAACAAACACATAGAAGGCATGAAAAACATAAATGCCCCCCTTGCACACCACTTTAATAGATCTAACCAGATATATAGCACACGCCAGATATATACCATTTTAATGGAAAATGAAAGTCTAAAAACATGTCAAATGGAGACCCACTTCGTTGTGTTCGCACCTTTGTCCATGTACACCGTAGCACTGTATTTTTGGGCTGATTTCAAAGGGTAGCAGAGAGGCACAAAGAACGAGTTCGACACAAAGAAACGCACAGAACAAGAGAGAGAGAGAAACGCATAGAACAAGAGAGAGAGAGAGAGAGAGAGAGAGAGAGAGAGAAACACACAAAATGCACAAAACGAGAGAGAGACATTACCTTGATTGATCGAGATGGAAGAGAGAGAGTCCACTCGGTTTCTTCTTGGAGTCTGTCGCTTGCAGAATACCCAAAACATATAGACCAATACTGGTTTTTAGAGCCTACCGCACGAAGAAAGATTTCGCGCCAAATTAAATAAAATAATTTGGGAAAAAATTAATTGAACCCTACATAATGGATTTACCAACGGCCCATTATAACCATGGCTAGATATGGGATTTACCAACGGCCCACCCTAACCATGGCAATAGATATGAGATTTACCAACGGCCCACTATAACTGTGGCAATGGATAGTGGATTTACCAGCGGCCCATTATAACCGTGGCAATAGGGAATGAATTTAACAACGGCCAAATAGAAACCATTGCTACGTACCAGGTTATAGTTACGGGTTTATAACCGTTACTAGACATAATTTGTACCCACGGTTTGTTTGACCGTTGCTAACAAAACCGTTGGGAGATCTCGATTTTCTTGTAGTGTAAGTAATGGTTACCAAAATATAAGATGCGTAAGTAAATTTGAAAAGCCGAATAATATAATCCAAATTAATTTAATTTTTAGCAGCATTTAATGTTTCAATAAAAAACATTAAAATAAAAAACAAAAAATGACAAATTAATTAGAAGTACCTAATAAAAATAGTATGTTACCTACATATCCATTCGACTTTAGGTCAAATTCTACTTCAGTCCATATTGTTTCAATTTTGACAATATCCCCCTTAAACTTTGACATGGTCACACCCTATTCTTCTAGTGTATGAATTAGAGCAATTAATAAACATTATTCTTCTAGTTTATGAATTAAAACAATTAATAAACATAATAAACTCAAAATCACAGTTAAAAACTATTATACGATGATTTCAAGTACATCCATTATCAATTCCCACAACAAATAAACTCCGAGCTCACAAACACAAAACTATGAATAGTTCTAACTAAAATAATCAATAACACAAATAAAAACCTAACTATTGAACTTCACAAAATTCTCCCAAAACTCTAACCTCTTGGCTTAGTATCATTACCTGAAAAATAGTTACTTTAACAACATATTGTGGGGGCTAATATCCAGTAGATATCTTAAAGTTGTCGATTCGCTTTGTGTAAGGCTTCGAATACATGAGATTGCTTTGTGGAGCTCAAACATATTGTTCCATGATCTTATTTGTTATCATATCGTGAAGTTGCTAGACAGACAACGTGACGATAGAAGTTGGCTAAATGCTTTGACTCACTCCTTGGCATGCAGCAGATACATGGTTGATGTCGCCATAATCTCCTTGCTTCAATGACGAAACATGATCTGTCTCCACCACTTGCTTCATTTTTGTGCCATCAACAATTAGTGCAACTTGTGGTATGAAACCAGATGGATGAGAATTGCCTTGACTAGCTTCTCCCATGTTATGAGTCTCGAGTTTGTTCATGAGAAATGTAATTGGAAGGTCCTTGTGCTCCACCATTTTGGTGAGCTTTTCGATGGCACGAGTCATTGTCATTATTTGTTCCTTTACTGTCGATGTGCCAGTGGTCATAACTTGCATTGCTACTGAATACAATGACTCTGAATGACTTGAGTATTTCAGCGATGAAGGAGAGGCTCAACGCAAACATGTGTTTGAGTTTGTATTAGAAATCGAACAATAAGGGTATGGCGATAAGCTTGCTTAGATTGAACTCTTGAAATTGGATGGGAGCTTTCCGGAGCCGTTTTTCCCTTTCTTCTTTGCCGTAAAAGTGGTGACACTTTGGTGTTTGTCCTGCAGCACATTCGTTAGACTAGTGCTTTATGCAATTCCGAGATTGTAGGCGTAGCGACCATCCTAGTCTTGCTTCGCGTCATAGGACCTGTGAAAGCGCTATTGCTACTTTTGGCAATGACAACATTTTGCTGGAGTTCTTGACGATTTGAGCAACTTGAATCTTCTTATAAGACATTCATCAATAACTTGTTTTTGGAGAAAAGATGAGAGGTAGAGAGGTCCCACCAAGTGTGCTAAATTTATAACACATAAATTCGAATCCCGCAATGAAGATAAGAAAAAGATGCACAAAATAATATTTTACTAATTTAAAATGGATAGTGGATACAATTATTTATTGTGTTCTTCGTAACAAAAGAATGATTTCTCTGATTTGATCTTTGACTATGGTAGCGATCCAACGGTTATTTAATCTTGTTGTTCAGTGAACTAGTTGATGACTTCTTGAATGAAGAAATTGAAGAATTCATGGCTTTGATCGAGGGCTTGAACAATTTGATCTCGAAGGAGTGCAGTTGTAGACGAATCGGCGATGTTTGAGTGTTTGTTGATTCTTTGCAAGAGGTTGAGAGAATGATTTGAGAAGAGTCTTAAAGAACGCTTGAATGCTTAAAAATTCTTCTGCCCACGATCCTCTGTTGTATTTTTTCCATAATGAGAGCTTCTATTTATATGTTAAAATAGAGCATTTTCAATTTAAAAAATACTCCTTCATTGATTTACTTTTCCAAAATAAAATCGCCTCCTATTTATGGAGAGAATTTTAAGTCAATATACAATAAATTTATAATACAATAAGAATATTATTTATTTATTTATTGACATAGAAATGATTGGAGTGGGCATTCATCTTCGGGCTAATCCAATTTTATACTTATTTAATTAATTAGCTCAATCTTTTTATTTTTTTGGTCCCCGTCGTATTTTTAGATAGACAAAACTCACATAATTATGAGAGCTCAATATTTATTTAGCCTTTGACTAAATTTCATATTTTTTAGTTTAATTAATCAAGAATATATTTTTTATCTTGATTAATCGAATCATGTAAAATCTTAGTTTCTACACCACCAAATAAAATTTTTGAATTCGCCCTTGCTTTTACATTTGTACTTGCATGTATTAGAAAAATGTCCCAAAGGCCCACTGAAATGACTATATTTTCACTATCAAACTGGACTCTAGTACATGATCTTTGAAATTTTGCCTACGTCATGTGCTCAGGGATACTCTTAAAATAGGTATTCTTTTGACCTTGTCAGCGAATTGGCACAAATAAAACTTGGACTAAAATGTAAAGGGTGTCTTAATAATTGTACTTCAGCTCAAAGGGTACAAAATAAGAATAATACTACATACACAGACTTCTAGATACAAAATAGATACAGATGTGTCTGACATCATTGGATGCACATGGGATACTCAATAATTCAAGAACTCCACTTGCATCTAATGATACCGAACACATCTGTGTCCGGTCTGTGTTGAAAAAGTCTATGTACACAGACTTTTCCACAAAATAATGGATTTCAAACGAAAAAAGCAGAGTGAATAAAAAAGACATAATGAAGTACAAAAATAGGAACTCCAAGTAGAGGATAAAGAAAAAGCAAAAAGATTGATTTTTGTGTCCTGAATTAGTAGTATAGTAACTCTCTCAAAAAGCTAGAATGCAAATTATTTCATTAAACCCCTAATAATTTGAACTGTGCATAATGCATCTCTGTGATTCACAAATATGGAGATTTTTTTTGAATGTACAACACCTCGATTTTCAGCAACGTTATTAAAACTCTTTTAAGTTTATTTATTAAGTAAAATAAACATTTTGAAAGAAATATCCTCATTTATTGAGAATGACATGTAGCAGTATTATATTTAAAATAATAAAAATACACTCGCAGGTTTATATAAAAGACAGATTTATAAAATTCAAAACTTATAAAGATACGTTAACAAGATCTTGTTGTCTTCATTGTAACAACCCGAAATTTTTAATGTATTAAAAATAAAAGCTAATATTTAATTAAAATTATTTTGTCTTTATGTTTAATTATAATTTAGTCACTTATACATTTGTTGTTGTTTTTATTTTAATGAACGGTCAAGATCAATTGAAAGATGGACGGATGAGATTGTGTGTGGTGTATATCGTAGTAGAGCGAGATACACCTAAACAAAATTTATTTTATTTTATTTTTATCAATTAAGTGACTTTTGACTTTTCGATTTCCCTCAAGTCCTCAACCGTTGGAACTTTTGGAGTCATAATGCCTTTGGAATTATGACTTGCAATGATGGAATTCATGATAGATAAATGATATAATTTAAATCTTGTATTAGCAAAACAAACCAAGTCTATTCCCTTCATTTCTTTTCCGCACCAAAGCATTAGAGAGCGAGTAAGAGTTCTAAAGTGAGAGAGGATGCTGTTGGAATCTGTTACCCAGGTGGCAACCCAAGAGGGGGGGTGAATTGGGTTTATGAAAAATATTGACTAATAAAACTTATGTGGAAATAAGCCAATACAAACTAAATTAGATGCTACAGCAAACAACACAATATGATAGACAATAAATAAAAGAGTAAGGGAGAGAGTACGCAAACGATGTATAGTGGTTCGGTCTGAGCGTGTCCACTGCCCAGCCTAGTTCACTCCCTAGGAGTCACGTGATCTACTAGAAACCTGAACGACTTTGGGTGTCGCACAAACCCTTATAACTTTTTCTTCCCGTTAGCTTTCCCGAGGAGCTAACCGAACCACCGAGTCTTTATTCCCAAAACTCGATTCTTCAAGGTTTGTACTCCACAAACCTTATACACAAATCAGTGATACAAGTTGAATGATGAAGACTACACAAAAGTCCTCACCAATTTCGTACAGAGAAGGATGAACACAATTAATGTAATATACTAGCTTATTTCACTCCTTCTCTCTCAATATCTCACTCAAAAAGTAATCACAAAGTAGAGCCACGTGAGAATCGTAGTTTCAATGTTAGAGGGTAGCTTGTAATTGCAAGAGGGTTCTGTATTTCGAGTTCCTACTCTGTAAATCGCAACAAACAGGTATATAAACCCTAACCCATGAAATCCAAATCTTCAAGGAGCCTTGGTGACTTGCCAAATTGGTTGCAACGATCTCTCTACCTTCCAAAAGCTCTGAATCGACCGTTTGAACCACTAAAGGAAAGATTTGATCAATCAAATCTTTGCGAAAATTGAATCAGCACTTTTTCGCACAAAACAGCGACCGGTCGACTGCACGATGGTCCCGGTCGACCGCCTGGTCCGGTCAACCGCCTGGTAGGTCCGGTCGACCGCAATTCCCGATTGACCTCAGAAGGTGGTCGGTCAACCACACCCTGTTGCATTTGAAACCTGGTCTATGCTCAAGCCAAAACATCATCAAACATGATCATCACATAATATAATTGCAATTTTATCAAAGATATCATTCAATGAATATTCCATGATCATGGTACGCTAGGCTACGATCTAGATCCTCACATACGAGTATCAACTTTCCATTTAACCCATGGTTTATATTAAGTTGTCATCTTCAATCTTGGCATCATCAAAATAATAAATAGTTAAATAATGTGTTCCATGAAGTCATGTTTGCTCTTAGTAGGTAGTTGGTGGTTCAGTCTTCGCAAAGTGTGCACGCTACCACATCAGCCTTGGTAGTTTGGATCTAAGTACGGGGTGATTGCGGCATTCAAGAGCCCAAAGTCATGGGTGTAGCTATGTGCTACGGTTGTTAGTCCAACAAAGCTCCGGCGATGATCCTATGTGATTAGCTATGGTCCACAAATTGGAGCCGGAAGTGTACACCTTGGAAGCCCTCCTAATGACAAACAGTGCACGTGATGAGAAATCCTCAAACTTGATCGAGGTATAGGGTGGTTGACATTCCACCTCGCAGGTATGATCGTCCCTCTTTTATGCGTTATGGTGCGTTGTCTTCTTGCATTGAGGACAATGCAAAATTCAAGTTGGGGGGAGGGGTTAGTCCAATTTTAGTGTTAATTGAGTCATTTTAGTCCCACTTTTTTTAAATTTTGTTCCATTTCCCATGAAAGTAGAGTTGAAGTTTATGCTTGATAATTTGGATATGTGCAAGAGGCATGCATGCGATGTATTAGTCATTGAGCAACAAAGTCAATTCACACACATAAACATGAACTATTTGGAACACTTTGAGCTAAGTGTGTAATTGGGTGATTTGATCATATAGAGTGGAGATTTAATTTGAAAAGCATCCCACACACTCTTTTGCACTCGATCTTCATATGAAATCCATGCCATGCTCATTTCATGCTTAACATCTTGCATGCATCAATTTGGAATCCATTATGTACGGAGAAAAGGAAATTAGGCTATCTTTGCATGATTGAACCACACAAGTGTCCCATAATCTAAATTTTGAACCCAGTCCGAGTTATCCAATTTTCATGAAACAATTAGGAAACCGGATGTTGGGAGGTGTTATGAGAGTGTTTGGATGGGTGATGGAAAGAAGAGGGGTCAAAAAGATGAAGAATTTGGGCATAAGGAAAAATTTCAGACAGAACCAATCTCTATCGATAGAGGAAGGTTCCTATCGATAGAGGATCAGTGCAAATTTCAGACAGATTCAACCTCTATCGATAGAGGAATGTTCCTATCGATAGAGCAAACTTTTCAGCATTCTCTATCGATAGAGGATGCTTCCTATCGATAGAGACAAAGCAAAAAACGGACAGAATGTTTCTCTATCGATAGAGAAGTGCTCCTATCGATAGGAGCAAGGAAAAATTTCAACAAAATGTTTCTCTATCGATAGAGACCACTTCTCTATCGATAGAGAACCCAGATTTCGGCCAAATCACATAAAAACACCCGAACCCTTTCATTTCTTTCATCCAAAATTCGCACCCCCTCACCAAGAATCGCGATTTTCTCCCCTCTTGCTCCGAAACGGCCTCAAATCTCGCACCTTTCCCGAATCATCCCGAAACCCTCCACTATTTATACCCAAAACCCCTCACCCACCTTCCTCCATCCGAAATTTCGTGCCCTAACCCTCCTAAATCCGAAATTTCAAACCTAAACCCCGAAATCATGCACCAATGGCTCGTTCAAAGGTCCCAAATGTGAGTGGAGAGGAAGAGTTTCAAGGGGAAAGGAGTGAGGAAACCCAAAGGACGGATGAAATCCAACAAGGAAAGCGAAAGGCCGCCGAAAGTTCGGGTAGGAAGAAGAAATCGAAGGAGGATCCGAAGGAGTTGGCCAAAAAGGAGTGGGAAAACTCAATGGCCACCCGCAAGGCCACATGCGGGCGGATGGTTGATCGGGAACACATTGGGGAAACCGAGGTGGTTCTCACGATTGATAGGAGAGGGTTGAGAAAATGGTTCGATCCGGTCAAGGGATACATCCAACCCATTGTGAAGACGTTCTTCACAAACATGCGACTCCCGGAGGGGGAAATCAACCAATTCACGTCTACCATGCGGGGTAAGCGCATCTTGATCACTCCTATGGTTATCACGTTTTATTTGGGATGTCCGGCCTTTGACGAGAGCATATGCACATTCCCGAGAGAGGAAGAAGTGTATGACCCCTGCTTCTATGCGGATGAGATGTTCACCGACCCGAATGAGTTTCATAGCCAATTCCCCGTTGGGAGGCTAAAGGAGGAGTATAGGCTACTGAACAAAATCTTGTACTACAACCTCTACCCCCGAGGGGTGGAGAACATTCTTGGGATGAAGGAGGTCCAATTGGTATACTCCTTCTTGCATGATGATGTGATGGATGTCGGGAGGTACATCTTTAGGCAGTTGGTGGAGTTTAGGACCAACACCATGCGTAGGGCAAATTTTCTATACCCTGCAATGATCACCTGGCTGTGCCTCAACATGGGGGTTGAGGAAAGATCAAATGATATCTGGACTGAGGGTTTGGGACCCATTTCTGGCGTCACCGCAAGTAAGAGCAAAGCCCACTCTAGAGACCCAACTGCTGTGAGACCTCCACCCGCGGTTAGAACCCACATTCCGGCGACTTCTCGGGTCAGTGCAAGAACTTCTGGCCCCTCTGTGGAAAGGCCTGACAAGAACTCCTTCAAGGGGAAAATGTGGAAAATGATGAAGAAGATTTTCTGTCGTCAGTCTAAAATCAAGAAGACACAGAAAGAAATCTTGAAGACGCAAAAGCAGATACTGAGGAGGCAGAAGTTTACCATGGATCATGTGGCAGCACAGATAGGGTGCCCATACGTTTCTGAAGATGAACCGGAAGAAGAGGAGAGTGAGACTGAAGAGGAAGTCAGTGATGATAGTGAGGAGGAGTCGGGGGAGGATGACATTGTGGAGGAGAGTGAATAGAAGGCACGGGGGACACAGTCAGAATAAGATCGAGTCATTGAGTCTAGGAAGTTGTGTTTTTCTTTTTATTTTAGTCATCATGGTATTGTGCACCGGGTGCACGTTGGCATTGTCAGGACACCAGCAAAGGGAAGATAACCAAGCCACATATCAGCCGGTGTCATATTTTGTACTCCATCTTGTTAAAAAAACCATGAATGTTATAAGCTTTTAAGTCCTAATAGATTCTATTTACGTTTTGGATTCTATCTTGATGCGTGTTTGAGTAGTTACATGTTTCTAGCACTTGGCATTCCTATATCACATTGCTATGTTCCATCAACGCATATATAGTACTTTCATTGTGATTGCGCTTATTCTTTGAATGCATAACCACATCTTCGGTGTGTATATTCGCGCAAGTTAGGGATGCAAAGTTCAGGTCATGAAGTGTACAATTCGTTTTGAGGGCAAACTGAGAGATTTGGAATCAAGGCTCACTTTGGTTAACATTGCTTAGTACATTTCCAAGCTCACTTGTTCGTTATGGTTCATGAATGGTTGTGTGTGTTTGCATTGCTCATTCTTGCGAAATGCGCCTAGTACACATGGAAAACTACGAATCAAGCATGGTTGATAGCTAAGCTTTCATGGAAAATCAAATTGTCTTTTTGTTGTCAATGTGATGCGTTGCTAGGGACTAGCAACCTTCAAGTTGGGGGGTGTGATGAGCGCACTATATTGCATAATAACGTGGCTCAATGTACTCAATTTGGCATTTATGCATAGGCAAATGTATTGTTCTAGTTAATGTTGCATGCGTAGTTGTCTTTATACCATTTCAGGTTTTCGAGCGCTAAATGAATGCCCAAAGGTTCCACCATGACTTAAGGCCTCGGAACCATTGGCGACATTGATGGAGGACCAAACGAAGGCTCGGGAGGAGTAAAAGTGAGGCCGGATCAAAGAGACAAGGAAGAACTGAAAATAGAAGTCAGAGGACTTCTCTATCGATAGAGACACACTCCTATCAATAGAGCCCTATCAAAAGGACCAGAAAGTAGAGCCCTCTATCGATAGAGGATGAGTTCCATCGATAGGAGGACATCTCTATCGATAGAAGTCTCTTCCTATCGATAGAAGGCAAGATCAAGAAGACCAGAGGACTTCCCTATCGATAGAGGTCTCTTTCTATCGATAGAAGGCATGATCAAAGAAGACCAGAGGACTTCTCTATCGATAGAGACACACTCCTATCGATAGAGACCAAATTCTATCTGACCAAAAACAACTTCTCTATCGATAGAGACCCACTCCTATCGATAGAGCCCTTCTGACGCGCATTAAATGCAGATTTCGGCTGCAGCTCTTCACCACCCTTTTGGGATGATTCCTCCCCGTCTTTTGCTTTGCAAAAGGGTGTAGGGGGATGCTTTGAGCATGTTTTGGTCCCCATAGGCATGTGCATGGGAGAGATAAGTGGATCTCTCTCCCTTTAGGTTGGTATTGTATTGTAAGCCTTAATACACTTAGTTTTTATCAGATTTATTCAACTTTGAGAGCTTCTCTCTCTAGTTTTTGGTGTTGTTCATTTTCCCTGAGATTTTCATCAAGTGTAAGACATTGTTTCCTTTAAAGAGTAAGTTAATCCAAGCTTAGTTTAGTTGTGTTCTTGCTTTTAACTTAGTTTTCCGGCAAGTTGCTTTCGTATATTGTTTTTCCTCAGATTTTTAGTATTAGTTGGTGAATCTCTCTTTGTTATTAGTTAGTGTGTTCATTCCTTTTCTTTCCATGTTTATGTTCTCTTTCACAAGCATGAGTAGCTAAACTTTCATAAGCTAGGTCTTAGGATGAAGTTTAACTAAAACTCACTCTTATTCAAAATCTCCTAACCATTTTATAAGTTTGTTCTCAAATATATTCAAGTTCTTATGTTTATAAGTTTGTTCTCAAATATATCTCCTAACCATATGTTTGGTATATCTAACAATTAAGCCTATGTCCTCCCTATTTTGGATTACATTTTTTTGAACTTGAATAGAATTAGAAACACATCTCTTAAGCAAAAGACTGATTTTCATTGAGTATTTTCCGATCTAGAAACCTTAACCGGAATCTAGGTTGAGTTATAAGAGGAGATTTTGTTTAAAGTGAGCTTAACATTAAATGGATTCCGAAGACTAAGCTTATTTCTTTAAAACTCATTTTAATCCCTCAACTAGTTAATATAGTTGTTAACCACACCAAACAAACTTTGAGGTTGACGTCCGAAACGTCGAAAAACCAAATTTGCGAAGCCTTTGAATTCAACTATCTTTTTCCCGTGGATCGATACTCCGGACTCTCCACTATACTTGTTTTTAAATATTTGAGGGAAGTCCTGTTTTATGAAAATTAAACCATTGACCTAGGCCGGCGCTCTAACGACGCACTTCTGCCGGCCGGTCAAGTACGCAAACGATGTATAGTGGTTCGGTCTGAGCGTGTCCACTGCCCAGCCTATTCCACTCCCTAGGAGTCACGTGATCTACTAGAAACCTGAACGACTTTGGGTGTCGCACAAACCTTTACAACTTTTTCTTCCCGTTAGCTTTCCTGAGAAGCTAACTGAACCGCCGAGTCTTTATTCCCAAAACTCGATTCGTCAAGGTTTGTACTCCACAAACCTTACACACAAATCAGTGATACAAGTTGAATGATGAAGACTACAAAAAAGTCCTCACCAATTTCGTACAGAGAAGGATGAACACAATTAATGTAATATACTAGCTTATTTCACTCCTTCTCTCTCAATATCTCACTCAAAAAGTAATCACAAAGTAGAGCCACGTGAGAATCGTAGTTTCAATGTCAGAGGGTAGCTTGTAATTGCAAGAGGGTTCTGTATTTCGAGTTCCTACTCTGTAAATCGCAGCAAACGGGTATATAAACCCTAACCCATGAAATTCGAATCTTCAAGGAGCCTTGGTGACTTGCCAAATTGGTTGCAACGATCTCTCTACCTTCCAAAAGCTCTGAATCGACCGTTTGAACCACTAAAGGAAAGATTTGATCAATCAAATCTTTGCGAAAATTGAATCAGCACTTTTTCGCACAAAACAGCGACCGGTCGACCGCACGATGGTCCTGGTCGACCGCCTGATCCGGTCAACCGCCTGGTAGGTCCGGTCGACCGCAATCCCCGGTTGACCACAGAAGGTGGTCGGTCAACCGCACCCTGTTGCATTTGAAACCTGGTCTATGCTCAAGCCAAAATATCATCAAACATGATCATCACATAATATAATTGCAATTTTATCAAAGATATCATTCAATGAATATTTCATGATCATGCTAGGCTAGACTACGATCTAGATCCTCACATACGAGTATCAACTTTCCATTCAACGCTTTGTTTATATTAAGTTGTCATCTTTAATCTTGGCATCATCAAAATAATAAATAGTTAAATAATGTGAAGGCATTATTTCTAATGGAATTAAACTCATGTCGTTCGTCGTCGTTCTTCACCGGAATTGCAACTGAGGTAGGATTGTTTATCTCCAACCCTTGGTTTAATTATTTTATTTTAGTAGTAAAATCTTATCTCTAATCCTTAGAAGTATATTTGTAGGACAATTTTTCTGTAATTATATAATTTTTGATCGATTCGTGCTAAGAAACGAAGATCCTAGAAAAAAATTATGAATTTGGAAAATGAAACATAGTGATGACCTGATTTTGAGAAATTTCGTTAAGGTCGTTCCAGGACTCCAAAATTTCTGAAATGTTTACTGAGTGTTGCTTTATGTGTCTTCTGTATTGGGTAAAAATTTTGAAGTCTAATTCAAAGTATAAAATTCTACATAAATCCATAACCAAGCTGCTACGAATTCGTCATTGTGCAGACTACACTGACACATATTAGGAAAACGGCCATAACTTTCACCACGGGTGTTGAAATTGTGCACCATTTGATTTATTTGAAACTAGACACGTAGAAATTCAATAATATGTGAATTTTTATATTTGCTTGAGAAAAATCAGTTTTTCATTTAAAATTGATGATGCAGTTTTTGGTGTTTAGAAATCTATCAATAATTGTAATTCATAAAGTTCTTAGAATGCTTTAACTTGTTGTTTGAGCCCACGGGTTCAGGATTCGACTATCTAATTGCAATCCGAAAATATGTACATTGTGTACAAGTATACACGTACTAATCTTATGTTCACGAGTCCCCGTGGGACCTCGTGTGAGCAAAAATATCGTTAGACGGACCTTTGATGTTGTTTTGGTGTACATGAATTTTGTTTGTGATAACATGATAGTTGATGGAAAATTCTGATTGTGTTGGTAAGAACCTGAACAACTGATAAAAGTAAAAATAATTTAATTACAGTTTGTCGTGGTTGGTGGTTCGATTCCCCTTCTCACTCTTTTGCCGGGTTAGATTCCCGAGATTGTTCCGGGTTAAATTCCCGAGGTGATTGGTGGTTTGATTCTCCTTCACTTTTATTCCTGGTTAGATTCTCGAGGTGGTTGGTGGTTCGATTCCCCTTCTCACTTTTATTCCGGGTTAGATTTGTCACGCCCCAAATTTCGAACATAAAATCCTTTTAAAGAAATAGAATAAAATAAAACTTAAATACCAAGGAGCATTCTCATTAAACAACCGGCCAACATCCTGTTTTATTACAACAATCTCTCTCAATGTACATTTGTTATTACATTAAATCTCGAATTTAAAAGTTTTACATTAGACTGTACTAGACTATACTGTAACAACGACTGAGGTATACATGCTTGACTGAAGTTAAGAAAGCATAGTCCAAGAGCTCAACTCTTGATAGGATCCACAGCTTTACCTGAAAAAGGTTTTTACAACAAAACATAAGCCGAAGCTCGTATAGGATAACATGTTAAACAATTGATTAAAAATTATGTTTCAAAACTTATCTCTTATCAAAATATATAAGTTTTTCCCTTCTTACAAAAGTATACAGTTTGTTGAGGTTCGCCCATACTAACTGACAAAAGAAAAACATATGCGATACGAGCTCCCCATGTAACTCACATCAATTTCGACATCACATTCCCCTATCCCACACACATGATACATGACACTTCCTTCTACTCAACACACATGACACCTGTCACCGCGGACAACCAACACAACACATCAACAACAATACATGAACGTGACATGAAATAGTATGAAACATGAGTCACTTGAGACAACGCAAGTGGAAAACGTATAAGAGGCACACGAGTGAGCACTACGACACGTTCAATAATTCCAAAACACATTTAATTGTCCATTAGACCGTATAGTCATTTCACGACTCATGGGTTCCATCAACAAGTTACCATTAAACATTAAATCATCATTCCCTTACTACTTTTCCCGTCGAAGATAGTCTCATTGTGTTCATTTTCCTAGTACATCTCCCAAAAGAGGCTAACCCAATAATTTCCCATATCGTTCAAGTGGTCAATGCCTATCACATTTCTCAATCAGTCCTCATCTTTCATTCACAACATGCCTCATAGAGTATCATCAACTTACACCGTAACTGAGCGAACAAGCATTCAATACATAGAGTTTCATATGGTATGACAAATAATTCACAAGTCCCTAAAGTACGGTCACAACATCTTGAATATAATGCGATAAGTCAAACTGACCAATCAGTCCGTAGTTTTCATATTAATTCCATTATCACATTCCAACTAGCGTATCACCCTTCAATGACTAGACCACATTGAAGTATATTTATACATCTCCCATCGGAGGCCAAAGGTTGTATAACCGGCACATCTACTATCGAAGAGCCAAACTTCATATGACCGGCACATCTCCCGTCGGAGAACCAAGCATTTCATAACAATACATACCCACACAAGCTACACTCCATCCATCAATCACATTCCCATCCGGGAGTTAGTCTCATTGTCCGCCTAGCACATTCCCATCCGGGTGCTAGTCTCACTGTCCGCCTAGCACGATCCCATCCGGGTACTAGTATCATTGTCCGCCTAGCACAATTCCATCCGGGTACTAGTATCATTGTCCGCCTAGCACAATCCCATCCGGGTACTAGTATCATTGTCCTCCTAGCACAATCCCATCCGGGTACTAGTATCATTGTCTGCCTAGCACAATCCCATCCGGGTACTAGTATCATTGTCTGCCTAGCACAATCCCATCCGGGTACTAGTATCATTGTCCTCCTAGCACAATCCCATCCGGGTACTAGTATCATTGTCTGCCTAGCACAATCCCATCCGGGTACTAGTATCATACTCATCGTTCACGGCAATTTGCGTCAAGCCAATTATTCCCATTTACATTCATTAATTCACCCATACTTAACAAATTTCAAGTTTTCTACATTCATGTCACACGACCAAGTACTGATGTTCCACTACGTAACACACCACGGAAGTAAAATCAGAATACCCAAAACGCACGGTTGGGAGTCCAGAAGTCCCAGGAGCGCTACCCCAAAAACATGGGAGCGCTACAATAAGAGCCTCGGTATCGCTACATCAGAAACATGGGAGCGCTACTACTAAAGCGTTCGGTATCGCTACACCAGAAACATGGGATCGCTACCCATCAGTCCAGACTCACCAGGAGCGCTACACCAAAACCCAGGGAGCGCTACCTGTGCCGAAATCAGCGCGATTTCCAGATTTTCACTCGAATCACTTCGCACCAAACTACAAATCTACCACGTAGTAGACACCAAAACACATTACATACACATAATAGAAGATAGAAATCCCTACGAAATCACCACTAACCCCAACTAAGGTAAACACGACATCAACACGTGCCTCAATAATAAAATCAAGCTTGTTTCGAAGCCTAAAAGTATCTAATCCCAAACCGAACACCAACTTAGAGCCACATGACCACACACATGCCATTATCATAACACATGACCCCTCGAACCTCTCATCACACCACACAGCCCCACACATGTTCCATCCCGAAATCTACAAGTACAACCCAATACCCCATATGTTTCCTCAAACGAGTCCAACAAAAGGCACAACAACCCTTTCCCTAAATTCCCAAGAATTTAACATAATCTCACTTCAAGCTATTATGAACAACTTTCATGCAAAACACAAAATCTAAAACGTGTCTTAAATTGGATAAACACACTAAAGGGGATTATACATTCACTCCACCACAATTTACAAAAGTCGCAATATACGGAGATCTAACCGTCCGAATGTGTCCGTTCTTGTGTCTAAATTTAGCTAAGACCTTAGGCTACGTCACCGTAAAGGTCTGGGGATTAATCTACGCAGCCAAAAACTCCAGACAAACCCAGAAACTGATCTGTCAAAAAGTCCAGAAATCATCTCGTCCAACGGTGAACAGTTCTGGTATTTTGGCCATAACTTCTTATCCCGAACTCCGATTGAGACAATTTATATATGAAACTTTAAGAGAATTTCGAGAGCTACAACTTTGTAGTTATACACTTTTCCCAATTCAGCCTCAAAATGCCTCAAAACGCACGAACAGTACAGATTCGGGTTTTACATTTCCAGATTTCGTTTTGGTTCATTGTGTTCTAGGTGTTCTTGGTAAAACCCATCCTAAAATTTCTGGAAAAACATCCCAACTGATTTTTCACCCAAAGAAACATAGGATTCACAACTAATAACAACATCACAATATATTACACAACTTAAATCAAGAGTTTAACATGAATCCTACCTCAAAAATCAAGCTCCAAGAAAATCTCTAGCCAAGAGCCGATCTCCTCCATTACTCCGCGAGAACCATCAATCCCGGGCTTGATTCGAAGCCCTCGTCGCGTAGATCATCGTTCATTCTTCGTGTTTCTTGAAATTCGGAGTGAGAGTCCTCCGATTTCTCCCAAAACCGAAAAGGGAGAAGAGGGAGTGAGAGAGAGTGGCGTACGGGAGAGGAGGGGGAAGAGAGAGAGTGTGATTTGGTAAAAATCTGATTTTTATATCATAAAATGGTTAAATTACACTTTCTCCCTATATTATGCAACATGCCAATATCAAGTACCAAAACTATATTACACCTACACATGGGTCCCAACTCATATCACCCGAGTCATGTATTGTCACATACATTGTCAAGTTCCGAATATTTAATTTAAAATAAATAATTTTTCGGGTCTTTACAAGATTCCCGAGGTGACTGGTGGTTCGATTCCCCTTTACCTTTGTTCGGGTTAGATTCCCAATTTGATTGGTGTTCCGGGTTAGATTCCCGAGGTGATTGGTGGTTCGATTTCCCTTCACTTTTGTACCGGGTTACATTCCCGAGATTGTTGGCGGTTCGATTTTCCTCTATTTTTATATTCCGGGTTTGATTCCCGAGGTGGGTTAGATTCCCACTAGCCGTCGTGTCGTATTGAATATGGGTTAGATTCCCTGGGCATCGTCCCGATTAAAAGAAAGAAGAATGAACTTAATGCACTTAAACGTTACTTTACAGCTTTTGATGTATTCGTATTTGTTATTTAAAACTCTGTTATTTATACTTCATTTTATATATTCTGTTGTCATGTCACACCTCCTGTTATATGTACTTTTACCTATGGGTTCGGTTTTCGAATAAACCTTCCTACCGAGTTTTATAAACTCATTGGTGCAACTTCTCTACCCCTGGTGTTTCATTCTAGATGTCAAAGAGCAGTTGCAGAATCTATCCGAGTAGGAGAAATCGGGAGCTGCTGGAGGACTGTGGCGGCATTTGGCTGTCCCACCCATAGATGCTCTGTTATTTTATTTGTTTTTAATAAAAATATAAATCTCAAGAGTATTTTTATCAATTTCACTTCCGCATTTTAAAACTCTAGTTTATCTTATTTCTTGTTATTTTAAATTAAATAATAAAATTTATTTCTTTGATTTATGTTTCAATTAATCAAATAATTGAATAAACGATTTTAAATAACGTACCAAAAAATCAGAGCGTTACAAATGGTATCAGAGCATAGGTTCACTACTGCAACCTTGGGTAGAATGGGTAGATGACAAGTTCCGAGAGTTTGTCCGTTAGACTTTTCTAGTTACTAATGTATGGTATACGTAAGTCTATTATATATTTTGATTTTCGAGTCGGAGGAGAGACGAGTTTTGAGATTATTTGAATAGGAAGAGAGTGAGGATAAGAGAATCAGACACAACGGTGAGATAGTCAGGCTTAGTTAGAGAGCACTATATGTGCGGTATGTGCTCTTTTCACATGATCGTAGGTTTCGACCCTCATAATTGTGGGAAGATGGTGATAAAATATTACGTGATCATATGCGTATTTTATTTTATTTTATTTTTTAAAAAAAATTCATATTTTAAAAACTAGATAGGTAAAAACCCTTTGTAGAAAACTGTTTACGCCTTAGAATGGAACCTACCAATTAGAATGTCAACAATAACATCATTATTAAAAAAAAAAAACGCCGCTACTCAGTGGGAGACTGCTTCAAAATAAGGGGGATATGTTAGATTATGGTCAGCACATTATTTTTGTTAATTCTTCTACCATTCCTAGTTCGACAAGTTGTATTTACCTTTTAATTTTACAATTTATGTTGATTGGATGTTAACTTATCTTTCTGAATTCTCCAAGCTATATTGATTTATTACATGTTTGTCTTTTCAAAATCTTCAATCTATATTAATTTATTATCCTTTCAAACTCATCAAATTTTGTGAAAAGAGTGGTTATCTATTTCTTTAACCTTTGTTTAATCTAATTAATATGCATTTTGAAATAACCCGATATCGAAATTTGCAAATCAAGCTTGACATTGAATTATTGAAAGTCTCGTGTTACCTTAACACTCATTTTCATGACGTTTCTCTGTCTTGGACAACATATTTTAAAAAAAAATTATTCTAATTTTTCCTTTAGTTGACGAAATCATATTTGTTGAGATAATAATCAAAACACACGTATGTCTTTTAAAGAACTTTGAATTCACAGGGCCAACTGGGTGGGTTTTTTTTTTTTTTTTTTTTTTTATAACACTCACTTACATCCACCAAGTGATGTGGGACCGTGACCACCCATCCGGACGTCCCACTGAGACATCATCTCCTGAATGTCGGCCTCACAGCTAGCATTACAACCTGGCTGGGGTGTCACAATCTCCCCCACTTAGGAATACACGTTCTCGTGTGGGGCCGAGATTTTTCACATTTCCGGTTGGTGCAGGCTCTGATACCATTTGTAACGACCCGCTCCCGCCCCGTACAATACTGTCCGCTTTTGTCGCCCAAGCCCCATGGACTTCTCAGTAGGTCACCCCATCCCAAGATTTCTCTAGGGCGAGCACGCTTAACTGTGAAGTTTCATTTGGTGTTGGCGCCATCACGACTTTAAAAGGCCTTGTACAAGGAAGGTTCATAATCTTATAAATACTACTGAACTTACATCCACCAAGCGATGTGGGACCGTGACCACCCATCTGGACGTCCCACTGAGACACCATCTCCTGAACGCCGACCTCACAGCTAGCACTACAGCTTGGCTGGGATGTCACAACATCTCATTTCTCCAACAACAAACCCACAACTTTCGATAATTAGGAATTGTAACGACATAACGACCAACTAACAGTATAATAAATACTACCAATTTTTCAACAAATCATGAACATGACATCATAACAATGGTTTTAATAAAAGCATAACTATAATGATAATATGATCACAATTTAGATATCCTGCTCTCATGAAATTCTATGAGAATTTGTGGACATAATAACAGCAAAATGTGTAGGCATGTGCGAGGTGTAAGTGTTGTCAAAATCATTACTTGAACAGACCAATGGTCGACCGCCCTCTCGACTAGTCAACTGCACAACCAGTTGATCGCTCTCAGTGACCGGTCAACCACAACTTAAATTGGGTTCTCGAATAGAATAGTTTTGGGTTTGATTTTTCTTACAACACAAATAACGGAGTTAAAGGGTTTAAAAGTTAAAGGTACATATTCCTACTTCAATTGTGGAATCGAAACGAAGAATGAAAGAGGAACAACAGATCCTTAAATCGAGTAGGACCTTTTCTCCTTCTTGCCAAAAACTCTACTCTCTCGCTCTGTCGAATTTCTCTGATAACATAAAGAATGATGTGGATGGGAAGGAAGGGGTGTGGTTTTCTAGCCTCCAAAATCGGACACGGGGGCCCTGTAGTGAGCCCCTCACTACATACGTGTAGTGAGCAAATCCGGACGTTCATTTCGGCAACGGACGGTTCAGATTCAAATCAGTATTTATTAATTATTTTACAAATAAATATTGATTTGAATCTGAACCGTCCGTTGTCGAAATAGATGGCCGAATCTGCTCACTACACGTATGTAGTGAGGGGGCTCACTACAGGCCCCCCATTCCATCCAAAATCAATACCCCTCATCAAAGCCAAAACCCAGTTGTTTCAAAATCATTATTCCACCACTCAGGACTTTTATTCCAAAAACTGATTTTCTCCATCAAAACTCTAGGAGTTATAATCTGAAAAATTGAAGATGACGGAGAAATTGTTCAATGTCACTCGCTCCATCTCACATCTCGTACACTAACAAATATGCTCGTCCGTTAGTGAATAAATTAAAAATACTAGATTAACATTTAAAACATGAACTAATTATTCAGTAACAATTTTATTATTATTTAAAATTTCCGCATCGTTACATAATGACTTGAGGTGTTTTGGTGCTCTACCAACAGATACAGAAAATGAAGGGAAAATGCCAACAAAAGTCCAGCAGTTAATATGTTAAGCATTTTTTGAGAAACTCCATTAAAACTAACATGCAATGAAAGATGAATATCCAATTAGCAACCTGTCTATATTTATATACACATATATAGATAGATATAGATATAAAGTAGAAGATATTAACATGGCTAAATTAAATGAAGGGATCCAGTAGCCCGAGTTTGGTAATTGGTTTGGAATTGATGAAATGCAAGTACACACTTTCAAATTTCCATTGAACCCAAGTTACACTTAAGTTACCATAGTTGGCAAGAAGTCAGGCCCATGCATCCCAAATCATATTACGAGGCACAAAGTCGTGCATTTGATTACAGATCATTCCTAACAAAAAAAAAAAAGTATTTATTGTTGTCTTACATACACCCTGAGTATGAGCTGACAACACCCATTTATATTAGTTAATTCAGTCAAAGGAAACCATCAGAAATAGATAATGGGGAACTCAATTCCAACTAGTACAAAAATAAAACATGTAGCATGCACTAGGACAAAGATCAAACAGGTGGCGTGCACTAGTATAATGATTCGAAATAAATGTGTAAGCTGCAAACATTGACAGAACAGGGGGCATCTCTCAACTGGGGCACAACCCAAAACAAAAAAAAACACTGAGTAGGCAGGCATAAAAATATGGAACCTCTATTATCTATCACATAAAAACTGAGTGGGTGTTTTTCCTTTGATTTTTGCTTCAGCAAATGGAACACCTGAAAGCACAACATGCGTGTCAGTTTGTGTGTGTGTGTGTGTGTCCTTATATACTTAAGAGAGCTTACAGAAGCTTCCCCTATGATATCATACTAGGGCCGCCTTATCTACCACCCAATTCTCTTTTGGCTTCTATTATTCTCCCCTGTTACAGAAGCTTCCCCTAGTACAAGGATCAAACAGATGGCATGCACCAAGCCCTATTTGTTTCCTTACATAAACCAAATAAAGAAATCTAATTAATTAGTATTAAAACACAACTTCATTCCATCTACTTTCATTAAACCCATATATATTTGTTCGGACATACCACAGGTACTCCTCCATAAACTTACATAAAATCCCTAAATCAACTCACTCCGAAACTTATCTCTCGCACAAAATGAGGTCCACCAAACTTACCTCCATCAGATTATTACCAAAATCAGTAGTGTAGAACAAGCTAGGAAGAGCTATTATGAACTTATTTTTGAATATCATCGCAATCTATGAAAGTTATACTACGCACAAGGGCACGAGATACGTACAGAAAAGGGAAACTAGGGCGTAGTTCTTCGATTCTGCACTTTTGCACTTCTTCGATTCTTTAGTTCTTCGCGCAGTTCTTCCGTTCGTCGTTGCAGTTCGGTTAGAGTGGGAGGCCAGGTGTAGTTCGATCGTGGAATAGAGAGTGAAGGGGAAAAGGCGTGAAATAAAAATAACGGCGAGCGGCGAAGATCGATGGACGGCGATGAGGAGGCGAACGGTTATGACTAAGAGGTTTGAGAGGGCTTATGTTTTAGAGAAGGGAGACGGGGATTTTGGAGGTTTCAGAGGCTTATGTTTGAGAGGCTTATGATAAAAGCGTGATAGCCACAAAACTACGTAGTTTTAGTAGTTTTCAAATCTTTTAGTGACAACCAAAATCTTTTACTGGCATTGCTAAAAATTAGATGCCCACCTTTTTTTTCCCTCCCTGCTGGTGCCAAAATTTAGACTATTTGGTGACACTTATAGTCTTGTCACCCAAAATTATAATATTCGGTGACACAAAATTTATCACCAAAACAAAATTATTGTCGCCATAAATTATCTCAGTTTGGCGCCAAAATTCAACACTTTTTGTGACAGGTGTGGAATTCCTTGTCACCATTTGTTACATTTAGTGACAAGTTGTCTCAAAGGGTGTCACCAAACATGTTTTTTCTTGTAGTGGTCCCACTGAGACACCATCTCCTGAACGCCGACCTCACAGCTAGCACTACAGCCTGGCTGGGGTGTCACAACATCTCATTTCTCCAACAACAAACCCACAACTTTCGATAATTAGGAATTGTAACGACATAACGACCAACTAACAGTATAATAAATACTACCAATTTTTCAACAAATCATGAACATGACATCATAACAATGGTTTTAATAAAAGCATAACTATAATGATAATATGATCACAATTTAGATATCCTGCTCTCACGAAATTCTATGAGAATTTGTGGACATAATAACAGCAAAATGTGTAGGCATGTGCGAGGTGTAAGTGTTGTCAAAATCATTACTTGAACATACCAATGGTCGACCGCCCTCTCGACTAGTCAACTGCACAACCAGTTGATCGCTCTCACTGACCGGTCAACCACAACTTAAATTGGGTTCTCGAATAGAATAGTTTTGGGTTTGATTTTTCTTACAACACAAATAACGGAGTTAAAGGGTTTAAAAGTTAAAGGTACATATTCCTACTTCAATTGTGGAATCGAAACGAAGAATGAAAGAGGAACAACAGATCCTTAAATCGAGCAGGACCTTTTCTCCTTCTTGCCAAGAACTCTACTCTCTTGCTCTCTCGAATTTCTCTGATAACATAAAGAATGATGTGGATGGGAAGGAAGGGGTGTGGTTTTCTAGCCTCCAAAATCAGACACGGGGGCCCTGTAGTGAGCCCCTCACTACATACGTGTAGTGAGCAAATACGGCCGTTCATTTCGGCAACGGACGGTTCAGATTCAAATCAGTATTTATTAATTATTTTTACAAATAAATATTGATTTGAATCTGAACCGTCCGTTGCCGAAATAGATGACCAAATCTGCTCACTACACGTATGTAGTGAGGGGGCTCACTACAGGCCCCCCATTCCATCCAAAATCAATACCCCTCATCAAAGCCAAAACCAATTGTTTCAAAATCATTATTCCACCACTCAGGACTTTTATTCCAAAAACTGATTTTCTCCATCAAAACTCTAGGAGTTATAATCTGAAAAATTGAAGATGACGGAGAAATTGTTCAATGTCACTCGCTCCATCTCACATCTCGTACACTAACAAATATGCTCGTCCGTTAGTGAATAAATTAAAAATACTAGATTAACAATTAAAACATGAACTAATTATTTAGTAAAAATTTTATTATTTAAAATTTCCGCATCGTTACATAATGACTTGAGGTGTTTTGGTGCTCTACCAACAGATACAGAAAATGAAGGGAAAATGCCAAGAAAAGTCCAGCAGTTAATAGACAAATTTAGGCTTCAATTACTAGTCATTTGTCTAACCAAACAAAAGAAAATGAGGGTATAACAGGAAATTTTTTTAAAAAGGAGTCAAAAATCATAGGTCCTACCGGGATTCGAACCCAGGTCGCTGGATTCAAAGTCCAGAGTGCTAACCACTACACCATAGAACCGCTTTGCGTGATGATGTTAAGATTGGCTGTATATTAAGGGGGACGACAGCAAACTATCGTTGCAAGAATAATTGGGTGAAAATTAAAGAACAAGTTATTGATGCTATTGAAATTTCAATAAATTCATAGATCCCAGTTATTGTTATTTTTCACCTAATAAATCAAGCATAAATCTTTCAAAACAATTTTAAAATACAAGAATCAATCATTATATGCTAAAATGATATAAATGAATAAAAGTGAAAGCATAACAAATAATCTATATTTTATTACAGTATAAAAGGTTACAGATATGTAGAAATGTATGAATTAAGATATTGTTGCACAATGTGGATTGAAGGGGTTAACTTATATGGTTTTGTTGAATTAATATTGATGAGCCACAAAGAAGTAAGGAGAAAAATATGTAAGTTTAAAGGAACCATATTAAAAGAGTATATATATATATATATACACACACACACACATATACATACTACTTACTAGGGTATTGTTTGATAAAATTGAAAACAAAAAATTAAAAATTAAGCAATAAAAATTGAACATTGAATTTTTTAAGTATAAAAACTATTTGTTATGTATTGAAATTTAAGCACTTAATCAATTAAGTTGTTTGGTATGCACAAGGAGTTGAAATTTGAAGTTTATTGACTTTCCAACTTAGCTCTCCATATGCTCATAAGGAATCGTAGAACATACATATTTTTTTAATCAACCAAAAAATTAGATTTTATTACTCTTTGATAATGGGATACAAAAATTAAACGGATCAATGGAAACCACGCTAGCACATATAAAAATCTAGCACATACTTCTAAATTATTTCTGTGTTGATGAGAGTTGCCATAAAAAGCATTTGGATTGTTGAACAAGTCAAAAAAAGAATTTGAAATGCAAGTTCTCCGTAGGTAATTGTGTATAGCATATCAAAATCACATGTTGCAAATACATTTTGATAACATCTCTCATTCCTCTTCCTCTGTGTGGAACTTGTTGGCATGCAGTATTACAGTAAAAATAAGAGTTCCATCAAGTGTACCTACCGTACCATTGTAAGTTTTCAGTGGTGGAGCAATAGTTGGTACACTGGTCGGCAGGGGTGGTTAGTGGCGGTGGTCGATAGTGTGGTAAACAAATTTTTTTTGTATAAAACCCTTCTGAACATGTTTAACGTTTTTCATTAAGTAAGAGGTAACTACTTAATAGTTTACTCTTTATTTTTACTAAAGACTTAAAGTATTAAGTTTCTCAAAAAAAACATTTATCGAACCAACTTAATATATTTTTACTTAGCTTATTCTATTTGAAGTGCTGAATTTATTTAATCGTTAAATGGCAACCCATTAACTCAAATAAAAATAACATCTCTATCACCTCCGTGGTCTCCTCTATACAAATGTCTAGAATTCTTACACACCCTCTTTCTATTAAGGAAAGTCTTTGGTCTCAGAAAATTTTCACAAAAAAATTGTCAAAATTCAAATCAGGCTCGAACTGATGACTTCCACCACGTCAAGGTGACACTCTACCGCTGAGTTATATCTCTATCCCTTCTCTGCCTCCATCGAGAAATATAACTGACGAATCCTAAGGTCGAGAAACTCAACGCCACTATTCTTAAACAACTTGGAGCCGGGCCTTCTCTTCGCACTATTATTATACGGATATGCAAATAATGGGACAAATCGGATTCAATTGTCAACTAGCGACGAAATGCTTCGGGGAGTTGAAAATAAGCATAGATCCGGAGATTCCCGAATAGGTCAACCTTTCGAACTGCTGCTGAATCCATGGGTAGATATTTAAGTGTGTAAGCTAAATCCAAATGAATCATAACCTTTGATTCTGAATTTGAGAATGATTTTGGAAAAAAAAATTTTGGGACCCTAACAGTCCTCTTCCTATTAACAGAAACTTATAAAAAAAAAAACACTAGTCTCACACAAACTGTTAATACCATAAATAATTTCTAGTGAATTCCGCGCTCGACGCTCCGACTCAAATGTATGCTAGAGATAATAATCGTAGGACTAACATCTGTGTGGACAGAAAAATGTACACTTGACAAAATCGGAAATAAAACCGAACCAGAAGGGATATTGAAGCATAGAAGTAAGCTTTAATAACACCAGTTTCTCAATAACAAGTTGCTAAAGAAGTCTACAGACAGACAGAAAGTCTAGTTTAATTAGAGCATGCAGAAGTACAACTTCAGACTATTTTACTCAAGTCACAATCTTCTGCTACACCATTCTTCTAACTGTAAATATACACACAATTTCGTTTTGTTCTTTTTCCTTGTTCCTTGTTTCGAAAACGAAAAAATGGAATTAAAAAGTAACAACTTCAGCCCCAAGACCCTTTCTATGAGCCAAAAGGGCTCTCACTCAATTTTCGGCCTGAAGATTTCTCACTCTCATTGTTTCCTCATATACACTCAGTCGTTACCCATTAGTGCCATCATAACTAACTTGACCATTTTGCCTTCTTTTTTCCCGCCAATTCTCTCCCCACATCTTCGCCTCTGCAACAGCTCGTTCCCTATCCAGAGCCCTATTTGATACCTTTATGGTTTCTTTTGGGGAGTCATCTCTGTCAGATCCTTCAAAGTCCCATTTACGTCCTGACCCTCCTGCATCTTCGTTCTTTGAAACCCTCCCGGGACCTCTCTCATCTCTGTTTCTTTTCTCATCTCTATCCCCAGAGCACCTGGTATTTGGGTCATATGGCTGGTTCACTAAATAAGAAAGGGCAGTTACGACATCTCCAATTAGAGGGCGAGCAGGAGCCTGTTCTTGGATGCACATAGATGCCACAGCAAGAGCTTGGTAGAGCCCCCTCATTGGATACCGTCCCTGCAATTGTGGATCCGCCAATTTTGCAAATTTTCGGCGGTCATTGAACAATGGCCGAGCCTGAAATTATGGGAAACATACCTCTAGTTAACTACTGCAAAGGTATTAACAGTGACTAAGAAGCTGGACAAACAGAAACTAAATATTAAAGCATCTACAGGTACTTGCACAATTTAGGACAAAAAAAAAAATACTTTGTTAACTTACTTTGCATTTTAAAGAGTAAGAAGTTACGGTGCAGTCAAGTAGACTCTTCCATATTTAATGTTTTTCTACTTTATATAAACTCTACAAATACCAAATAAATTTTTGGGTATGATTCAATATTTGAACGTGATTACCCAAGTTAAGTATAAAATGAACTCGAAAAGGGATTTTGTGTTGGAAGAGTCTGCTGGAGACTGAGCACGTAAAACTTTACCAAACCTTCTTTTTTTTTTTTTTGTTTGAAATTTGACATTTGAAGCATTCGCTGGAGATGCTTTAGGCAACTAAACTCTAAAATGATCAATGTGATTACCCATGCGATCAGGTTTTGTTCTCCTTGGGGTCGGGTGCTGTCAATGGCTTTACGTCCAGTGATAAGCTCTAAGAAAACTACCCCAAAACTGTAAACATCAGATTTTACTGTTAGTTGTCCAGTCATGGCATACTCGGGAGCGCAATAACCATAGGTGCCCATGACCCGAGTGGAAACATGTGACTTGTCTCCTGTGGGGCCAAGCTTTGCGAGTCCAAAGTCAGAAAGCTTAGGGTGATATCCTTCGTCCAGTAATATATTTGATGACTTGAAGTCCCTATAAATTACTGGAGGGTTTGCTTTATCATGAAGATATTCCAAACCTTGGGCTGCACCAGCTGCTATCTTCATCCTCGTATTCCAATCTAGTGCTTCTTTATCTGGTGGAAGATCTGCAAAAAAAGATCATTTTCAGATATTAGCAATCTTTCTTTTAGAGGTTTACCACTTGCTCATAAGATCTATACATGTTACCAGTGCATACTGGATAACAGATAAATGCTAAATGCCTAAATTTGGAATAGTATTCCATGGCACAAGTCCCAACGCAATCAAACTACCTAATCAAACTGAATCAAGTTCAGATAACTTGGACACAACTTACTTGATATTACAATAGCACCAAAATACATGAACACTTGGCTGTTTAACTGTTCTGGTATTACTCTTCTAGATATCTGTCAGTATGGTGTACACATGGATGTCACATTTTGTTTACTAGACTATCATTGTGCTATCCAGTCGATACAGTTATGAGGTTATCAGGGCCACCTAACATCGTTCAAAAGTTCAGTAGATACATAGTTCTCTATGTCACTGCATATAGCCAAAGCGAGTTAAAAAAACAGCAACGAACCTTTCCACTTAACAAGCTTTTATATTTCATGCAAGTGTTGAAGATAGAAGACTAATAAAGCAACCCCAAGAAACTACAAACGGAAAGCACATTTTTTCTTTTAAACTAAAAAAATGTTAACCTGAAATTGAGGACTTGATGCTCAACAAGTCCTTCCCAACAAAACTACATGTGAAGACCACAAATTACATAGGGAACATCTATGAAGCACTAGCACGCTTCAGTGGTTGCCGTATCTATGTCACGAACACTGGGGAAGCCGACATTCCAGAGACACCAACATGCCAAGGACACGCAGGATATGTATCCGACACACCAAGTGACGTGTCTATATAAATTATAATAGAATCTGATGGGGACACGTCAGGGACACACCAAACACACACGTGTCTCAAGTGGAACAAGTTGAAGACACTGCATGGTGTTACTTCATAATACAAAATACTGACTTTGAGGGTTAAAAATTATGGCAAATTTGTCACTTGGGCCTTGTAATTTGTCTTTTTTTTTTTTTTTGAACTGTCCCTTAGTTATTCCCTCCGTTCCATATTGCTGGCCCCGTATAGGAAAATCAACTATTTAAGATGACATACATTCCTTTGAAAGTTTGATTAGATTTCAAATACTAACCCTTCTTTTATACTTCTAAATCTACTTTTTACTATTTATGAAGGTTAGTTTATGAAAATTCAAACAATTTTTTCTTTGACTTTTGAAAGAGGGCAAGTACTTGGGTCCCAAATGGAACAGTGGACCAACAATATGAGATGGATGGAATATTTAGTAGCAGCGTTAGTTTTTATTTTTTGTGCTAAGTTAATGTTGTTTTCCTAGTTTTGGGTGTTTGCGAGTCCAATATTCATATTAATAACAATTATAAATTTCAAAAAAAAAATAATGTATCTGTATAATTTTGTAGTGTCCCCTACTATTTCCATGTCTCCGTTTATTGAGAATTGTCGTGTCACATGTATGGTCGTGTCCGTATCCGCTATGTATGATCAATTGACAAGTAACAAGGATTGCAAAGTATGCATCGAATGGTCCACTAATCACAAATTTAGTACGACAGGAACACTGACAATGACACCAATTTGTTCATCATAGGAAAGGAACTGGAAACAGTGGCGCACTTCTGCACGCATGCATTCCAATTGCAATTTGCTATTCCCATACAATATTTTATTTGCACTGTTTGGGTAAAGAAGACATAGCAACATGCAGCGAATTTTCTCGCCAGAAATTTGTGAAAATAGCCTTGCTTTAAGAATACAAGACAACCTTTTTCTAGCAGCTAGTTTCTCCTTTTTGCTCACCACAAATGTTCATCTCACCTCATACTAAACCACTCCTTTTACTAAGCTCATAACGCCTGAACTACCTAACTGCCACCTAAGATTTTGTGATGATTGACTCGTTTCTTTTTTTTTTTTCTCTTTATTTATTTATTTATCATTTGGAACACTCAGTCTTCTTACAAGGCTCAAAACCTAAAAGTGTTCAAATACCACCCCGCCAATGAGAAATCGTCACTCAAGTTCCGCCTTTCCAGTTTTACAATATAACAAGAAGATGGTCATCACTCCTAGCTAGTTCCATTACTTAACCGTGTTGCTTTACAAATAGATATTTTCTTACCAAGCATTAAACTTCTGCCATACTGTTCACAGCCAAATAAAGCAGTCGAGCATAACCGACATCAGAGGTTTATATAACTGCATGATTATAACTTGCATTTGACGTAACACAACTGAAAAGAAAAGAAAATCAGAATTGAATAAATCAACAGAGTAGTGAACAGTTACCATGAAGATGATCTTCCAAAGATCCCAAGGGCATGAATTCATAGACAAGAAGTCGCTGGTCCCCATCAGCGCAGTATCCAATCAAACTCACTAGATTAGAATGGTGTAAAAGGCTGAGCATGAGAACCTCCACAAGAAATTCCCTGTTACCCTGAAGCCCATTTCTGTCCAATTGTTTCACAGCAACAACCTGGAAAAGAATCAGGAAAAACACGTCAGGAGGAACCAAAAATAATAAAGGAATGTCTGATTAAAGACCAATCAAAACAAGTAGCTAGTAATAAAATTCCAAGGGAACGCTTTTGAAAAGAATCATAGGCTTTAAAGTACAGGGTGTTCACTTTAGTGCTTCCATTATAAGGAATAATAGAGGTTTACATAAAGCATGTGTGATATACTGCACACAATAAAAACTCTCGTGCCATATTTAATTGACCAGACTGAGTGATGGGAATTGTAGCTTGAAAGGATTAGTAATCTCCTCGGACCAATAGTGAAGAGGTGAGAAATATCACATCCCCAATGTTCCGTATGTCCCAGGTACATGCAATCCATCTTTTAATGTCAGGAATGTGGTCCCTTCAGATCTATGGTCCAATCCCATGTCAAGTCCGGTCAGTCAAACGGACCCTCCAAGTATTTGAACAGAGTGACACACTTCCAGTACTCACATCAAGCATTAGGGGTGCATTTATTTAACTGTACTAACAGGAAAAAGGTATATTCCTATAGGCACATAGCCGGTGTGCATCTAAATACCTCCAATAGAGGATGAAGGAATCTTTTCAACCACAACTCCACTAAGCAATACCTACACAAAATCTAGAGAAGTATCTAGAAAGTGTTCTAGACAAACCAAAGAGAGAAAGTCGCCATTAATTTCATAACACAGAACACATGCATTCATGTAAGATCCTGAAATTTGATTTTCATCAAATTGGCTATACAATACTACCTCTCATAAAAGAATCCAAAGATTTTCTAAAGCATTGCAACAGACGATACATTTATAACTTGGTGCAATTTCAGTTGAAGTAGCAAGTGTTTCGATGATGCAATTTACATACATTTGTAACCATTTTTTTATCTTTGAAGAATAAAAAGGAAAAACAAATCACCAACCAATAAAAGATCACAGCTAGGCCAACAAATTATTCGACAATGATTCCCTCGCAGCATGTTTGGATTATAACTTCACAGGATAAAATGGTGTACCTTTGCATGCCCATAACAAGAATGCAAAATGACTCACACAGCATTAACAGATAGGACAACCAACTTGGGGATAACGTTTTATAAGCTCCACTGTTATTTGTTAATGAGTACTAACCGCGCGTCCTTTATAGAATTAAATTAACAATGATGAACAAAGAAAGGAATAAATTACTTGGCCTGTGCTTTCAAGACGCCCTTTGTATACGCTCCCAAATCCTCCTTCCCCTATGAAAGATTCTGGCCTAAAATTCTTTGTTGCTACGGCAAGCTCACGGAAAGTGAATGTCTGTGCAGCAATATTGACAGCAGGTGCATCCTTTAGTATCGGTGGATCCTTCTTTGACCCCCCGTTGCTTCTTGATTTAAGTCTATCTGCCCCTGCAAATTCATCCAAGACAATCATGCGGATATCAAGTACCAATGACAAGCAAATCAAGCCATTTCAATAAACAAAAATGAGATCAATACTTAAAACTCAACATGTCGACCACAGAGAAATTCTAAAAATTGCATGCCTCTAGTTCAAATATACTAAGGCTGTGCTTGGATCAAGGATTAGGGATGGGATTTGCGAAGGGAAAAGGAAATGCAAGGGATTTCTCCCCACAAATTCTAGTCGGTTTCCTTGACCTTTCTTTCCCCTCAATAAGTCCCTCCCAAAATTCTTGATTCGAACAGACTTGGAAACAAATCAATTTATTAGTCCTCTTTAAGTCCAGGACCATGTCCGACAAAAGCCTAAAATCACCAGATTGAGCTTCTAGTGTGACTAAGTGAAAGACCTATGCACCGTAGACATCATTGATTCTATTATCCTAACAAACAACTCCTTGATTCTCCAATTACAATCAAAGTAATACTCAAGCAAAATTATGTTAAGGTATCATATAATGTATAAAGAAAATTGATAATTCTGATTAGATGCAACCAACAAAAATGATCTACAGACCAAATGCAACAAAGCTGTTGATGGAACAAAGGTGTCCAGATCGGATCAAACAACTACCCATGCGTCCATACAAACATAAACGTATACAATTTGTTTGTAACGATATAGATAACGAGAAGAGACTAACCAGAAGCTAATCTAGATATGTTGGAGGGTACCGTTGGGTGGTTTTCTTTGTGATGACCTCTATGTTTGTCGGGGTTGAGCTTTCCTTCCTCCGTTGAATCAAAACACGAAAAACAACCCATTTATCTTCCGCCCTCCGAAACCCCAAATCCCTTTCTTCTTAAGATCTCAGATTTACCCAAAAATGGATCAACTCTTCATATTCTTGATCTAATAAAAACAAAGAGCCATCGAAATCCAAGGGGTCATTTTTATCTCTTTAGGTAATCTAGACGGACAAAGCTCGACCAATCAAGGAGACAAAAATATCAGATGTGAAAAGACAAACGCAAATCCAATCAAGATTGTGACATGATCTTGGAATTGGTTTCGGAACAGAGAGAAAAATGGAAATAGATAGTTGGCAGTATTGTTGGTTGGGACAGAGCTGTTGCCGGCTTTTTTATCTTTTCACATGAGAAGAGGCCGTGGTGTTGAGTGTGCTTACATATTTAACAACCAAAAAATCATATTTCCATTCCCCTTTGACCAAAACCACTGTATGACTTCCAGATCTTCTCTCTCTAGATTATATGTAATGGGAAATGGGTTTGATCCAAATTGTGCGTACAACAGTAATAACGCCAAGATAAATGTTTACCAAAGAAAACGGTTGCCTGGGTTAATGCGGATGGTCAGGGAAACGGGTCAAAGGCCGCGTGGCGAAAACAGTCTCTCTTTGATGATGGTAAAACAAGAATTAAGTTTCTAACAAATTAAGAACCAAGTTAGAAATTTTATTTATCTTGATTAAAAATAAATCGGATTAAAAAATATATTCGACTGCAAATAATAAGACGGCCTAATTACTTGGACCAAAATTTTATATATAAAAAACAAAAAAAAATTTCCACCTATGTGCTTCTGCCCTTTTGTCTATGAAAATTACTTGGATTAAAATTTTACATATAAATAACAAAAAAAAAACCCATATTATTCATTTTAGTTCTTAAACTATATTGCTAATTGTGTTGTGTATGGTCGGAATCAAATAAGAAAAATATGCCAGTAATTATTAGGACGTTGTCTTTAACTAAGAAAAAAATAAATAAAGGGATGAGAGAGTAGGGGTGAAAGTTTAAATCGGAAAACCGAATCAAACCGGTAAACTAAACCGAACCGACAGTTTGGTCCGGTTTTTTAATCTAATCGGTTCGGTTTAAGATTTTTTTAAAAATTCAGTTCGGTTTTCGGTTTTAGTCACTTAGGAACCAAACCGGTTCTATATTAAACTCTAAAAAATATAAAAATCTAGATTGATACATGTTTTTTTAAGTCTCAAACTAGTTTTTTTTTTTTACTTTGATTTTTTACGAGACTTTAATTTTACTATGATTTATAATTTTATATATTAACTTTAAAAGATTTTAATTTTTAAAAAATTTTTTTAACTTGGACTTAGGCCTAATCAAATTAAAAATCGGTATTAAAATAAAAATCAATCCGAATTTTGTCCATTTAGCAAGAAACTCTTAATTTTTTAGAAGTTTTTTTAATTTTGAATCCAAATCCAATCAAACCGAAACCGGACCGATACCAAACCAAATCAAACTGAAATAGTTCGGTTCGATTTCAGTTTACAAAATCTCAAACCTCAGTTACCGGTTTGGTCCGAGTTTTCTAGGAGGGAGGGGGGATCATATGACTCCACAATTTTAGGAAGGAGAGAAAAAAGTTCTACTCCAATAACATAAAAATAAAATGACCATTAGATGAAAATAATCTCTCTAACTATTTCATTTTTTGAGATATTAAGAAAATAAATTTCTAACACTCATGTGTATTTCATTCCATTAAAACGACAAACATGTTGAATTTAAAATTTTACAACTATATCAAAATAGGAAATTATAGTATTATCCAAAAAGTATATTACAATTTTGAAGTGACTTTTCAAAATACTTACAGAGCAATCTAAACTAAGTAAATTGTGGCTCGGTCAAATCTGTGTCGACGGCGTTGACATGGGCCCGATATGGGGGGTCTTCAAGACTTCAACTTGTTCTTCGATACTTATTGTGAAATACCAAAGGCAGAAAGTAGCATCATAACTTATAAAGTTCAATAAATAATCATATACCTTACTCAATTCAACTATACAAGGATAATAAAGCACAGTTTAAGAAAAGTGATAACACATAAATGCAAGAATAAGATAAGAACAGTGCAAGTCAAGTATCATTTCGAGTCATCAAATCATCCATTTTGTTATCCAAAGTATATCCATGATGTTCTCATACGCTATGATTCCAATGCCTATATTCGTAATTACGTTCCCAATCATTAGTTCTCGTTTGTCATGTTCTTAAATATTATATTCCCAATCCCTTGCTTAGTTTGGATTGAAGGGAGGGTAGGTGAAGAAAAGGGAGGGGAGGAGAGATGAAGAAATGTGGAATTACAAATTTTTTACGTGTTTGTTTATGGAGGGGAAAGTCAGATTTAAAAAAAAAAAAATCATATTTGATTAAGGAAGGAAAGTGAATATTATATCCTGTTTTACTATTTTAACCTTTCATTTTGAGGCCAAAATAATAGGTCAATTTAAATTTATTGTTCTCTTTCTATCTCAACACATAAAATATGCTTGAGCAATTGACCATGTATGTAATCAAATAAATATTATTAATAAAATAACTAAAAAACAAGTAATTATTTTTGTTACTTTGCAAAAAAAAAATTAACATCCTAAAACAACTAATAAAACTAGAAATGAAATTTGAAAATGAAAATTCATACTTAGAGTTTGTGTATTAATAAATAACTTTGGTAATTATCTTTTTTTTTAAATTAGCGTAAGGTTAAATTAATATATTGATGTAAACAAAAATACATCCTTCCGAAACCTTTATGTTGGCAAGGTGCCAAAGCAGGACTCCTTCCGAAATTCCAAGACAAGAGTCCACCACATAAAATTAACATACAAACAATTTTTTTTTTTTTATGAAGGAAAAAATATATATATAAGTGATGAGAGTGTTTCAAACTTATAATTGTAGAAGATAAGAAACCAACCTTCCTGAAGAAGAGCTTTGTATAGGTTTACAACCTCAAGGAGAAATTTGTATAATTTATCTTTTTTTTTTAATCTGCAAATGTAATATCATATTATAAATCAAAACACCCACAAAGTAGTATATCCAATATTCCACCATACGTTGGCAAGTTGCCAATATGATGTGTTAATATTTGGCCCTTGGATGTTATCCTGTACATATTTTGGTATTCCATTGCTATTTATTTTTTAAATGGTTATAATTGACATTATAAATTAATTTAAACCACAATATCACCTTACTTTCCTTCTATTTTCTTTCAATTTTGGAGGTGAAGTGATATGCTTAAAACACTTTGTTAGAATAGTAATGGTTAAATTGTTATTAATGTTTAGTTGCAAGGGTATTATTGTCCTTTCATGTAATTAGGGTTACCTAGGGTTTCTAGGTTTTCTCTATATATTGATGTATTGGCTCCTTGTAACATTATCACTCAATAATACAATTCTCCTTTCTCTAGTTTCACAACATGGTATCAGAGCATAAGATCTAGGCCTGTGGAATACTCGCTTTCCGGCGGGCGGCTTATGCCTTGCCGCCGTCCGCCGGTTGCCGCCGGCTGCATTAGGGTCCTGTTGTCAACGAGTTCAAGCTTCACGTCTGTTTTACTCGCAAAACCTTTTGTCGTCACATTGATAAGTGGTTCAATTTTGCTTTCCGGAAGTCTGTTAAAAGACTTTGCCCCAGGTTGCCATCGTCTGGTCTCTGTTTTCACGAACCCTCGTCATCGTCTGGTCTCTATTTTCATGAACCCCCCTGATGTGCCGCACTCTCTGATGTTGTTCCACCTCTGATGCTGTCCGCCTCCATCTGCCGCGCCTCTGGTTTCTCACCCACTGGTCTCTGGTTCTGTTTCTTCCGCCTCTGGTTCCCTTATCTATTCTTGCCCTCTCTGGTTTGGTGTTTGCTGTTTCGCCCTCTCTTCCAGTGAAATGGAAATCTCTAGTAGCGGAAACTAGGGTTTCGAAGAGAAATTGCTTCTGCCCCTCAAGTTTGTTTTGATTATAGTTTGATTCCCAAACTTTGCAATATTTGATTTTGGTCCCTGCAGTTTAGACTTTTGGTGAATTTATGGACAAGTCTTTCTTTTGTTGGTTGGTTGTTAAATCCCCGTTTGGTGTGCCAAGTGGCCCCAAGTTGTGCCGTGTGGCACCTTGTTGTGATCCTTGTTGGGTCCTTTGTTTCTCTCTTCCCGTGCGATTCGGGGTTCGCATGTGAGGGGGAGAACTTGTCCCATATTTCTTTGTTAGTTATATTCTACTGCATTTGTTTGGGTACCAAAATTAGTGACTCTTTAATGAGATCGAAGTTGTCGAGGAATCGAAGTTGTCAAAGACATCAGTTGGAGCATCTCTTTTTCATGTTGGCAAACCCATAATGCTCTCCATGCTCGCATCATGTGTTTGAGGGGGAGTGTTAGAATAGTAATGGTTAAATTGTTATTAATGTTTAGTTGCAAGGGTATTATTGTCCTTTCATGTAATTAGGGTTACCTAGGGTTTCTAGGTTTTCTCTATATATTGATGTATTGGCCCCTTGTAACATTATCACGCAATAATACAATTCTCCTTTCTCTAGTTTCACAACACACTTGTACACTTATCCTTCCATTTCCCTCCATATCACTCACTTTCCTTCCTAATATTCAATCCAAACACAACAAAAACCTCCAAATCCCTTACCTCCCCTCCAAATCCCTCAATCCAAGCTAGGTGTAAGTTTTTTGTTCAACGTGTTCGGACACTAACTTAACTACCTAAACTTCGCACACAATGATTAGACTTAATAAAAAATGAACACGACATAGTTCAAGAAATAATTTGGCTAAAAGACATGAGACGACTTAAGACATAACTCGGCTTAAAACGTAGTCGGCTTAAGTCATAGCACGACTTAAGCCAACCTATTATAATCCATGTTCATTGGGCAGCTGTTATAAGAGTAGGTGTCATGACCCATCCCATTATAGGACAAATTAGTGACCGGCCAATGAACTAAACTCACTAAGGCTTAATACTCAAAAAGTTTTAAGAACTTTTCAAACCGTCATGCCAACATACTAAATCCATGATTATATCATAGTCAACGGCATCACGAATATTACAATATCAAAACACAAAGGAAAGTGAGCATTAAGTACCAACATCTCCAAAAGCATCAGTCAAAACAGGACTTGCCAATAGCTTTTAGTACAATTACACATAACCAAACAAACTAGTATGCAAAAAGAGACAACTAAAAATCGAAGGTCTTCTCACTGTCTATCGACCTGCTCCTTTGACCTGACACATTGCATAATAACATTCATTAGCACAAAGCTATTTTGAATTCAAATATGAAGTCTTACAAGTTTTCCATATCAACCATCTAAACATACAATAAAATGATGTTAAATAAACGTAATACATATCATAAAGCATGGGTTATAGCTATAGTCAATTATAAAAAATAACCACATTTAACATTCAGTTCAACGACAACCGATTATTGTTGGCGAGAGCGACCCCCTATGCATACATAACATCATATGGGATGACGTCATCCATTTAATCACATTAGCCATGGTTATCACTCTTATTTTATCGCCTCCCGTTATTTCTATTCCCCTAGTGGTTGGGGTACCGTTTGAATATTTTATTAACACATTTCATAAATATGTTTATTGATTAATTCATTACTTGCTAGATACACGAATTATAGTGTATAGGCATGCCGTTTCATATTTGCAAAGTAGTCATCTTTTGGTTCAAACATCACATGCTTAATTTACGAAATACAAGTAAAATAACACATTTGAACTAACCTTTGCAAAATCATTTAATATATCACCAAATGTGTGACAACCTTCCTTCCATGTTCCCTAAACCACATAAACATCATACTCAATATCCAAAACTTCAAAGTAGAACTTTAAATGTAAACTCTTATGGTCGTAACCAAAATAATCGGCTTTCCCACCTTAAGAGAGGCTCGGAACCATGTAACTATCTTTTAAAGTCTTATTCTATACCTCAAATTGTATAAGATTTGTGAGAATTAGTCATATGTGAACCCATGGTAGAAAACCAAGCAAAATTCCATTTATGTTGACTACCGGTCGCTAGGGCAATCGACTGAGTGGCTGGTGAGCAACAGAGACGAACCAGAGGTTTGTAAACTACCATTGTTGAACATCAAGGCCTTAAATACTCCTCCAAGGACTTAGGCTGTGTTCGGTTAGAAATTTCCCAAAAATTTTCTGAAAAATTTTTGGAGAAATTTTTTCCCAAATACTTTTACTTTTTTTCTAAACAATTTCATCTCTCTATAAAAGAAGAGAGAGAGAGCACCTCGAAAACGCTGAAAAAATTTAAATGCCAATTTTTTTCTAAAATATCTACAGCAAACAACATCTCAGAGTATTTTTTCTCAAAAATCGTTTCAGAAACACTCAACCGAACATACTCTTAATATCAGTACACCCAACTACCCTTAGGACCTACTTACAGAGAGTTGAAAGCTAATCACTCACCTCCTATGGTAAAAATCAAATTTCTCAGGTTGGAAGTGACTCTCTACTTCTCCTTCTCTAGACTTCCAATATGCTCGCTCTCTCTCTCTCTCTCTCTCTCTCTCTCTCTCTCTCTCTCTCTCTCTCTCTCTCTCTCTCTCTCTCAGAATGGCAAGCATGAAATGAGATTTTTGAAAGATTCTTTGCTTTAATCAGATAAATTGAGAGAAAAGGGTGATGCTGCCAAGTACCTTATGAGGTGTCCCCCTCATATCAATAATCTACTAACTCATTTCATGCAAGCCAAACTTTTTAAACATTTAATAGCTATCAATAAGTCAAAATTATATAATCTACTCAACTCCTTGGCCCTTAATTTACAATCTAGTGCTAATATTACACTATATGCCCCCTAAGTTCAATATAATCCTAAAAATCAAATCGCATATCGATTAATTCTCGAAATTAACTCTTAGGTCCCCGATCACTAATCCAATTGTGTTTCTTATCTTCATAGATAGCTATGATTTTACACTATAAACCTTCAAGTTTCGATTTGGGATCACGCAGAGTGTCCTCAAAGTCCAAGTCCACCTACAACTATGTTATCATGCATATGCTTTGAGTGTACAAGGTCAACTAAGTCATGTATTATGTCTGTCAATCTCCAAATAATACATAGGTAGACCAAGAAATAAAAACAGGCAATTATATGAGACACACATAATGATAGATGACATTTAATCCCACCTAGATGTTCATGCATTAATCATACTTTCGTTCCATATGATCGTGATATACATGTTATGAATATGTCACATCAAGCCTTGAGACTCAAGATGTCTCTAGGTTGGGAAAGTTTGGTCTAGGATGATTCCAATCAACATATTTTACAATTTGGTTATGCATACGAAATTCTAGGTATTCGAACGACGTTAATTCTATAGAGAAAAATGTAGGTGAAACTTGTCAATCTAGATTCACATAATATTGGGGTCTACTTGAAATTTGTAGAAGGTTAGGTGGGTTGTGAGGTTTTACTAAAGTACTATCCTAGAAGGTAGTATGCAGTAACAAGGTAATTGATCAATCGCCTAGGGATTCAGCTTCATTCCGTACTTCCTTAATACCACGAGGTCTCTTCTAGATCCGTCAGGTGCTGGCCGACCACCTTGCTCTTTGTCAACATGTCGTCCACGTACACCTCCATATTCATTTTGATCTGATGCTTGAGCATGCGATTAACTACAGGTCTCTCTTATTGCGTTCATGCATTACTCAAATCTATTGTATAAATTAGAAAGTACGTGTAGAAATTATTTATTGAGTTTTATCGCTCATGGTGTAATTTTTCTGTTCTGGACTTTTTACTCTAGGTACCAAGAACAATACTGAAGAATTTGACTTCCAAATCAGTGAAGATAGCATATCCGAGAAAGACCAAATTGCACACTGGTTTACCTAGATTAGTTTTAAGTTATGTACTTTTCAAATTCCAAATGTAATTTTGTTTAATTTCAGTAATTGTAATCAAACTCCTATTTTACCAAGTTATGAAATGAAGACCTTTTTGGTTAATTTGAGTTCTTTTAAAAATTAACGTCTTTAAAAATTCTGGACATTACATGAGTCATGTACGAAATCCCACTCAGCTTTGCGTAGGGTGGGGTACTCTCTACTATTTAAGTAAATGGTTTGAAGAGAAAGATAAAAGGAAATGTTTTCCACTTTTTCCAAAGGGGAAAAACAAGTGGAAAGATATATTTCTTCCATTTCATTTTCTTGGTTAAGGTTATTATTGTTTTCATCAAGTGGGATGACAAGACTTTGACGTAGTCTAACATTGTTCACCAATTGATATTAGTGTTTGTTTATTGGCAGCAAATGAGGAGAACAATTCCTCCATGTCTTCTATGCTTATAAATAAAGGGGAAGTCTAGAATTCCTAGAAATGGCCCAAAAAATGGGTCACATCAAATTATCTCAATTCATTTCCTCTTCTTTCTATTCATCCACTCTCATTTCTTTTTCTTTTTCGTTTTTATTTCCTCTTTCTTGTTCCTTTTTTTTTTAAAACCTGTCTTTGATTTCTATCTCTTACTCCTTCCTTCTTGAAACCTTTACTTGTTATTTTAGTTTTTTCCGTAAAAAATTTCAAACTGAATAACATCACTCTATTTGGCCTCCCATTACTAGGGACGGACGCAGAAATCAAAGCTAGTAAGGTCAAAATCTTAATTAAAATTACATAACAAATTTTCTTCTAACAAGAGATAAATATGAAATCTTACTAACATATTAATTTAAGACACCACTCAACGACTTTTTCTATTTAAGAAAAGATTTAAAAAATGGTCATTCGTTAAATAAAAATTAAGATGTCTTTTCATAGGGAACCAATTTTTTGGAACCAATTTTCTGGGTTGTTTCTGGGAATTCCATTCTTTTAATTTTAAAATTGTGTAAGTTGTTGCTTCTTTCATGACTGCCCTATAAAAGTATATTTTATAAAAATATTAAATGTTTTAGTTACTAAGGACAAAATAGTGATAAAATTTTAGGCAACCCACCCAACACTTTCACACTTCTCCAACTATTATGTATTTTCTAACACTACATGAATTTCAATTGCATAAATGTCTTTCATTGCTTAAACATAAGCCCTTTGATCTCTCATACATATCTGCACATATGGGATTTGTAATTTCTAGCACGGGTCTTGTGTCGGACACATAAAACTGCACAAATAGGATTTGTAATTTCTAGCATGGGTCCTGTGTCGGGTACATAAAACTCCCAACTAAATATGTAAACATCACGGGAATGTGTAATGTAAGAAGTTCTTAAGACACTATGTGACAATATCCAAGAGAAAAATAGTTACTCATCAATAATCATCCAGATGGAAAATAGCATATGAATTTTGCTAGCACTTGCAAGGCTTACTATGTTTTCTAAGTAAAATGTTAGCTATACCATGTATGAAAGAATGGAGACAGGGGACAAGTAGTGACAGTTGTTATTTCATCAATTTTATAAAACTATTTTATGGAATTTAAAAAAAAAGATAAGATAAGATAAGATAACCCGTCATATTCTACTAGAATTTGTTGTATTTACTTTAAAACTGCATAGACGACTGCTAGTAGATTTTTTTTAATATAAGAAAATTAAATGTAGCTTTAAGTATGACAAGGATTCTATAAATGTTTATAAATTTTAGTATAAAATTGTTTGAAGATTAAATATTTAGTTCTTGTTTTATAGAAAATAAACTTTTTAAAGTTAAAATATCATAGATCATACAAATTGTTTGGTTATCATAAATAATATTAATCTTGTAACGACCACATTTTTATGGTTTTGTTAATTAGTAAAAGTAACACATTTCGCAACAGAGCAAAATTTTTCTTTAATTAAAATGGTTCAATTTCTAAAATATTTATTATTTGTTGGCAAAACAACCAACCAATAACCATGTTCAAAAAATAGATTCAAAACCCAAATCGTTAATTATAGTCAAACCACGACCTAAATCGGAGACATGCTAGGTACTCGCACACGACTGCCATTGATATAACCATGGCTTTTAGACTTCCGTCACATCCAACTCTTGAATTGGGTCCATCTCAGCCTATTACTCGGTACTTGGTGAGAAATGTTTGGGGTGATAATTTACTTTATGAGTTTTATCACTCAGTAGAGTAACCAAACTATTCCCATAACTTACAAGCACACGTAATATCCCAAATACTCATATGAACAATAATCGCACATCAACATGCAAAGTCTTCCATAAGTCCTTCCACATTTGAGTACATTTCATTTAGTATTCCTCTTGTTTGATGCTCCCATATACCAGGCTCTTGAACACTATACTCTCGATCATTAAGCTCCTACTCCTTGCAAGGCCATGAGACATTGTCCCCCTTGCAAGGCCATGGCACAACTCAAAGTGCTAACACGGCTCACTAACACCGACATGACTTATAGACATTTCATTTTCAGTTCATATCATTGATGCAACGCTTATTAATGCTCGATGTTTCTCATCCATCAGGCTCTTGAACATTATGACTCACATACGTGTCATAACATGATTCACAGACATTGACACAACTCATGAACATCACCAATCTCCTTAACCCTCATTATCACAACAAATCAACAATGATTGATTCTGGTCATTCGTCACCATCACATCAACAAGATCATCTAACCCTGCTATTTCATTAGGTTCAAATTTCATACTTGCATGATATAATCATTATCAATGCATCACGCAATATGTATATTTTGTAGCTATGAAATAACTTCAATGTAAACTCAAATCTAAATCACACGCTTCATTTGTGGGTACTAAATCACAGATCAGTCTCAACAATCAAGCAGTCCGTTAAATAGTCATACAGTAATAACGTAGATAATAAATCAACACATAAAATCATGAATCTAGTTCACCTAAGTTCAGATCCAACCCAATCCAACACCCATAAACCACCATATTTATTCATCAATATGTATGCTATATTCGAACCACACAACAACACATTTAAATTATCTATGCATAGGGACTACGTTCTAATATTCTACGTTTCGTGTAACGCAAAAAAATTAATAATCATAATCTCACAATGATCAATCACGACACACCGCACCACCCTGCAAATTTGTAGTCGTTCATCAAATAAACTAAAAATTGATAGGAGCTGTAATGATCGTATATATAGAGGAAAGGAAAAAGAGTCCAACATTGATTAGGAAACCAGAATATAAACTTGATTACGAAGAATAGGATCCAAATATGACTAGGGTACTAGAGATAATTAGAAGTTGATTTGGATTGAATTAATAAGGAACCCCGAATTGATTGAGATTCAAATGCGTGGGAAACCAAATCGGTAATTATAGAATAAAATAAAATAAAATAATCAAGGATATACACACAAAATAAATTGAAATAATCAAGGATACACACACACACATATAAATACTTGAATAACCACACGCATCATAGGTTCAACAAATCTTGACGTTAGGTCACTCAAATAATTACAAAAATATATAATTATATAAGGGCAATAAAATCCAAAATTAGGAGATTATAAATGTTATAAAATGACTTGAATTTCCAGATCGTTACAGAACTTATAATAACTATCAATATACGAATTATGCTCAGATGGCAAGGTTCTAGCTAGCGACATACAAAATATCTCATTATCAATTAACATGTTCATTGTCTCTTACTTAAAATTTTGACTTCGTCTCTGCTCATATCGTTAAAAACAGAATAAATTTCAGAAAAACCCGCTCGATTCTATTAGAATCATAGTTCATAGCCCTTGTATTTTCTAAAATCACAGTGCATACCTTACTTTTTTTTTACTCTATGTAACACTCAAGTCCATCTGCCATAATATACCTATTATATCTTTTTATTTGTAAATGGTATAAAAATGTCTTTAATATCTTTTATTTGTTGACAAAAATATCTTCCTATTTTTTTACATAATTGATGCCTTATTTTCATAAAAATAAAAAGATAAGTTCATATATTAAAAATGCTATAGCCTTAATTTTTTTTAGAGAATTTTATTTAAAAAATTATCTTTCATAAGTTTTGCATTAAATTTTGTAGAATTATTGTTTGGTCTTCAAAAGAGAAACATAAGAAGTAAACAAAATTTGAAAAATTTAAAAACTTTACTAATCTCTCAAGGTTTTTTATTTTAAAAATTATTTTTATCCATTTAAAGCTTGTTAAAATTTTTATATTTTTTATTCCTCTTATGGTGAAAAGAATGACCAGAAAATTATATTTCAATATATTGAAATATAATTTTCTGGTCATTCTTTTCACAATTTTGTAGTCTTGATGAGAGGAATAAAAAATACGAAATTTTTTAACAAGTTTTGAAAAGATAACAATAATTTAAATTTTTTTTTTTTTTGAGACTAGTGAAGTTTTTAAAAACTTTCAATTTTGTTTTTATACTTTTTATGTTCTTCTTTTTGAGGAGAATCAATAATCTTATAAAATTTAACTTAAAACTTACGAATGAGAATTTTTTAAATAAAATTATTTTAAAAACTTAAGGTAAGTGGGTGTTCAATGTATGAATATGCTTTTTTATTCTTATAAAAAGCAGACATCAATTATGTAAAAAAAAAGGTATTTATCAATTAGTAAAAAGTATTAAAGGTATTTTCATACTACTGTATAAAAGAAAGGGTAAAATAGGTAATATCGTGATAAAAAAGGATTTGAGTGTTACATAGAATAAAAAAAACAAGAGTGTATACTGTGATTTTAAAAAATACAAAGGTATGCAGTGTAATTATATTAAAATTGAAGAGATTTTTCTGAAATTTATTTATCCTTTTATATATTATATATATATATATATATATATATATATATATATATATAGGGGGAGTGTAGTTTCTGTAGTTAGTTAAACAAGAGAATTCCCACTACGTTCCATAGTCGCCAACGTTGACTCAACAAAAAGTGGTGCGTGTCCCCATCTACACAATCAACCGCGCACCAGTGTGGCCACACGTTTACGAAATACTTCAATTATTAGCGAATCCAACCGGATATTTTCATAATTATTGCTACTTTTTATATAGAACTGACAGACCATTCACATCATTTTTTCAAGAGTAATGCGAAGAACACATAAGCCATTGAATACACGTAGGTCCTTAATAATTTGAAGATTTTATGTGCATTTAACAATTTCGGACATGTTAATATTAGTTTAGGATTATGATTATGTACCCTAATCTGTTTAGAACTCTAACTCTATCTCTCCTATATATAAGAGCCTTTGTACATTGATTTAATACACAATAATATATAGAGTTACTTTCTCTCAATAAATCTAACATGGTATCAGAGCCATAGGTTAAGATCTATTAGATTTTAGTTCACCAGCGGGCGACATAACCCTTCATGTGTATCCAGATGTATCCGGAATATATGTGTTTCTAGACTTTTTGTTTTTTCAAATAGCATAGGTGTCTCAAACATAAATTTGCTTTAAAAATAAATTCTTTTTTAGCAGTTATCAAACATATTCTTATTTTACGTGATCAAGATTCTTAGGATTGTTCTCAAACATCCCTAGTTTGTTTTCTCGTTTAATGAAAAAAATCTTCAGATTCTGAGAATTTAGTTGCCTTTGCCATAAATTATTGGGTATAATGTCAGCCTTTGATTGTTTGTCTTGACGAAGAAAGAACATCTATAGGAACGCGTTTCTTTTTGGAATGAAGACAGGTGATGTATACCAATAATGCTACTGACACCATATTTTTTATCTCATATTTTATTCCATGATGAAGTAAAAGAAGACAAGTGATTGTGAGTGAGAGAAAATTGTGCATTTGGCCGTGTCATGCATTTAGTCAAATTATGCTCACACCGTGTTGTAGGAAAAAATATGCGAACAAGTTGATCGGATTCAATTCCATAAAATAATATCAGTAATCGACAACTCAAAAATTATAGAACGAAATTATAATACCGATTCGGAAAATAGAATACGTTACCAACCGAGTCCTGTGAAATCACAGTTCCCTTAAAACAGATTCGCCGCCTCCCGTGGGTGTTGGAGGATCACTCCGGCGCCTGTTTCCCAGGGTAAAACGGCTCACTCGGTCGATGGAACACCACCCGATCGACCGCCTGTCGAACAAACTGTATTTGTGTGTCTCTCTCCACAAAACACGAAAAACCAAAAGAAAATCGTATAGACACAAAACTTCCAAGTCATTCTTCGTTCTCGGTGTGCCGAAATAAAAAATAGGATCCACTATAAATAGAATCCATAAACTTTCGAAACCGCTAGAATCATAAACAAGGAGATTAATAGGGTCATTGATGGACATCAATAGCGTTATTGATGGACATCAAAGCGACCATGAATGAGTTGTAAATGCGGAGACTTTCCAGTTGCCTCGTGAGACCCTCCGGTGTCCCAATTTCATTCACAATCCTTTCAAATTTCCAACACGTGTTATATTTAAAGTTAGCATGCTTTTTGATTCAGTCTAGCAGTCGTCAAGTGGATTAGGTGTATATTGGTTTTGACATGGTAAGAAAACATATAACGTTTAGGCTAAAATATTGTTTAGCACTAGGATGAATGGGAAACATAGTGGTTGGAGAGCATCGTGATTGCGAAGCACGATTAGCAAAAATGTTATAATCGTTATCTAATAGGAGTACCATGACGAATGAGAGTACCATGATGGAATTTTGACATAAAATTATATAACGTGATCATACTCGAAAACCTATTGATCAAATTATATTACATGGTCATAATTGAAAATATTGATGAAATATATATGACGTGGTCATAATTGAGTATTGGTTGAATTGAGAACTTTGATATTGTGATATCACTTATCAAACAAGACTTGACATTTTGATATTTCATTTCAATACTTACGCATTATTGTTTTCAAATTAACTATTTATTCATCATCGTTGTACATCACATTATTTCAAACATTAAAAAAATAATAATCTAAAGGGTACGATTTTCTTATTAAGTGTCAAAATTCATGGTGTGTTTTTTTTTTTGCCCCTAAAGTTTCATGCTAAGGATGAATGAAGACAGAGCAGAACTTGAATACCTCTCTAGAAGACGATGCCATCGAGCCTTAGTTCACTTAATTAGCCTAGAGTTGCTCTCACTTTCTTTGCAAAGTGTTTTTTATGTACTTTTTGTTAGTAAATTTTATTCCCTAACTCATGTATTTTGATTTGGATGTTTATCTATTTAGATTCTATGTTTTTAAATAAAATATTTGAAATTTTCTTTTATTTTTCTTTTATTAACGTGTCCCAAAATCGGGACGTTATAATATTTATGATGTCACATAACTAAATTTAAAAAAAAAAGAATAATATTATTATTATGAAAAATACCACACACATATATGACTAGTAGTCTTAAAAAGTAATATTTTGTGAATTATCATGAATACAAGAAATATTCCTATTTATTGTATATTAGCAGAACCGTTTAAAAAAAAAGTGTGATATTGTTATTATAAAAAACATCACACATTTATAACAAATAACCTTAAAGAATAATGTTTTGTGAGTTCCTATGAATACAAACTATATAATGGGCGTGTTAGTTATTGTTACGTATTAGCAGAATCGTGACATTTGCTGCCCTTCCAGGATCTCCAATAGCTAGGCCATTAGAGTTGGGACAGCATGATTGCAAGGCACGAGGGACAGATATCTACAGTCTCATGGGAGATAATCTTAGTGCATCGAGGACATATGGGGTTGACATGGGCTACCGCTAAGGGACCTCGTGTTGTCAGGAAGAGCTTAGCCCAAAACTTTCCGTACTTCTATCGTGGTAATTGTCACAAGGTCGAATTTTTTAACGAGATTTAGCTTGTGGTGATACTAATTAAATTTCACAAAAGATTTTGTCAATTAACTTGTTGAATAAAAACAAAATATAGTCTACGACACAGTGTTTACAGGAAACTCTTTCCAACCAATGTTTATTCACTAAGGACTTACACTAAAAATCAAATCTGGCAACTACTGATAACCACCTATTAAAACTGTCAGAAAACAGCCCTCTGACAGCTTTCAGAGACACCTATTTAAGTCCAGCTCACTTGCCCATAAAATTAACTTGACTGCATGTTTTATAGGAGTTAGCCCAACACAAAATATGCCACCAGGTCACATATTCTAACCCCTTGCCTTCCTGATTGAAATGTTCCACAAGCTTACTACCTTGTAGCATCTATGCCTCAATTTTCTGGGCCGTAACTTACATCATTAGCTGCTGCTTGTCTAAAGGACCAATGACACTACCAAGTTGGCATTACTAAGTCTCTTTGTCAAGACATGTCCCTGTTATGTCTTGCTCGTTGCATGTCCCGCCAGCTACGTAGACACGGGTGTAAAGTGCCACCCTTGACCCTGTAACAGTAATTCACAACGCCTAACAAGAGTGGGCAAAATAAATAATTTTAAAGTTTGAATGAAGTAGTAAACAATCGGTGAATCAAAAATCTGTCAATAGACAATCAAATATAAGTAATATGTGCAATAAAATATATAACTTTTAATTTTTGAATATAATACAACAAAATAAGAATAAACACATTCATTCCAATCTTAAGGTTTCCGAACAAATACTGCGAATCCGCAATATACTTGGATTAATTCAACTATCAGCAGAAGCGACATAACATATCCAAAGGACCGAATGTGCCAATGAAGATTGTGTTTTGTCTTACTCAAAAAACAATTATCCTTCCAAATGATGGCGTTGTTCTATTTCTTCATTTTAATTTATGTTGCACGGGCCACAGTTACTCTATATATTTCTCTCATCAAACATAAGATGATTGATACCAAGTGATGAGAAATAATGAGAAAATCAATATAGGCGTAGAGTTGTGTAGATATTCGATCCTTTTCATATCTGTCAAAAGTAGGCTGAGTTCTCCGAAACAACAACATGCTCGAGTGAGCGGCCAACGCTGTTTGGACCAAACAGTTTGGATTTCGGAGGTTACTGATACGGTAGTAGCGAATATGAAGCCGGAGCTTAGGCCGATGAGGGCAATCCCTGCGTAGAGGGCAGCGGTGGTGCCAGAGGCGACTAAGAGGAAGAACCGAAGAGGGGCGATTGGAGGATAGAGAGAGGGCATTGGGTTATTTTTGGGCTAACATTGGAGTAAAAATAATGCCCAGTACTAGTTTTTTGGACAAAAACATTAAAATAGAATTGGCCCCTTGAGTTTCGGTTCGGTTTTTTTAATTATAGACCAAATCGAATCGGAAACCAAATTTTGTTCCAAAAAAAATAAGAAAGGGGTTTGAACTTCAAATGAATTTTTAAGTCAATGGCGAATTTTTAGTATTTTTTCAAGAAAAAATCAGACAATTCGATCAAAATGAATTCGAATGAGCAGTGTTAAATCACTTTTTCTTTCTTCAAAATTGAGTGGTTGTGAAATTATTTCTCTTTTTTTTTTTTCTGGTCAAAGGACTTGAAAAAGTTAGTTTGAATAATCTTTTTTTTTTTTTGACTGCCAAATAAAGAATTAACGAGAAAAAGGTGTGAAGTATTTTACACACTAAAACTACATAAGTTTGGGACCTTCAAAATTGGATTATTGGGTTCAAATCTATTATTTGGGCCAAGCCGAAATCTATGAAAAACCAAATTTAAGGATCCAGATTAATGGATAATATAAAATAATTTTTATGTTTAATATTATTAATATATATCGATGACATAAAATACAGACAGCGCATGACATAAAATAATGCAAGAAAATTAAGGCTCCTATTTTTAAGAAAATTAAGCGAGAAAGTGTTTCAAGAAAAATAACGACGCGGCCAACAAAAGCATTTCACCTTTTATTTTGCTCTGTTTTCATACACACGTGTCATGTATGCGTGTAGGATCCGTAGCCAATAATTAATTGAAGTCGCAAGATTAGTTGACGATATCTTGTAAAATTGCATACCCTCTATTTAATTTTTAAAGAGAACATTTTTTGAAGTTTTTATACTGTAGAAATCAGCAAAAATTATGAGGAGATGAGATTTTTTAACTATACATTAACCTAGAGCCGGCTCTGGGCACAAGTTTAAAAAGTCACTGCTTTGGATTTCCTAAAAAATCCCAAAATAAGGGTCCTAAATATTTAAGTCTATTTAGTATATTAAGCTTACTTTTTTGTAATTTTAAGTTTGTATTTGTATAAAATAGTCCCAATTTGAGTGTTAAGGACCCAAACAAGTCTTCTAAAAATATTGTAATAATTAAGAAGCTGGGGCCTATTTAAAAGTAAAGTTTCATGCATATTCATTGTCTACATTAGTTCTTGTCCTCTGTTTGTATACAAAATCCTATTTTGTCCACAGTATGTCGGTATCAAAATATTTTAGATCATAAATGATGATGTAACGAGCAACAACAGGAATTTATATATACCATCAACAAGTGTTTGAGGCATTTTTTTCCTATTATCGCTTAATCTTCATCTTTATCAAAGTAAGTTTCTTCATGATGATATTTAGAGGATTCTAACAATTAAAATTTTAGGGTCTTTAATGTTATGTATTGAATTAGTCATTGCAATTCACAATGACATGTGGGGTTTGATTTGGGTCCTGATTAGAATCCATTTTTAGGAATTAAAAGAATGATGCAATAAATTTAACTTAGGTAAAAGTACAACGCGAACAACTTCTTGTTGTTAAGTCTTATGTAATATTTGGAGTATTGGGAGTTGTTATATAAGAGGAATGTATGATAATAGGTTAGGGAATTTGGGCCCTCACAGGTTATGAAAACTATTGAAAAGTGTCTTGAATTTGAAGAAGGAAGGATTTTGGACAGTGACTGATATTACCGATAGTAGTGCTGGAACTACTGATAATAGAAGGTTCTGATTTTTTGGGACAGTAGTCAATATTACCGATAATAGGTGCAGCATTACCGGTAGCATTACCGGTAATAGGAGTACCCGCAAGAATCCTAGTAAGATTTGAAAATTTTATTTTTCTAATCTATTTAGGATGCTTTCCTATTCTTTAGGAGATTTGTTTTCCTATTCTTTAGGAATTGATATTCTTTCATATTCTTTTGGGATTTTCTATAAATATGAAAGACATGGTTCCCTAAAAAATATCCCAGAAAAAGCTTGATGAGATCTAATTGATTGGACACCTCATATTAGGGTTTCGGATCATAGTCGGTTTTGTAATCTCTCCTGATCATAGTGAAATTTATCTCTCTTCTCCCGTGTATATACATCTAAACTATTGTTTATTTAGAACCACGTGAACATCTGTGTCTTTCTGTTTTCTTGTTGATTGTCTCTTCTTGTTAATTGTATTTGTCATAACAAATTGGTATTAGAGCTTAGTGATCGATTCATCGATTACGGTTATGGCGTCTAAGTACGAAGTTCAGAGTTCCATGGGCATAATAGTAGCTTCAGTCTATGGAGAATGAAGATGAAGGTTTTGCTGGTTCAACAAGGGTTGTAGAAGGCTTTACTTGGATCTGCCTAGAAGGCAAGAACGATGTCAGCAAAAGATTGGGAGGTTCCTAATAAGAAGACACTTAGTTTGATTTAGTTAAGTCTGGCTGATGATGTGCTTCGCGAGGTTGAGGAGGAGACTACAGCAGTGGGATTATGGTTGAAATTAGAAAGTATCTATATGACAAAATCACTGACGAACAGGCTATATCTGAAACAACGCCTCTTCACATTTCGTATGAAGGAAGGTACGCCAGTCAAAGATCATCTTGATGAGTTAAATAAAATCATTATGGATCTAAAAAGTATTGATGTTAAAATTGATGATGAAGATCAGGCTCTAATTATTCTGTGTTCCCTGTCCCCATCTTATGAATACTTTGTTATGACTCTATTTTATGGAAAGGATACGATCTCAATGGAGGATGTAAAATTCAATTTATATTATAAAGAATAGAGTAAGAAGGTGTATGGTGATAGTGAGGAGACTGGTGAGGGATTATTTGTGCAAGGAATAACAATAGAGATAAATAATGAGAATAGAGGGATATCTAAATTGAAGTAGAAAAATAAAGAAGAAAATTCATTGTTTTAACTGTAAAAATAAATGCCACTATAAGAGCGAATATATGAAACTGAAAACGGATAATAATGAGAAAAAAGTAGTTGTTGGTGTTGCGATGGATTCTGATAGACTGGAGCGAATTTTAGATTTTTATTGTTCCTATCACGTGTGTCCAATTAAAAATTTATTTAGCACATATGAATCGGCACATGGTTGTACAGTTTTGATGGACAACAACATGGCTTGCAAAACTGTTGGGCTGGAAACTATTCGGATCAAAATGCATAATGATATTGTGAGGACATGATCAGATGTTTGGCATGTTTTAGATTTGAAGAAAAACCTTATCTCTTTGGGTATCCTTGATTCAAATGGCTGTAGGTATACAGCTAAAGGTGGAGTTTTAAAGGTTTCTTATGAAAGGTCAAAAGATGCGTAACCTTTATGTTCTATAGGATAGTACAATTTCAGGTGTTATAGCAACATTCTCATCATCGAAGGTATCAAATTCAGATTTGAATTAATTATGGCATATGCACCTTGAGTATATGAGTGAGAGAGGGATGAAAGATTGAGCAAACGAGGGTTGCTCTGTGGACAGAAGATGAAAAAGCTGAATTTTTGTGAGCATTGCGTATATGGCAATCAGTGCAGGGTGAAATTTAGCATAGTTATTTGTCAGACTTAAAGTACAGCGGATTATTTTTATTAAGATCATTGGGGTTCTTCTGTTGTTAAATCCAATGGTGTTTTTCGATATTTTATGAGTTTGATCGATGACTATTCTAGAAAGGTTTGGTGTATTTGTTGAAAAAAAAGAGCGAGACTTTTGTTACATTCAAACGGTTTAAGGTCATGATTGAAAAATAAACAGGTAAAAAGATTGAGAACTGATGATGGTCTGAAATTTCATTTTAGAAATTTAAATATTCTGCAAGGATGAGGGCATCATGAGCCACCACACGGTGAGGAAAACTCCTCAGTAGAATGGTATGCCTAAACGAATGAACAGGACTCTGCTGGAGAGGGCTCGTTGTATGTTATCCAATGCAGGTTTGGGTAAAGAGTTATGAGCTGAAACAGTTTTCACTAATTGTTATTTGGTGAATCGATCTCTATCAACTGCCATTGAGTGCAAGGTTGCTATAGAGGTATGGTCTCATTCTTCGGTTGACTACTCAAATTTGAAGGTGTTTGGTTGTCTAGCTTATGCTCATGTCAATAAGGGTAAACTTGAGCCTAGGGCTAAGAAGTGTGTCTTCTTGGGTTATGGATCCAGGATGAAGGGGTACAGATTATGACTTTCTGATGAAAAGTTAATCAAAACTTCTTATTAGCAGATATGTGACTTTTGATGAAAACTCTATAATCAAAGGAAAGACGAATACTGATATTTAAGACAATGGTGAGAAGATTTTGAAGCAGGTGGAGATAGACTGTGAAACTTCTGAAGGGAAAAAGAATAGTAATCACTCAGTTGAGGAAGAGGTTCATGATTCAAAGACATAGAATGATGCTGTACAGGATCAACCATATGGTATTGTGAAACATAGGTCAAGAGGGAGATTCACCTACCTCAGAAATATGGTTATCCAGATATGGTTGCTTATGCGTTGTCTATAGCAGAAACAGTGGAGTATGAGGAGCTTTCTTCCTACTGTGAGGCTATCACGAAAAAGGAGGCTACACACAATGGGCTATTGCTATGAATGAGGAGATTGAGTCTGTTCATAAGAATCAAACTTGGGAGTTGGTGGAACCACCTAAGAAGAAGAGAACTGTTGGCTGTAAATGGGTTAATAAAAGAATGGCAGGTATCCTGGGAGTGGAAGATGCAAGACTTAAAGTTTGGTAAGTGGCGAAAGGCTATAGTCAACAGGAGGGAGCGGCCTTCAATGAGATATTCTCACCAATTGTTAAACATAGTTCTATTTGTGTTATGCTTGCCATTGTTTCGCATTTCGATTTAGAGTTGGAGTAGCAAGATGTCAAAACTGTATTTTTGCATGGTGAGCTTGAAGAGTAGATTTATATGCATCAACTGGAGGAATTTGCAGTTTCTAGTAAGAAAGATTTCGTTTGCTTGTTAAAGAAATTTTTGTATGGCCATAAACAATCACCCATGCAATGGTATAAGCAGTTTGATACATTCATGATGAGTCAAAATTACTCTAGAAGTGAATATGACGTTGCGTGTATTTTCAAAAACTTCCGGATGGTTCGTTTATCTATTTGCTGTTATATGTTGATGACATGTTAATTGCTACCAAGATATGTCGAAAATCAACAAGTTGAAAAAATAACTTAGTAGAGAGTTTGAGATGAAAAACGTAAGTACAGTAAAGAAGATTTTAGGTATGGAAATTAGGAGGGATCGAAAGGCTGGAAAGTTATACTTGACTTAAAAGGGATATTTAGAAAAGTATTTGAGCGTTTTGCTATGCAGAGTTCCAAACCTTTGTCTACTCTAATGGCTGCACATTTTAGACTTTTTGCAGACTTGTCACCACTGATGGAGGATGAGATGGAACACATGTCAAAGGTTCCATATGCTAGTGCTGTTGGGAGTTTGATGTATGCTATGGTATGTACTTGTCTAGATATTTCACATGTTGTTAGTGTGGTTAGCCGGTATATGGCAAATTCGGGAAAGACACATTGGGTGGTAGTGAAATAGATACTTAGGTATTTGTGAGGAACTGCGAATGTTGGTTTGGTATTTGATAGGAGTGATGATAAAGTTGGACTTGCTATTGGTCATGTGGATTCTGATTTTGCTAGAGATCATGACAAGAGGAGATCCTTGACGGAATATGTATTCACCCTTTCGAGTAGTGCTATTAGTTAAAAAGTTACCTAGCAGGCTATAGTTACGTTGTCCACTACAGAAGCAGAGTATATAACGGTGACTAAAGCTGTTAAGGAGTCATTATGGACGAGAGGACTTCTTGGAAAACTTGGTCTAAAGCAGGTTGGAACTGTCATTTCTTGTGATAGTCAAAGTGCTATATATTTGACTAAAAATCTTATGCACCATGATCAAACAAAGCACATGGATGTCATGTATCACTTTATTCGAGATATCATCTCTTAGAAACAGGTTGAAGTGTAGAAGATAGGCACGACAGAAAATTCAATAGATATGATGACTAAACCAATTTCGATTGTCAAGTTCAAGCTTTGCTTGGACTTGATTGGTGTTTGCAGTTGTTGATTGCCTTTCAAGACTTTGGAGGAGAGAGATGTGCGAGATGGTGGCTCCTTGGTGATTGAGTTCGTTGGAGATTTGTTGAAAAGTGCTTTGAAATTGAAGAAGTATGGATTTTGGGCAGTGGTTGGTATTACCAGTAGTAGTGCTGAAATTATCGGTAATAGAAAGTTCTGTCTTTTTGGGACAACAATCAGTATTACTAGTAATAGGTGTAACATTACCCGTAATAGGAGTAACCACGAAAATCCTAGTAAGATTTGGGATTTTTTTTTTCTAATCTATTTAGGATGCTTTTATATCCTTTAGTAGATTTGTTTTTCTATTCTTTAGAGATTGATATTCTTTCATATTCTTTGGGATTTCTTATAAATATGAAAGACATAGTTTCCTAAAAGATATCCCAGAGAAAGCTTGATGAGATCTAATTGATTGGACAACTCACATTTGAGTTTTGGATCATGGCCGACCCTTGTAATCTCTTTTGATTATATTGAAATCTATCTCTTTCCTGTCGTGGATATACGTCTAAACTATTGCTTATTCAAAATTATATAAATCTCTATGTCTTTTCGTTTTCTTGTTGATTGTCTCTTCTTATTTATCATATTTTTCATAAGAAAAACTTTATTAATGCAATAAAGAGCTAAGTATGATTTTAGTTTTTAGTGGACGCTTATGACTCTCGTTGTTAGGGCTTATGTAATAATTGATGATTTTAGTGTTTGTACATTGCATGAATTGTTGTATATAAACACGTCTAATGAATGTTGATTGTTCACTGAAATCTTTGAATTCTAAAATTCCTATTAATAATTCGTAGTTTGGTTCGAATATCAATCTAATATGCCTACTCGAAAATATCTTTCTAGGTATGAGAAAGTGAAAACGAAACAATAAGTGGATACAATTACCTATTTCTTTAAGGGAGTCGAGGCGAGATAACCAAATCCGTTTTGAGACACTTTGTATAACGCCCCAATTTCTTGGAATAGTAATTTAATTATTTTTAATCTTATTCTAATTTTAAAAACAAGAATTAAAAGAAACTCTTCATTTATTAATAACCATCAAATATTATAAATGAGTTTTCGAAGCGCGGAATTAAAAATGACAGTAATACCCTTCTGGGTTTACAATAATTATTTCAAAATAAATTAGAAAATAAAGCAACTAAGGGTACGACAGCTACATGTTGAACTTTTCTTTTGTGGCAATCGACTCCTCTTGCTTGGGTGAAAAGTCTATCTGCTCAACTCCATCTGGCATGAAACGTTAGGGGTGGAGAAGTTATTCCGATGAGTAATGAAACCCAGTAGGAAATAATACCAAAAAATCAACCCAAAGATAATATGCATGCTTAATAGGATATAAATGAACGATGTAAATGATAATAGGATAAACTATAAGTGAATAATAGGAGATAATTATAGTATCTTATGAATTCGTTCTTTTATGTTTCTAGGAATTCCACCTAGGAACTTTGTATCTTACCCAACTTATCTAACATAAAGTACTCGATTGATATTAACCAGTTCTTATTTACCCAAGGCTGTACTTGAGGGTATATATCCAACTTGAATACAAACCCAACGAAGAAGTAACATTCTATCATCCATTCATGTCAATAATTACCTCATCGTAGCTAGATTCTGTTGAGGTGCAAGTTTAAAGTAAGAAGAAAGTTAGGGAGAAAATTAGAGTTATCGGTAAAGGAGGGATGGGTGGTGTGATAAGGAAGTGAAAGTGAAAGGGTTTATTGATTGACTTCTCAAGTTACATCCAAAATGTTACAACAAAACTCTATTTATAGAGCTTCTATTCTTCTAGAAGGTTCTTCAAATTTGCACATGTGCAAAAACCTACCCAATTATTTATTACACTCTAGATCCTTCTACATTCTAGATATTTAATTTAGGATCTTTCTCCACATTCTAGATATTTATTTTAAGACCCTTCTAGACATTCTAGATTTTTACTTAAGATCCTTCTAGATATTTAATTTAAGTTCTACATAATTCTAGACAGATTACAAATTACTTATTTTAACAGATTCGACCGAACATGGCGTCATCAAGATATTTACCAATGGCCCTTAACTACTTCTCCTAAGATATTGGCCGTCACTCCCTCGAGGTTCGGAGCTGTACTCATAGACGTCCTCAAAGTCACCCTCAACCGTCTCCAACAATTCCTAGTTGGGGCCCTTTTGTCATAACAATCAAGCATGGGATGACACCCAGCAATAACCTTGCCACGACAGGCCTCTAATAAGTTTTACATCTTTCCATTAAACGTCTCTTGCGGGTTTCTATGCAATTCCACTATCTATAATTTTAATCCAACACCATTCGAACCAGTGTCCTTATCGTACTTTCTATGTTTTTCCCTAAGTGTAGTTAAGTCAATTCTACAGAAAATTGAGCAACGTAATGACTATAAATTAAATGTAACTCAAAATCTAGAGTCTTAACAACACAATATTATAGCCCAATGGCTCAAACATACCACATTATAATAGCCCAACGGCTGAGAAAACCAAAAAAAATGCACCTTATGTAAATCTCTCTGTACTCCATCTTCTCACTATGTTAAGAGAATTTATCCATTAAACCAATACAAGCATTACAATGAAAGTGATAGATGTGAAAAGTAGTTCGAGTGCTTCCTTTTAAAAGTTTATTTTTTTCTTTTTGTAGAGAGATTGAAAGAAAGTGAAGTGTGTTACAATTTGTTTATTTCTTTGCCCTAATAGAACTGAAGTAATCAAAGAAAAAAGAACAGCGACATAAACCAAATTCTCAAGTTTGGAGCAGTTTTGGCTTAGCTCAAATTCTCACTGTTATTTCATCTAAAAATAGAAAACTACATAGAATGCTAGAATGTCTCTAAAAGATGAAATATTCACTAGTAAATACCATTGGTTTGTAGTATTCTTATTCCAAATTTCCACTGTTATATCAACTAAATGGGAAAGCTATGGATAATGCAAGATTGGCATAAAAGACTATAAGATATTCACTAGTGAATACTAGTAATTTGCGGTACAAGTGTTTTGCCCATAAAAAGTAAAATGACAATAGGAAGAAATCTACTGGTTAGTTTGTGAGCCCACCAATACAGAAAGAGATGACAAGGAGTTTTATATAGAATTGTAGACCCAAAAGCTAAAGTAAATGAAAAATTGAAACACAAAGTGAAAGGAATGGACTTATTTAAAATATTTACAAAACAGAGGGAATTAGTAGAAAAACTACCTCAAATGATGAGAGAACCAAGACGTACAATTCGCAAAATGATTTTAGTAGTCGGATTTGATTATAGTGAGATAAATGGTACAAGAAATTTGAGAATGGTGAAGCAAAACACCTGCAAAAAAAAATAAAAAATCACATGATCAGCTGAACATGTCAAACTTCATAGCGAAATTTTGTCGATCATATGTTGTGCAACTCTCTAGGTTCTTGAACAGAGGACTACATCTTGGCACAAGCCTTACGATCAACAAGGAAATATACTAAATAGAGGTTTAGCTAAGAATTCCTACCATTTGTTTTTCATTTGACATAAAGAACTAAGCACTCTTACTAGTTAGACATAAAACACAACCAATTGGTTTATGAGTTGCTTGTTCCAAAATCAATAATCTAACAAACCTAAATCATGCGATTTGAATTGAAATTTCAGCGACTAAGAACAACATCATATCACCTAAAGGTTGAAGGTAAGTGTAGACACCAAAATTTTACTTGACTTAATTGTCGTTCAATTAGTCAAGATAAATAAATACTCTTGATTAATTCAAGTGAAAAAAAATTAAAATATAATCAAAGCCTAAATGAATATTGGGCCCTCAAAATTATGTGGGCTCGGTCGACTTAAAAATATGTGGGAGACCAAAAATAAATAAATGGATTAGCCTAATTGGCTAAATGGTTAAGGAGTTGGGCTAGCCCAAAGATGGAGGCCCACTCCAAATCTTTCTAGGTCATTAAATAAATAAATAATACTCTTATTGTATTATTTATTTATTATTGATTAAAGATTCTCTCCATAAATTTGGAAAGGTAAATCAATGAAGAAGCATATGCCGAATGGAATATGCTCTCATCTAGCCTATAAATAGAGGCTCTCATTATGAAAAAAGGGATCCCCGGAGCCAGAAGAATTCTCTCAAGCTTTCGAGCGTTCTTCAAGCCTCTTCTCAAGCCTTCTCTCAAGCTCTTATGAGGAATCAACAAGCACTCAAACAAAGCCGATTCGTCTGCAACTGCACTCCATCGAGATCAAGCTGCTCAAGCCCTCGATCAAAGCCACTACCTCGATTTCTTCATTCAAGAAATCATCAACCGGTCCATTCAACAACAAGCTTCAACAGCCGTTAGATCACCATCATAGTCGGAAAGTTCCTGAGATCAAGCTGCTCAAGCCCTCGATCAAAGCCACCACTTTGATTTCTTCATTCAAGAAGTCATCAACCAGTCCATTCAACAACAAGCTTCAACAGCTGTTGGACCACCATCATAGTCGGAGATCGAATCAGAGGAATCGTTCTTTTGTTACAAAGAACATAATAGAGATTGTGTCCACTTTTTTCATTTAAATTAATAAAATATTATTCTTGTGCATCTTTTTCTTGTCTTTATTACAGGACTCGATTTTGTGTGTTACAAATTTTGCACGCCCGGTGGGACCACTCTACCTCTCATCTCTTTCTCTAAAAGCAAGTTCTTCTCAAATGGCTTCTAAGAAGATTCAAGTTGCTGAAATCGTCAAGAACTCCAACAAGAACGTCGTCCTTGCTGCAAGCAGCAATAGCACTTCCACGGGTCCTATGACGCGAAGCAAGAGTAGGATGATCGCTACTTCTGCAAGTCTCGAAGTTGCGTCAGTCGCTAATCCAACGAAGGTGCTGCACGAAAAACACCGAGGGGGAAAGGACTCCAGAAAGTTTCCATCCGATCCCAAAAATTTGACCTCGGCAAGCTTTTCGCCATGCCCATCTCATTCGATTTCTGATGCAGACTCAAGCACAGGTTCAAAATCTGGATCCTCTCCTTCGTCACCAAAATACTCAGGCTCATCAAGTTATTCAGAGTCATCGTACTCGGTGGCAATGCAAGTCATGACCACTGGCACATCAACAATAGAGGAACAACTTGCGACAATGGCTCGTGCCATCAAAAAGCTCACCAAGACGGTGGAAGAGAAGGACCTTCAAATCGCATCTCTCATGAACAAGCTCGAGGCTCATAATGTGGGAGAAACTAGTCAAGGCAATTCTCATCCACCTGGTTTCACACCACAAGTTGCACCAACTGTTGGCGATGGGAAGATGAAGCAAGCGGTGGAGGCAGGTCATGTTTCGTCATCGAAGCAAGGAAATCTTGGCAACGTCAACCATGCATCTGCCGTGCGCCAAGAAGTTAGTCAAAGCATTCAACCAACTTCTATTGCCGCATTATCTGTCCAGCAACTTCACGATATGATAACAAATACGATCAGGGCACAATATGGTGGAGCTCCACAAAGCAATCTCATGTACTCGAAGCCCTACACAAAGCGAATTGACTACTTCAAGATGCCTGTTGGATATCAGCCCCCGAAATTTCAACAATTTGATGGGAATGGAAACCCGAAGCAACATGTTGCCCATTTCGTTGAAACTTGCAACAATGCTGGAACAGAAGGAGATCTACTTGTGAAGCAATTTGTCCGCTCGCTCAAGGGGAATGCGTTTGAGTGGTACACAGATTTGCAACCGGAGTCAATTGACAGTTGGGAGCAAATGGAGCGTGAGTTCCTTAACCGCTTCTACAGTACTCGTCGCACAGTGAGTATGATGGAGCTAACTAACACTCGTCAATGGAAGGATGAACCAGTGGTGGACTACATCAACCGATGGCGTTGTTTGAGTTTAGATTGTAAAGACCGACTCTCCGAAGTTTCTGCCGTCGAGATGTGCATGCAAGGTATGCATTGGGGTCTACTTTATATTCTTCAAGGAATAAAGCCACGCACGTTCGAAGAGCTGGCAACGCGTGCCCATGACATGGAAATTAGCATAGCTAATCATGGTGGAAAGAACCCTCAAATTCCTGACAAGCCAAACGACAAGGATGTGAAGAAAGTAGAAAAGTCTTTCAAAGGCACCAACAAAAATTCCATGGTGGTAACCACTGCTCCAGTGAAAATATCAGTAAAGGACAAAAAGAAAGGAGATCAGAAAGAAATGCGCCCGCGGGAGAAGTATGGATGCCCAAGTTTGAAAGAATTGCAAGAACGAAAATATCCATTCCCCGACTCTGACGTACCAGGCATGCTGGAGGACTTGCTCGAAAAGAAAGTCATTCAACTTCCGGAGTGCAAACGTCCCGAGGAGATGGGCCGAATGAATGATCCGAGGTATTGTCATTACCATCGAATTGTGAGTCACCCCACCGAAAAATGTTTTGTTTTGAAGGAACTACTTGTTGATCTAGCAAGCAAGAACAAGATTCTCCTAAATCTTGATGAGGCCATGGAGTCTAACCATACCACTGTTGTCATGGGATCACCAAGTTCTCCGATTTCAGATACCAGAGCAAAAGTGAAGCGGGCATCAACTCTCGCACCGGGGGCAGTCTCAAAAGCCATCCAGTTTGGTTCACTAGACCATGTGACTATTCAAGTCTCAAACCAAGACATATCCACTCGTCATGGTGCAAAGGAAATCCCGATAGACAATGACGAAGGATGGACCCTCGTGGCAAGGAAGAAGTCACAAAAGTACAACTCCAAAGTTCAAGTAATTCAGCCCAGGAAATGGCTAAGGACAAAGAACTATCACCAACACGCAAAAAGGAAGGAGCAAAGAAGCAAAAGTGATCGAAAGGAGGCGTTGGATCTTCATGAATCACTAAAACCAAATTCCCTTGCTCCAGTTACTCTTGGGGATTTCTTTCCAGTAGGATACTTTGAAGATGATGTAGTTGAAACTGTCTACATGGTCACAGCCAGTGAAGAAACTGAAGAGGATGTACAATATGTCGACACAGTCAAGGTAGAACCGAAAAAAGAAGAGGCTAACATTGTCGCGGTTTTGAAGGAAATGCCTCCATCTTTCAGCCTCTGCGAAGTGTCACAACTTCCTCGGTCTTCCAGACTTGCACTTGCTCGAATGTTAGAAGAACCTCAAAAGTACGAACAGTTCACCAATGAAGTTAACGATACCAAGGTGGACTTTTCCCCTTCCGCCTCTTGTTGCGTAGCAATCACTTTCACTGATGATGACCTTCAGTTAGGTTCAAAACCTCATAATCGACCGTTGTTCGTGTCGGGATACATCAAAGAGCAGAAAGTGAGTCGCATTCTTATCGATGGGGGTTCAGCGGTAAACATCATGCCGAAATTTATCTTGAAAAGACTTGGAGTCCCAATCGAAGAGTTAGCCCGTAGTCGTCTGGTTATACAAGGTTTCAACCAAGGGGGTCAACGTGCAATTGGAATGATTCGTCTGAACCTCACCATTGATGAACTTACAGCAAGCACATTGTTCCATGTCATTGATGCAAAAACATCTTACAATCTTTTGCTTGGGAGGCCTTGGGTACATGGGAGTGGAGTAGTTGCATCGACACTCCATCAATGCTTCAAATTTTACCAAGACGGGATCAAAATTGTTGTAGCAGATGACAAGCCATTCACCGAAGCCGACTCCCATTTTGCAGATGCAAAATTTTACATGGACTCTGATGTAGTTTCTGAAATTATCCCAACTAAAGTCCCCTCCATAGGTCAAGAAAAGCTGAAGCTAGTGGTGGAAGACGAAGTGACGCATGCACGAGAGGTCGCAAGTAGCCTCAAGGAATCGACAAAGTTTGACTCATCACGAGTAGGCCCTTCATTGTCTCACACTCAAGTTGCAAAGACTATCTTCAAATACGTCCCAAAATCTCGACGAAAGGAAGGGAAATCACCATTTGAAGAGGTCATTACACCCGGTGGAGTTACAGAAAAGGGTACAAAAGTATCGACAAAGGAAACTCTTCAGATATTAAGAGAAGACTTAGCCATGCCTCTTCCAGCTCTTGGGCAACTTGGCTCTATCAAATCCGCATAAGAAGGATTTGTCAAGTCTCTAAATGAATCATTTCAGCATGTCGTGCTTCCAGAAAAGAGAACGGGAGGGTTTGACCCAAAGGCCTATAAGCTTTTAGCTAACTCAGGCTATAACTTTGCCAATCCAGCATCACTTGGAGAATTGAGCCCAGAACTCACCGGTGAGAAAGTTCATGGCCTTAGTGAAGCACAAAAGAAGTTGAGGCAACAAGGACACAAAGTTAGTCCACCAAAGACCGGCCTTGGATTCACACCACCGGAGCCCATTCGTATATCTGCCAAAAGAAAAGGGAAAAAGGCAAACGCGTAGCATATCACGGTGGAAGAAGTCAAAGAAGACGATGCTCAACAAAATACTCCTCGAGTTTCAGTGTTTGATCGTATTGGAGCCCCTGTAACACATTCTTCAGTCTTTGACAGGCTCGTTGCTACAAAGAAGGCACGAAAGAAGACGATGTTTCAGCCTAAAAAGTCGGTGTTATCTCATCTTGGTAGCAAAAGTATGTCATCAAAGAAAGGAGACTCTAAGAGAGTGCCAAAGAGTATCGAGCTTGATTCTTCTAAAGAGGATAAAGACACTCAAAGCTCAGTTCCATCTCGTATGAAACGAGTGACATCTCTTGAAGTCAACATAGAGGGGCCACTCAAGATCAAAAGGCGTACAATTGTACTAACGGGGCAGTCCAAGAATCAAGCAAAAGATGAGGATGAAGATGAAGAGGGAGTTGAGCACACCACATCTTACCATGTGGCGGTTGATGAACAATCAAGCTCAGAATCTGAAGATGATGATCTCCCAGAAGCTCCTCCTGAACTTGAAGACGAGGGGCAACCGACAGTTGATGACCTCAAGGAACTCAACATTGGGACTCTTGACGAGCCTCGACCAATCTTTGTGAGTGCACTCTTAGCCCCCGAAGAGGAAAAAGCATACTTTGAGCTATTATCCGAGTACAAAGATGTCTTTTCCTGGACATACAAAGAAATGTCTGGTTTAAGCCCAAGGGTGGCCGTTCATCACCTAGGGATTAGGCATGATGCTCGTCCAGTAAAGCAAGCCTTCCGATATATCCGACCTGAAGGGATTCCGATGATTGAAGAAGAAGTCAACAAACTAATCGAAGTAGGATTTATCCGTGAGGTGAAGTACCCAAGATGGATTTCAAGTATGGTCCCTATGATAAAGAAAAACGGAAAAATCTGAATATGTGTTGACTTTCAAAATCTGAACGATGGATGTCCTAAAGACGATTTCCCTCTACCTATAATGGAGATAATGATAGATGCAATTACCGGCCATGAGGCGCTATCTTTCATGGATGGATGTTCGGGATACAATCAAATTCGGATGGCGCCTGAAGACGAAGAGTCCACTGCTTTCCGCACTACGAAGGGGATTTACTGCTACAAAGTAATGCCTTTTGGTCTCAAAAATGCTGGTGCTACGTACCAATGTGCCATGCAAAAGATTTTTGATGACATGCTCCACAAGATCGTTGAATGCTATGTTGACGACTTGGTTGTTAAGACCAAACAAAGAAAAAATCATCTACAAGACCTTCGGATGGTCTTCGACAGATTGAGAAAGTATGATTTGAAAATGAATCCTCTAAAGTGTGCCTTTGGAGTCACATCCGGAAAGTTCCTTGGCTTCATAGTTCGACATAGAGGAATTGAGGTTGATCAATCCAAAATTGAGGCAATACAGAAGATGCCGGCCCCAGAAAACTTAAAAGCACTCAGGAGCTTACAGGGTATCTGGCGTATATTCGTTGATTCATTTCAAATTTAGCTGGACGTTGCCAACCTTTCAGTCGATTGATGAAAAAGGACACACCTTTTATCTGGGATCAAGCTTGTCAAAATGCCTTCGAAAGTATCAAAAAATACTTGCTCAACTCTCAGTATTAGGGGCTCCAATTCCTGGAAAACCATTGATACTTTACATCGCTGCCCACGAAGAGTCTTTAGGAGCAATGCTAGCACAAAATAATGAAGAGAACAAGGAGCGAGCACTCTATTACTTAAGTCGAAGGCTAACCGAAAATGAGCTCAAATACTCTTCTGTTGAGAAAATGTGTTTGGCGCTCGTTTTCTCTTCTCAGAAGTTAAGGCATTATTTTCAAGCTCACACAATTCATCTCGTGGTGAAAGCAGACCCAGTCAAATACGTGATGTCAAAACCTGTCCTCTCAGGACGTCTAGCAAGGTGGTCTCTTTTGTTTAATGAGTTTGACATCGTGTACATCCCACGAAAGGCAATGAAGGGACAGGCTTTAGCAGATTTCTTAGCTAATCATCCAATTCCGGCCGATTGGGAGATATCTGACGAGTTTTCTGATGAAGATGTTTTATTCATCGAGACTCTCCAACCTTGGGTGATGTTCTTTGATGGAGCTGCTAGAATAGATGGGGCTGGAGCTGGTGTCATCTTTGTTTCTCCACAAAGGCAAGTCCTACCTTATGCATTTATACTCAGTGAAAGATGCTCGAATAATGTCGCTGAGTATCAAGCCCTGATTCTTGGTTTGCAAATGGTCGTTGAAATGAAGATAGCAGACCTCGAAATCTTTGGAGACTCAAAGCTGGTAGTGAATCAACTTTGTGGTGAATATGACGTAAAGAAAGACAACTTGATCCCATATTTTCATTATGCTAGTCATTTACTAGGAAAGATTGAAGGAGTGACACTAGAGCATGTCCCATGTGAGAAGAATCGCATGGCAGATGCACTGGCAAACCTAGCAACAACTTTGGCATTAATAGAAGGCGAAACCATTAATGTTCCTGTGTGCGAACGATGGGTACTGCCGCAGCTGTTGGATTGTCACCTCGAGGAAGCAAATGCCATCACGCTCCTACCCATTGAAGATGACGATTGGAGGCTACCATTGATAGACTACCTTCAGCACGGAAAACTTCCAAATGATTCTCGCCATAGAACAGAGATAAGACGACGAGCCTCTCGGTTTATCTTCTTTAAAGACACTTTGTTTCGTCGCTCATTCGAAGGCATCTTTCTTCGTTGTCTCGGAAAGGAAGAATCCCAGCAAGCATTTGAAGAAGCCCACTCTGGAATTTGTGGAGCTCATCAGTCTGGTCCCAAACTTCATTTTCGAGTAAAGAGAATGGGTTATTATTGGCCTACCATGGTCAAAGATTCTATGGACTATGCGAAGAGATGCCAATCCTGCCAATTTCATGCAAATTTTATCCATCAGCCACCAGAACCCTTGCACCCTACAATCGCCTCATGGCCATTTGATGCATGGGGACTGGATGCTGTAGGACCATTTACCAAATCTTCAGGTGGTCACATGTACATTCTGGCAGCTACATATTACTTCTCCAAATGGGCTGAAGCTATTCCAGTCAAACAAGTGAAGAAGGAGACAGTCGTCGACTTCATCAAGTCCAATATCATTTACCGCTATGGTGTGCCTCGCTACATCATCACTGATAATGGAAAACCCTTCTATAACAGTCTGATGGATAAACTTTGTGAAAGATTTAGCTTCAAGCAGCGAAATTCTTCAATGTACAACGCAGCAGCTAATGGACTCGCAGAAGCTTTCAACAAGACACTAGGTAGTCTCTTGAAAAAGGTGGTAGCGAAGTCCAAAAGAGACTGGCATGAAAGGATTGGAGAAGCTCTTTGGGCATACCGAACGACATATAGAACTCCAACTAAAGCGACTCCATACTCTTTGGTCTACGGCGTGGAAGCTGTCCTCCCGTTGGAACAACAAATCCCATCACTGAGGATAGCCATACAAGAGGGCTTGACCGATGAAGAAAATGCTAAACTCTGCCTTGCTGAGCTAGAAGCGTTGGATGAGAGGAGACTAGAAGCTCAACAACGTCTTGAATGTTACCAAGCTCGACTTTCCAAAGCTTTCAACAAAAAGGTTAGACCTCGGTCTTTTAAAATTGGAGAGTTGGTGCTTGCAGTCCGAAGACCCATCATCACTACTCATTGAACCGGCAACAAGTTTCTGTCAAAATGGGACGGTCCGTATGTGGTATTGGAAGTTTATACTAATGGGGCATACAAGATAGTTGATGAAGAAGGACTAAGAATCGGCCCAATCAACGGGAAGTTTTTGAAGTGCTACTATCCGTGAAAGTCCAAACTCCTAATCGCATGAGTCTAAACTGCACGATGCTCCTGGCCCGCATGAGCTAAAACTGTGTACGGCTCTGCCCAAAAAAAAAAAAGAGTATCCTATCCTTGAACTACGTTTTGACTTGATCCCTTTAAAGGGTACGTAGGCAACTTAAGAATTTTTCTTGAGTTCAGTCCATCCAAAAAAAAAAAAAATTATTCATCCATTCATTCACAAAACAAATAAAAATAAATGAAGATACATTCAACCAAATTAAAGAATGTTTTATTTCATTGGCATGATAAAAATGACAATACTTTGCTTCAAAAGTAAAATACGCATCTGGTAAACTAAACATGCCTAGCAAAAAAAAAGGACAAGAAATGCAAAGTCAAGATGACAATGATAAATAGTCCAAGAAGAGTCCCTAAATCCATGGCTGCTTCTTGATATCTTCACGTTCCATTTCTAGAAAGTCCCGCAATCTGTTCGCCACTTGAATCTCTCCCTCAGTAACCAACGAAGCTTGCTCGATGGTAGCTCGCTCCTTAGTAAGACGAGCAACAGTGTTCTGTCTCTCCAAGGTTTGCGCGTCGCTCTCTTGGATCGACGTCCTTAGTTGTGATGCACATGCCTCCAGAGTCCCCAGCTCTCTTCTAAGAACATCACATTTGGCCTCCACACTGGTCAAGTCACGTTGCATAGATTGGGTGCTCTCAATGTCTTTTGTCACAAGAGTAGACTCTTTACTGATGTGGTGAGTAATATTGGTCAAACGTTCTGACTGCAAGACTGAAGTCATAGCATTGTCATACTCTGACCTTATGGAGACATACTTCTCAACATTCTGCATGTATAATTCAATACGCATCTGTAGAGGAGAATAGTCCACCTCGAGTAAAGCAAACTCCTTGTAAATTTCTTCAAATGTTTTTCGAAGCAAAGGAAGCTTCTCGAAAGAGACACGGTCAAGCAAGTTGAAAATGTTGCCGGCTAGCAAAAGAGCCGACTGGCGGCGAGCACCACGAATCACAATGGAGGTATCAAACTTGGACACGCCAAATTTTGCTGCCTGATCAAAATCACAAGTGGCTTCTGGCTCACCTCCTTTAGGTAAAAGCGGGGCTCTATGCTCAATAGAGAAAGGGAGAGGATCAAATGGTCCACTGCTAGCACCAGAATGCTGACCTGTGGATGTGACTTCGACCATATTTTCAGGCTGATCTAGTTTAAGAGCTAGTTGAAAGCTGCTCGGGCCTTGTATAGAATCATTACTACCTTGTGGCTCGTCTAAAATATCTAGAGCTTCAAGATTTGATAAGCCTTGGAGCTGAAAATATACATAAGCAAGTACATCAATACATATTAAAAGCAGGGAACCAACAAAGAAACGCGTGAGTTAGAACTACCTCTTGTGGAAACGGTTGAGAAGAGCTAGGAACACCGTCAAAAAAAGTCCCCGCATGAACTTGAGCAGTCAAAGATGTTGTGGGGTGCGATTTCTTAACCTTGTCTCTTGCAACATGCTTCCAACAACGATCACTGTTTCTTTCGACGCTCAAACGATCCTCAGTCGCATCTCCAGCCGCAAGGTCTATCGATCGCGGGCAATGACGAGCATCTAATAACAAAAAGGGTATTTGATAATGAGTGCTACGGGCAAAATTATCATTCAACTTTTCAACAATTAAATTAGAAACATCAAAAAAAAAAAAAATACCTGGATCATGTGAACTAAGCAGGCGTCTTTGAACCTTTGGAGGATTGGTCTTCGGAGAAAGGGGTCTCTTCTTGCTTTTTGAAACTTCAGCACTCTTGGAAAATGGATCATTATACATCTTGAACCACCAATCCACATAGGCCTTAGTCGCCGAAAAATCTCTAAGGTTGTCGCGCGCCGGTAGTGTCACTACAGATCCAGTATAGTACCGAATGCATGATCGCCAATAGGTAATGATGTCCACCAATGTGCCATCTTGAATGTCAACGCTCAATCTACCTAACAAATGTTGCTGGAAGCCAAATTGCCTACTAAATCTGTGAGGCGTGTAAGGCTCAATGACAAGGTGCTCCCCACTTCGCAAAGTCAAGTAACTAGACCGAAGACTAGCAAAGTACTCAAAATCAGGAACTGTTATTTGTTGCTCATCAGTCATGCCTTCCTGCCTTGGCAACTTCATGGACAGACGGTGCAAGACCACACCTTTGCAAAATTTGAACAAGTCTCGCGCTTCTGAGTCCTCAAATTGTCGGGCTCCTCCTTCTCCTGAATATCGGGCCATAAGAGGACGGTTCAGCTTACTTGGAGTGCAAAAGTGGGTTTGAAAGTACTCCGCCAACCAACCAAATACATAATGGGCCGAAAATGCGACATTGCTATTCCCCGGGTTGGGTGATGAAACGATCACGTTTAAACCTCGATAAATGCTGGCGAGAACCGGAACGGCTAGGCAAAATATATTGCCAGAAGCTATTTTGCTTGCAATTTTAAACACACCAGGGCGCATCAAAGTTCCGTTCCCAAATGGAAGCACGAACTTACACAACCAGGTTGCGAGAAAGGCCGCTAGGTGTGTCTCATCATGCATGGTCTTTTCGATTCCGAGACGAGTCAACACCTCTTCTTCAGCCGTCGTTCGAACTCGAACTGAATCAATTTTACCGGAGGGGTTGTGTGTATCCTTTGATCGATAAGTCCTACTCTTCGCGGTCTTGGTTATAGGCTTCTTGTACTTCAAAGTGCCGCCCTTAAACCAGAACTTAACCCAATCAGAAATTCTCACCATAGGCTCCCCTTTATTCCTCTTACACAGGCGATGAAATGCTAGAAAGAGGTACTGACAGGACGATGGAAGCTCGGACGATTCTTTAGCTGAAGGGACTGCTTCATCATAAAATAGCCCGTCAATTGGAAGTCCGCCAATCTCTCGCAGATCCCATAATGAAATAGACACTTCCCCGATCGAAGTGTGTAGAGAATTGGTCGAAGAACACCAACACTCCAAAAAGGCCTTAAGCACAGTGCTTGGACGGTCATAAGTAAATAGGGAAGCAAAGACACCACCGTAAATCCGATTTTCTTCAAGAAGTTTGCTATGGCGACTCAAGATGTCTTCCGTCCACTCCCAATATCCCATAATAAAGGGAAGGTCTGCTATTGGTCTTGAACTGCTCCATTGCACATCTCCAGCGCAAACACGATGCCCCAAAAGCAGGAAGGGATCAGAGATTTTGGTACTTTCATGAAGGGAAGAAAGAAGAAGCAAAGCCTTGAAGTTCGTATCTTGAACACGAGGAGCATCTACAAAACAAGAGAGCTTACATCGAACTTCTTCTGACCAATAGCTAAGATGAAGTGAATTATCTGGATGGGGCACACGCATTTTGTCAGCACCAATAAGCGAGACATGAGTTGTCAAAGTAGTCCCTTTTTGGATCTCATCTTTATCCTCGAAGATTGTCATTGCTCCCTCTTCCAGCTCCTTAAAGATAACCATGCTTGTGACCTACACAGGTAAACACAATAAAAGGAACAAAGGGTTAAATCAATACTATAAAAAGAAACAAAGCATTTAATATAGTGCGGTGATAAAATTTTGGACAGGAGTTAAGTGATCATAGCAAAAGAAATCAAATGTAGAGGCCCTCCCGCCATTTTAAAGTCTCTGCCGAAGTCTCCACCAAACCCGAGATGTCGTGTAGAGGAAACATTGGGGCAGCTTGCACCGAAGTACAGAGGCCCTCCCGCCGTTTTGAAGTCTCCACCAAACCCGAGATGCCGTGTAGAGGAAACATTGGGACAGCTTGCACCGAAGTACAGAGGCCCTCCCGCCGTTTTGAAGTCTCTGTTGAAGTCTCCACCAAACCCGTGATGCTGTGTAGAGGAAACATTGGGACAGCTTACACCGAAGTACGGAGGCCCTCCCGCCGTTTTGAAGTCTCCGCCGAAATCTCCGCCAAGTACGAGATGCCGTGTAGAGGAAACATTGGTACAGCTTGCACCGAAGTATAGAGGCCCTCCCGCTATTTGGAAGTCTTCGCCGAAATCTCCGCCAAGTATGAGATGCCGTGTAGATGAAACATTGAGACAGCTTGCACCGAAGTACAGAGGCCCTCCCGCCGTTTTGAAGTCTCTGCCGAAGTCTCTGCCAAGTACGAGATGTCGTGTAGAGGAAACATTAGGACATCTTGCACCGAAGTACAAAGGCCATCCCGCCGTTTTGCAGTCTTCCGTGAAGTCTCTGCCAAGTATGATATGTCGTGTAGAGGAAACATGAGGACAGCTTGCACCGAAGTACAGAGGCCATCCCGCCGTTTTGAAGTCTATGCCGAAATTTTCGCCAAGTCTGATATGCCGTGTAGAGAAAATATTGGACGGCTTGCACAAACCCAAAGAGGCCGATATTGAAGTAAAAGTTACAACGCTTAAATTCCATATGATCTTCCATTATTTTTATAATAGGTCCAACCTGACCTGTTGATAACAAAAAAAAAAAAAACAAAGGAAGGCAATACTGAAGAGTTCAATAACTTTACCTCACAATTCAAGCAAAATCCAACCGTGGTCAAGGATAAGTTCTCGTGGAAAATGCTGCACACTGAAAAAAAAAAAAGATTAATAAACTTCATTATGCAGCAATTGACTAAAGAAAGATTGACCATTCCCAGAACCAACAGTCCTTTGGTTACAGCTAATAAAATAAACTCTTTTGAGTTTAAGTTATTACATTAAAGGACCTTGATTCTAAGATTTCTATCACTTTCAAACAAGCCTTTTTAATCAAAACAAGTCTCATTAAAGGGGACCAAATAATCAGAGAGAGAGAAATCAAGCCTTTTTACAGTACTAGCTTCAGATTACAAACCCATATTTGTCAAGAGAAGACAAGCAACAAGGAAATCAAGCAACAAGAAAAGTCCAAGATTTTATTGTTTCCTAAAACGATAATTACATACTTTTTAGGAAAGATGAAAATTGCAAATTGCAAAGAAGAATAGTGAGCAATTTGGTGGAATCAACATGTTTTTTTTTTTAAAGGTGGAAATCACATGCTTCAATGCTTGCTTTGGAAGGTTGAATAAACCATGTTTGTTTGGTAATGTTGCTAATGGTGGAATAAAAAGGTGGAAGTTTATTAACCATACCATACTGATAGACTCGTGGACTATATTATGCATAAATATGCCGTATGATTCGAGTTTCGTACACGGCATGCTACGGAGCAAATATTTATTTCCCATATAAAGATTATCACATGATGTGGAAATTTGACAAACACTGGACCAAATTGATACTTTGGCTTCATTTGCACTCACATGTGCTTATGATTGGTCAACGCATCACCCATGATTACGGATAAGCAAGTCTACGTACAGCTCCAACAAATGCGTAAAAAAAAAAAAAACAAAGAGGCCTCAATTATGCGAGCAAGCAATAATGAATGCAATCTTAGAAAAAGAGGGTAGCAAAGCAGAGTGGGGAACAAAGAAGTTATTAGAGATTTCCTTGCCCCTACAAATTTCATTTATTTATTTTCAATGGTGAGGCCTGGATGTAAAATCCAAGTGTTCTGAATTTATCCAACTTAGGCAAATAATTATGATGTTGCTAGTGATGTTAAAGCATTGAACGACAAATAAGAAAAAGGTACAACAACTAAAAATTTAAATGCCTAATACATCATGTACAAAGAGAGTGCCCACATCAAGACATTACTAAGTGTTGATCCCCATTTACGTGAATTGTAGACTTATGCGGTTTCCACATGCCGGTAAATTGCAAAGAAATCCCGTACCTGTTTATGTCTATGCATACAAGCCAACTTAAAACGTGGTGCGGTGCACATGGAACAAATATCTTACGCTCAAAACTCAAACTTTCTGTTTGATCGGAAGGCTTCAAGGCTCAGCTGCACATAAACAATAGGGATGAATTTCTTTGTAGCCATGGGGAGTAGATTTATAATGCTCTAACAAAAAAGGACAAAAACAGAAAAGATCTGAGCAAGGAAATCAAACAATAAGGAAACTCCATGATTTTATTGTTTCCTTGCAGCCATATATACATACTTGCGGAAGGCATGGAAATCGAAAAATTCCAAAGTATAGATCTGTTAAGTTTGGAAATCACGTGCTTGATGGTTGATACTAAAGAAAATTGCTAATGCAATCTTAGAAAAAGAGGGTAACAAAGCAGGAAGGGGAACTTTACAAAAGGAAACCAAAATTGCCAAGGAAAAAGAGAAGTGCACGTGTGTATTCTTTTGCCCTCTACACAGAGCTTCTTTTTTTTTTTTTGGATTCATTCCAAAAGTACATGACTTCCATCGAGAGTAATTAACTCGTTACCCAGTTTAAACCTATGTGGAGATCGTGCTAAAGTGTTCGATGAAAATCTTACTTCAAACCTCATTCAATTAGCAAGCAAGTATATCACGTGAGTCTTGAAGTGGGGGCAATTTGTAGACACCAAAATTTTACTTGACTTAATTGTCGTTCAATTAGTCAAGATAAATAAATACTCTTGATTAATTAAAGTGAAAAAAAATTAAAATATAATCAAAGCCTAAATGAATATTGGGCCCTCAAAATTATGTGGGCTCGGTCGACTTAAAAATATGAGGGAGACCAAAAAAAATAAATGGATTAGCCTAATTGGCTAAATGGTTAAGGAGTTGGGCTAGCCCAAAGATGGAGGCCCACTCCAAATCTTTCTAGGTCATTAAATAAATAAATAATACTCTTATTGTATTATTTATTTATTATTGATTAAAGATTCTCTCCATAAATTTGGAAAGGTAAATCAATGAAGAAGCATATGCCGAATGGAATATGCTCTCATCTAGCCTATAAATAGAGGCTCTCATTATGAAGAAAGGGATCCCCGGAGCCAGAAGAATTCTCTCAAGCTTTCGAGCGTTCTTCAAGCCTCTTCTCAAGCCCCCTCTCAAGCTCTTCCGAGGAATCAACAAGCACTCAAACAAAGCCGATTCGTCTGCAACTGCACTCCATCGAGATCAAGCTGCTCAAGCCCTCGATCAAAGCCACTACCTCGATTTCTTCATTCAAGAAATCATCAACTGGTCCATTCAACAACAAGTTTCAACAGCCGTTGGATCACCATCATAGTCGGAAAGTTCATGAGATCAAGCTGCTCAAGCCCTCGATCAAAGCCACCACTTTGATTTCTTCATTCAAGAAGTCATCAACGGGTCCATTCAACAACAAGCTTCAACAGCTGTTGGATCACCATCATAGTCGGAGATCGAATCAGAGGAATTGTTCTTTTGTTACAAAGAACACAATAGAGATTGTGTCCACTTTTTTCATTTAAATTAATAAAATATTATTCTTGTGCATCTTTTTCTTGTCTTTATTACAGGACTCGATTTTGTGTATTACAGTAAGCATCCCTACCTCGATCTTGTGATTCGACGAAGAGCAGGGATGAAATCGGCACAACCTCGACTATGGCTTCTTCTCTCACAAACCTTACCCACTCCTTCCTTGACTAAGGATCTGACTACGAAATTGGTGAGAGAGGTGCAGAGTTTCTGCTGGGTTTCGTAATGAATTAAATTGGTTTGAATGTCATTGAGTTTTTGAATGCCCAGGGGTATAAATTTCCCATGAATGTCCTCCAATAACCACCCCATTAACACTCTAAATGCTGCCATGATACTCCTATAATCCCAAATAAAACTGATTCGAATTTTTAAGATCTCATTTATACCACTGAGAAGTGCCATGATAATCCAAAAATCCCTAATGTCTAAAAATTTGAGGAAGAAGAAAGGGAAATTATCTTGTGATTCTTGATTCCTACGACATGCAATCTTATCCATCCAACTCCCAAATGATCTCGTTCGTATATTGAAAAATAAATGTAAATGAGTAGATTAATATTAAACATAAAAGAAAATAATTTAATTTAATTTTTTTAACTTCATTAAAAATTTCAGGTTATAACACTTTGAGTATGTCCACGTCTGGATAGATGGTTCTATACCTCCACTCTCTGCATTACTTGCATGACATAACAATATGCTTGCAACTACAGTATAGGAAAAAATTTCTCTCTGATAGCGGTAATAGGGAAGAAAGACGCTTCTCGTAGATAGATACTTAAACTTGTGTGGAGGCAAGCGCTAGTAGAAGGCTAATTGAAGGTTGACTACTTCAAAGAGAAACTTCACACTAGGTTACTAGTCTATAGAAAAGATAGCGCAATTCCTCCATCATTAAACTTGTTGGTTTGGTCATTTTTCATCATTTCTTCCACTGTGGGCCATCCCTTTGTAGGACTTGGATATTCTTCAAAATGGGTTGTGTGAACCCAAAGATGTATTAAATCTCAAGTAAGAGATATTAATAATTTTTTTCTTCCGATGAATCAAATAGAGAATTCAAGACCTTCTAGTTCGAAGGAAGATGTGGAGAATGGGGAACATGGAGATTCACTAAATGAAGAAGATGAAGAAAATTTGAGTAAGGATCTCAGTGAAGAAAGTATACCTCTACATATTTACGATTCTAGCAATTGGAAAAAAATTGATCAAACTTTTAGAGATTTGATAGAAGAAAAATGCCCTATTAGAAGAGAAAAATGTCTTGCATGAAAATCTACACAAGTATTATGTGCAGATGATATGAAATGATATGACAGTTAAAATACCAGAATAATACACAAGTGAAATCATAGGAGGAAAGCAATAATAAGATGAATAAGAACTTGAAACAACTTAATAATATTAGTTCATAGTCCTTTAATAATCCATTTCATACATACCATGAATCACGTGCATCATCAAGAAGTTCTCGTTGTGTGTCAAGTTGTCATGCCAGGATTTCTCCCAAATGGGACCAGTTCATATCACTCCTAGCATTCTACAAAAGGAGTCTAGCTCGTGTCATTCTTAGCATTGCTAAAGAAGTTTACTCCAATCGTCCTATCATTCTAGTAGGGATCTAGTTCAATGTTCACACATGTCACGTTTCATATAACAATCACCTCGAATCATATAAATGTCTATATAACTCATGCAATTTATGGTTATCATCTAACAAAATCGAACACCAACATATATCATGTAGTTCACTTCATTCGTTCTCAATTAATGTCATGACACGATATCATATAGAACTTTACAATCATCAATGAAATCTAACTCTTGAAGACCAAGATGAAATGTCAATTTGGTTAAACGGCACTGATTCATTTATAGGGCAAGGCAAAACGCTTGGAAATATTTCAAGGTTTCGGGCACCGGTTCATAGGTGCAGAGGCACCGGTACAACCAAAATGATGTTCCAGAATAGCAGAGGAAAACTAGATGCTGCATAATAAGTGCACTGGTGCAAGTCTAGAGATTCACTGGTGCAAGTGCACAACAGCAAATACTAAGAGCAAAAGGTAACAATGCAAGCCATTAAAGGCACCGGTGCAATTACCAAATTTCAAATACTGCACATAAGGGGCATCGGTACACTAGAAGGGAGGCACTAGTGCATTGTGAGAAAAAAAATTAAAATTCTGTAGATTTCATTTTCCAAATAAAGGGTTTACAAAACACAACCAAGATACACTACTAGAAATTTCACATTTTCTAACCACTTTCTGTGACCAAATGTGTTTTGGTCACTGAAAATTAGACAATTTGTGACCAAATGTGTTTTGGTCACCGAATATAGAACAATTAGTGATTAAACGTCTACTAACTAGTATTTAGTTACTGAAAGTACTCTTTCAGAGACTAATTCCTTTGGGTCACCAAAGATATAATAAAAAGTGCGCTAAGAAAATTTTGAGCCAGATTCAATACATTTTAGTGACCACTTATTTAGCCACAAAAAATATTAATGTTAGAAATTACACTTTTGGTGTCTAGTTTCTGTGACCAACCATGTTTTGGTCGCAAAAATGGCACAATTGTTGACAAATTTTATTCACTCACCAAATACGGGACAATTAGTGACTAAAATTTTTGTTTGTCACAAAAGATTTGGTGCTTCGACATACATCAAATGTGATCCGATCATGTAGTATCTGGTATCCGATGATCTTAATTTTTTGTGACCCTAAATGAATCAGCGAGACGTGAAGTATTAACAGTTCAGATCGACCATTGTGAAAATTAGGTTGGTAATGAATTTTAAATTTGCGTGAGTTTGGCAAATCGAAATGCATTAAACTTGATCTGATCACATGGCATCCGATTTTGGTGATCCAAAATGAATCAACGAGAAGTGAAGTATTAACAGTTCAAATCAATCATTGTCTAAATTGAGTCGGTAATGAGTCTCCCCATAGACCCAAGACCCTAAACTCTAAATCCTATACCCTGCATCCTAAACCCCAAGGCTGTAAATCGTAGACCCTAAACCTTATACCTTATATCCTAAATTACAAACTTGAGACTCAAAATTATAAATGCTAAATCTGAAATTCCGAATTTCGAAATCCTAAACCCAAAGTAATGCAACGACTTCCCCTTTGACCCTACTCTAAACCCTACTCTAAAACATAAACCATAGACTCTAAACCCTATATCCTATGCTATAAATCCCAAATCTTAAACCCGATACTCGAAACCCAAAGCACTAAACCTAAATTGCTAATGTCAAAATAAAAAATTTTAAACATGTCCTAATTTTCACCGAATTAAAATTTTAAAATAACTATTTTTAATACCCTAAACTGAAAATTTAAGCGGAAAAGAATCCAACATATATGAATAATTTAAAATTATTTTTTTTCTTTCTTGAATTTTTTTAGCATTTAATTTGTATTTTCTTTTAAAAATATTTTGTGAAGACAAAATAATAACCTAAAAAAAATAACAAATCTACATTTTTTAATAAAAATTAATCTAACTAAAGTGCAAAATTAACTTTTTTTGGCAATTTACTACATATTTGAATCTCACACCAGATTTTGCCACCGTCAATAGCAAACAAAGCCGTAAAACCTTAGGACCTCTCTCCTCTCTCCTCGTCTCTTTTCTATTGAACTTCAAATGGCCTTCGCGACCATTCTTTGCAGGTGTGCCGCCACCTCGTCCCTTTGTCGATTCGGGCCATCAGAGGCCAATGGTACCAGCACTACTCTGCTCAGTTATCTGTTGTCAATTGTAGGGGCCTCTCTCGATAGTTACCTTGGAGCTTGTTCCTGTCGATCCATTACTACTCTTTGACCTCTAAACCGTCGAGTTCATTGTATTTTTTCCTATTTCTTTATGTTTTTCTCTCTTTAGTTGTGTTTGTTTTCAGAGAAAATTGGTGGAATCGAAGTTGCAAAATACGAACTTTATTATCATGTCGTTTGTTGTCTGATAGTTGCAAAAGTATTTTGTTTCGTAGTTGTATTAGGTCAAATTTTGCGTCGATTTTACTCATCAAAATGTCAACCACAAAACAAGTTATTAGAGGTAAGAAAGTATGTTCCTTTAGATAAATTTACATATTTTGATGCACACATCAAAACAGTACTAATGGAAATTAGACACCTAACCCTAGTCACAGAAAGGTATTTGTGACCAAAAGTAAGCATTGCTTGTCGGAAAAAATGATTCTGTGCTTCCGCGTAACCCCCAGACTAAGAAATGAGGGACAACAGATGAACTCAAATTGGCTCGGCTTGGCACTCGATTGCTCAGTGCTCAATTACTTCTGCTGATCGGCCACTGCTCAATCACTCAGCAACAACCTACTCAGACGAAAAACTGCTCAACTTCTAGATGCGCACCATGTTATTACCTACGAATAAATAACCACTTCGGTAAAGTTTATTCTGCTCGGCTAGGGGGTGCTACTCGCTCAATCAAAATGCATCAAACTCGACTAGAGGGAGCCAATCATAGAACCCACTCGGTATGATCCCATAGGTAGACACCCGAAGCACTCGAAATCCAAAAAATAAAGCATTCATTTAATGATCACTCCTCCCAATATGAAAAGAAGAGTGTGATTGATTGCCAAAAGCCCAGCTAGAATTTATCCATCCTCCGTCCTATTTAATAGGCCGGAAGACCTAGGATCAAGAATGTTTTTCACATCTACCACTCATACTACTTGATTACTGACTTGATCGTCAAAGGGTTTTTCGCCGAAAAATTAATCCTCAGACATAGGACTTGTGTGCAGAAATTAATGAAAGAACTACGAAGGAAGCTATCTATTAGGAAATCGAATGAACAACGTTAAATCCCACAACGCTCTTTACGGATCTTGAAAACAATGAATCACCAAATGAAAAAACAAAACAATCACATGTGCCTAACAGAAACAAAAAACGAAGAAAAGAAATGGGACACAAGATATACGTGGAAAACATGAATGCAAGAAAAAACGATGGGAGCCACATCAGTCCAATATGAATCGAATCAGGAACTACAAATTTTCTCACAATCTCTTTGAGATGTGTTTTCTTTTACCTCTCTCTAGCCCCTCTCTCTAAATGCTTAGCATAATAGTTAGGAAACCTTCCAAAACTATTTATAAACCAATAACCCTAATCCTAATTAAAGAAGAATTAGGAAAGAGCTTGCAAAATGTGCATCTAGAGGAAGGGGGCATTCGGAAGGACTTCACCACCATCCTGACAAAAAAAACAGTAGCCAAAATCTCTCGCGGGCGTTTGGACGGATGTCACTCCCGTCTAGACGAAAATTCCAATAGGTCGGCGTCCGAACGAATTACCCCGGCATTCGGACAGAGATCACAGATCCTAGATTCATTTTCCTACTTTGATATTCTTCATCTCCCAACAATCGCCCACTTGACGATAATTGAAGCTTCATCAAACCAATCAATTGCAAATATAAAACATTTCAACCATCGTGGACGTAGTCATCTGACCCCTCTTAGTGTGACTCCTGGCCTATCATCTTTCAAGCATGAAGGCCAACTGAAATTGAACACAACTTCAGTTTCTCAACTATAACTGCATTGGTTAAAATACCTGTGGATTTTTGCTCCCTAAAATCGTCTCAAGTAACAAATTCCATTCTCCAAAAGCGAACGAATAAAGTGGGATCTCAAATTAATGTGTTTCGTCCTAGCAGGGAATACTGGATTCTTGGCAAGGTGAATGATACTCTAGCTATCACTGAAAAGAACACTGTTCTCTTGCTTCAAACCAAACTCCTTCAAGAAGCCCTTCAACCAAATCATCTCTTTTGCAACATCAGTCACGACCACATATTTAGCTTCTGTCGTGGATATTGTTACTAATTTCTACAGACGTGAAACCCAACTCCTCGCTGTTGAACCAATCGTGTAGACATAGCTTGTAGTGCTTCGCCATGTATCCTAGTCACCAATAAAGTCTGCATCCACATATCCTTACACTGTCAATTTTCCTCTCTCAAAGAAAAGTAGCAAATCAATGGAACTTTTCAAATATCGCATGATCCACTTTTCTACTTCCCATGCTGCTTCCCCAAATTACTAGCAAACCTGCTCATAACTCCAACTGCATGAGCAATATCTGATCTCGTGCTCACCATCGCATACATAAGCTACCAATGGTCGAGGCATACAGAACCTTAGCCATATACTCCTTCTCTGTATCTATCTTGGGTGATTGCCCTTGAGAAAGTTTGAATTGACATCCCAAGGGTGTATAACTGCTTTAACACTCTGCGTATTGAACCTCTCCAGAACACGCTCAATATACTCAGCCTGACTCAATTGTAAGTCCCCTAAGCCCTACCCCAACTGATTCTCATCCCAAGTATTTGTTTAGCAAGACTCAAATCTTTCATAGCAAACTCCTTTGCCAACTGTTTCTTCAACCTGTTGATCTCTCTAACACAAGAACCTGCTACAAGCATATCATCTACATAGAGCAATAAAATAATGTAGGTAGACTCAAATTTCTTAAAGTAACAACAGTGATTTGCATTGCACCTTGTATAGCCACTATGCTGCATGAAACCATCAAACTTTCTATTCCACCGTCTAAGAGCCTGGTTCAAACCATACAGACTCTTCTTGAACCTGCACACTATTGTTTCCTTGCTTTTCACATTGAAGCCAACGAGCTGCTTTATGTAGATTTCTTTATCCAAGTCACCAGGAAGAAAATAAGTTTTGACGAGATTTTCAATAGCAACTATACTCAACACTACTCAGATAGTGGCAGTTTTCACAACCGGCAAAAATATCTCTAGATAATCGATCCCCTCCTTCTATTGGAAGCCCTTTATAACTAATTTTGCCTTGTACCTTCTTTTGCCATCAATTTCCTGCTTTAGTCGATGGATCCATTTCTTGTGCAAGGCTTTCTTTCATGCGGGAAACTGAGCTAACTGCCAAGTACCATTCGAATAAAGAGAATTCATCTCTTCCAACATCGCATCCTTCCACTTAGCTGACTCTAGAACCTACAAAACCTTATCATAGCACTCTGGTTCTCCTCTATTTGTCAAAAGCAAGTAATCAAGCAAAGAAATATATTTCAAATTTGGCTTGGGTACTTTGGCTGACCTCCTTGACTGCCTAACTGTTGAACTAGATTCCGTCTGTGGAGCTGCCCCAACTGAAATTGTCTCCTCTGTTTGACCAAAACTCTGCTCAACCTTACTATCAAGTGGAAGATCTTTCAACGCATGTATCTCCATCCAAAGTGGTACTCCCACTGCTCAGTTTGTTGTACTTATCTTTGTACATCACTTTTTCATTAAATACAACGTCTCTGCTTCTGATTATATTCATGTTCTAATCATCCCCAAAATGATAACCAAACTTGTTAGAAATAGTGTATTCACATTATTTATTTATTTTGATGATGCCAAGATTAAAAATGAAAATTATATATAAACAAATTGATGTATGGAAAGTTGGTACTCGCACGTAAGAATCTAAATTATTGTCTAAAGCGTACCATGACCATGGAACAATCATCGACCGATATCCGTGTTGAAATTACTTTTATAATATGATGATCATGATTGATGTTGCTTTGGTTGAGCATAGCACAGGTATTCAAAAGCCCCAGGGTGCGGTTGACCGGTCACTGTCTGCGGTCAACCGGGCCGGTTGACCGGCCACTGTCTGCGGTCAACCGGGCTAGGCGGTCGACCGGGACCAACGTGCGGTCGACCGGTCGCAGTCTTACGCGGAAATTTGCAGATTCGATCTTCGTAAGAATTTGATTTATGATATCCTTCCCTAAATAGTTCAAACGGTCGATTAAGAGACTTTTGGAAGGTTGGAAGATCGTATCAACCATTTTGGAAATCAAGAGGCTCCTCCAAGATTCGGATTCTACGCGTTAGGGTTTATATAACCCTCTTGGACGAATATACACGGTGGGACTTCGATTGACAGAGCTTCTACTGCAAAAGAAACTTACTCTCTACCATCCTCACGTGATTACAAATTTGTATTGATTTTTAGAGTGAGTTTATTTGAGAGAAGGAGAGAGATAAGCTAACAAAGTTCACTTTCATTGTTCTTCTCCTTCTGTACGAATTGTGTGAGACTTTGTCTCAATCATTACTTCTATTTTGCTGATGTATGTGTGAGGTTTGCGAAGAACAAACCTTGGGTAATCGAATCTGGGGATAAAGATTCGGCGGTTCGGTTAGCTCCTCGGGAAAGCTAACGGGAAGAAGGATTGTAAGGGTTTGTGCGACACCCAAAGTCGTTCGGGTTTCTAGTAGATCACGTGACTCCTAAGGAGAAGAAAACTTGAACAAATTACTTGGTGCACAAAAATGCGTCTTTGACAAAGCCGGTCTAGGATACAGACCTTTTCAAAAACAAAAAGATTTGAAAAATGCATTTATTAAAAAACCTATATCAAACTCACCTAACCTTACTTGCACCTACTGTAACCAAATAGGACACATGCACTACTTCTGTGGTGTTAAGAAGCATGTTCAAAAAGGAAAGAAAACTGTTTGGATTCCTAAATATATTGGCACTAACATTCAAGGACCCACCTAGATTGGGTACCAAATGAACATTCATCTTTGTAGGTTTGTTGGAGCTTGAAGTCTAAAATGAGTGGGAATTCATCCAACATAACCCAACCGATCAAATAATAGGTAATCCAACAAAAGGTATAATTCTCGTTCATCCTTTAGAAATATTTTTAGCTATTTAGCTTTCTCATCTCAATTAGAATTTACAATTCTTTTATAAGCAGAATATGATGAAGGATGAATTCTAACAATACAAGATGAGTAATCAGGTTGAAATAAATGAAATTTGAATCTTAGTCCCAAAACTAATTGTTAGAGATAAATTGGATAAATCCAGCACCATTGTTAGAAATAAAGCTAGCTAGTTGGACAAGTTTACAATTAAGAAGAAGTCATCATTTTTAATGACATGTTTGCTTCCGTAACTAGATTAGAAGCAATTCGCATGTTATGAGCATTCGCACGTTTTAAAGGCTTTAAATTGTTTCAAATGGATGTTAAAAGCGCCTTCTTAAATGGTTTTATTCAAGAGGAAGGTGTATGTTAGACAACCTCCAGGTTTTGAAAATCATGCATATCCGAATCATGTTTTCAAACTTACAAAAGCTTTATATGGATTAAAACAAGCTCCACGTGCATGGTATGATAGGCTAAGTAGCTTCCTCATAGTAAATGGCTTTACTAGAGGAATGATCGACACGACACTCTTTATCAAAATAGAAAATCTTGACATGCTTATCGTGCAAATATATGTTGATGACATCATATTTGGTGCTACTAATAAATCTCTTTGCAAGGACTTTTCTGAGAGAATGCAGGGAGAGTTCGAAATGAATATGATGGGTGAGCTAAACTTCTTCCTTGGCCTTCAAATCAAACAATCAAAGGAAGGTATCCTCATTAATCAAGCCAAGTTACATAAAGGAACTGCTAAAGCGATTCAAGATGGAGGACTGCAAACCAATGAAGACTCCCATGAGTCCTGCAACCAAGCTAGATAAAGATGAGAACGGTAAATCGGTAGATACAAAGCTATATCGCGGTATGATAGGACCTTTACTTTATCTCACTGCTAGTAGACCCGATATTATGTTTAGTGTCAGTCTATGTGCCCGTTTTCAATCTAACCCTAAGGAGTCACACCTAGTTGCTGTTAAGCTTATTCTTAGGCATCTCTTTGGATCTCCTAGATTAGAGTTATTCTACCCTAGGGACACGACTGTTGCCTTTTTGGACATTCCGATGTTGACTATGCGGGTAGTAAGACCGATTATAAGAGCACGAGTGGCGCATATAACTTCTTAGGATGTGCATCAATATCATGTTCCAACAAGAAGTAAAGTTTTGTTGCCTTATCCACTCCTAAAGCATAACATATAGCAGTTGAAAATTGTTGTGCACAGTTACTATGGATCAAATAAAAATTGGAAGATTTTAAATTGTATCATGATCATATTCCACGTCGATGTGACAACACTAGCACAATAAATCTTACTAAGAATCCTATTCAACATTCCGAAACAAAACCTATTGAGATTCGACATCATTCTATAAGAGATCATGCTCAAAAGGGAGTTGTTGTTCTTGAAATTATAATACCGACAAGTTCTTTACGGATATATTTACAAAACCCTTGAATAAAGTTTAATTCACTCTTATATGTCGAGTACTTGGAATGATTGATGATTTTTAACTAAATTTTTAAGGATTCTACAAGATTTAATGTGGCGTGTAATAACATTGAAAAAGAGTATACTATATCATGATATATTTGAAAATACTCCTATATTTTATTTAGATATCATATGCATGTCTTTCATAGTGTTCTAAGTTTTTAGCGAAACATATTTTATCATCTAGACCATCATACGGTCAACCGGCAATACCCTGCGGTCAACCGGGGGAGCCATCTGCACTTGAGCAGTGATTCTCCGTATGCCTATATTATTTTTGATGATTCCACAGGGGGAGAGATATGCATGTAGAAGAGATATGGGAGCGATAGACTTATTATGGGAGCGCTAGAGAGTTAAGAGAGAGTCATATCTTTATGGTACTCTTGTTTATGTATGATTAATATCATTTATCATATTCATGGTATAGTTGTTTTGAAATTTGACTCATCTTGGATAAATGACTTTATGAATGATATCATTGCACATGTACTGATGGACTATGTATTGATGGATTACTTGAGATTTTGATAGATATTACATCTTATTCACGTTTTGAATATGCTATACTCATGGATCACTTGATATCATGTTTATTCACTCTATAATGCATACATTGAGGGGGAGCATATTTTTCAAGAGATGTGTACATTGATGTAATTCATTTTATATCCATGCATATATGTGTCATCATCAAAAAGGGGGAGATTGTTAGAAATAGTGTATTCACATTATTTATTTATTTTGATGATGCCAAGATTAAAAATGAAAATTATATATAAACAAGTTGATGTATGGAAAGTTGGTACTCGCACGTAAGAATCTAAATTATTGTCTCAAGCGTACCATGACCATGGAACAATCATCGACCGATATCCGTGTTGAAATTACTTTTATAATATGATGATCATGATTGATGTTGCTTTGGTTGAGCATAGCACAGGTATTCAAAAGCCCCAGGGTGCGGTTGACCGGTCACTGTATGCGGTCAACCGGGCCAGTTGACCGGCCACTGTCTGCGGTCAACCGGGCTAGGCGGTCGACCGGGACCAACGTGCGGTCGACCGGTCGCAGTCTTACGCGGAAATTTGCAGATTCGATCTTCGTAAGAATTTGATTTATGATATCCTTCCCTAAATAGTTCAAACGGTCGATTAAGAGACTTTTGGAAGGTTGGAAGATCGTATCAACCATTTTGGAAATCAAGAGGCTCCTCCAAGATTCGGATTCTACGCGTTAGGGTTTATATAACCCTCTTGGACGAATATACACGGTGGGACTTCGATTGACAGAGCTTCTACTGCAAAAGAAACTTACTCTCTACCATCCTCACGTGATTACAAATTTGTATTGATTTTTAGAGTGAGTTTATTTGAGAGAAGGAGAGAGATAAGCTAACAAAGTTCACTTTCATTGTTCTTCTCCTTCTGTACGAATTGTGTGAGACTTTGTCTCAATCATTACTTCTGTTTTGTTGATGTATGTGTGAGGTTTGCGAAGAACAAACCTTGGGTAATCGAATCTGGGGAAAAAGATTCGGCGGTTCGGTTAGCTCCTCGGGAAAGCTAACGGGAAGAAGGATTGTAAGGGTTTGTGCGACACCCAAAGTCGTTCGGGTTTCTAGTAGATCACGTGACTCCTAGGGAGTGGACTAGGCTGGGCAGTGGACACGCTCAGACCGAACCACTATACATCGTTTGCGTACTCTCTCCCTTACTCCTTTATTTACTGTCTATCATATTGTGTTGTTTGCTGTGACATTTAATTTAGTTTGTATTGGCTTGTTTCCGCATAAGTTTTATTAGCCAATATTTTTCATAAACCCAATTCACCCCCCCCCCCCCCCCCCCCTCTTGGGTTGCCACCTGGGTAACAAAACTCATTTTTGCTATATCCAATAAAGGTGCACTTCGGTGACTTAGTCTCAAGCTTATCCCTACCGTGATCAATAATATGCACATAGAAAACACAACCGAAAAACAAGTAAACGTGATAAATTTACGTCTTTACCGCTCTAAGCCTCCTTCGGTATGCCAAAGTTCAACGGAACTTATAGCCCAAGATTGATCAAGTATGTTGTTGTACTGACTGCTTCTGCTCAAAACTGTTTAGGCAACACTGCGTGTATCTGTAGGCTCCTAGCACGCTCTGTCAAAGTTCGGTTCAACCTTCTTGTGATTCCATTGAGCTGTGGAGTCTCTAGTGATATCTTCTCTAAACGAATCTCATTTAGGGCGCAGGCTTTGTTAAACTCCACCAACTCATACTCTCTGCCATTGTCGGACCTCAACCTTTTTATCTTCAAGTTTATTTCATTCTCAGCTATGGTCTTTCACTTCTTGAAGACTTCGAACACCTTTAACTTGTGCTTCATGAAGTATATCCATACCCTCCTCAAGTGATCGTCAACAAAGGTAACGTAATAATACGAACTACCATGAGAAGGCACTGTAGCTGGACCCTAAACATCTGTATGGACATACTCTAGCTTTTGAGCCTTAGTTGGTGTGTCGCTTTTCTGAAAACTAACCCATTTATGTTTTCCGAAGATGCAATCCTCACATACATTAATATCCACTGACTCTAAACCCGGTAACTTACCTTTCGACTGCAAAACTTTCATTCCCTTCTCACTCAAATGCCCCAATCTATTGAACAATGAATTTACCACAGCTGCGACTTTGATACTAATTGTTAAGAAGTCGAATGAATAACGTTCAATCCCATAACGCTCCTTACGGATCTTGGGAACAATGAATCACCAAACGAAAAAAATAAAACAAGCACATGTGCGTAATAGAAAAAAAAAGGAGAAAAAAAACGAGACACAAGATATACGTGGAAAATCTCAATGCGAGGAAAAATCACAGGAGCCACACCAGTTCACTATGAATCGAATCAGAGAGTACAAATTTTTTCACAATCTCTCTGAGATGTGTTTTCTTTTACCTCTCTCTAGCCTCTTTCTCTAAAATCTTAGGATAATAGTTAGGAAACCTTCCAAAACTATTTTATAAACTACTAACCCTTATCTTAATTAAAGAAGAATTAGGAAAGAGTCTGCAAAATGCAAATCTCGAGGGGGGGTCTCTGGACAAACTTCACCACCGTTTAGACAGAAAAAACAGTAGCCAGAATCAGTCATAGGCGTTCAGACAGACGTAACTCCCGTCCAGACGGAAATCCTAGTAGGCCGACTTCCGAACAGAGATCCCAAATTCCATTTTTTTTGCTTCGATATTCTTCATCTCCCAACACCGTCCAGTTTCCGGCATCATCATTTTCAATGTTGTCCCTTTTTTTCTTGGTCAATCAACAAATGGACTGACGTATACATAAAATTAAAAAAAATTAATAACTATTTGCAGTTTTGAATTGAAAGAATAAAAGGGTATGCAGTATGATTTTGGAGGTGTTTGACAAATATACGCCTAAAAGTACGAGGAGTTCAGGTGGAGGAAGTTAGGAAGGGGAGTAGAAAATTTTGGGGAGAGAGTTTACTTTATGCGGACGCCGGGAAAGATGAGAGAAAAGGGAATAAAGGGGGAGAGAGAGAAACCAGAAATAGAAGGGTAAGCGATGTTGGTCGGGATGTATGAGGTGGAGATTGGGCGCATGGATTCGATCCTGAAATTTCGCCGGCTTCCGCCGCAGAGTGTACGCGAAAAGAATTGATTTAAACTTAATATCCATGGGTTAAATGCCAAACAGAGCCCACCCAGATCTTTGTTTCTCAACAAAAGCTGCCACAGGTTGTCATCACTTTAGGTGGACAACTTCAACAGAGGGGGTTTAAATGTTGTCTTCCTATAGTATGTTAGTACACTAGTATTTGTCATCACTCTTTTAAGTTAATACTTAATTCCCTCTGGTGGTGGTGTCTATGTTTTCCCCTGCATTTACGTTAATACGCAGTACGAAAATCTATCTATTTCATGTGTCCACTCTCTCCATGACATTTCCTGGTACCGTTTTAATCAGCTTTTACGTCGACTCTTCTCATCTCCTCATAAACAACATTTCGATAGGCCTTACCATAGTATTAATGATTCACTTCTTCTTAAACCGTCCTATACTCAACCCCAAGGGTCCGCCTAGCGTTTAAGATTTGAGATTTAAAGTTATGTTCTCTTTTAAGTTTCAAGTTCAAAACATTTCAGATGCTATTAACTCCTTTGAATCTAGTCTATACAGGATAAAATGTTGTAATTTTAATTGAGATCCCTGCAAGTGGATGATGGAATTGATTCCCTGATGACCAGTCGGCATTAGGCTAGAAATAATCTCAAAACTGACCGAACCTTAGCTATTAAAAAAAAAAAACGTCTTATACTCTATTTTTTCCACAATCACGCATTAGTGTGAGATTTCTCATAGATTTTCCGGTCTAACTTTAAATTTATTTAAAAGTTTATAATGTGATAATTTGAGATTGAATAAACAATTCATACCAATTTTTATTGTTAGGCCGCCCAAGGGCGGAACCAGAAATATTATTTGTCGTGGGCTAAAAATAAACCGGGCTAAAAAATACATTGAACTGCATATAATGAGAGGACTAAAATTAATTTGACTAAAATTTTACACATAAAAAAATGAAATTTTTTTTTCCACTTGGGCTATGCCCAGGGGACATTCAATGTAGTTCCGCCATTGAGGCTGTCACATAAAGTTTGACTTCTTCCCATTTTTAGATGCTCTAAGACCACAATATGAACTCAAGTGTGCTCTAAAACCAACTAGAAGTCGACTTGAGTTTTTCCGCCATGAACTCATTTTTGGGCCTATTTGATAATATTTTTAAATTTAAATGTCGAATAAGCAATTAATGTAATAAGTAACTAAATAATCATAATCAAACGAGCATTATGAGATCATTAACTATTAATGCCTTAAAAATATGTAAGCGGTTAGAGAGATAATTCTATCATGGGACTACACCGTCAACCTGCCAATCACGCAAAACAAAACTCTCTTTCATAACATATAACATAGTACATAAGTGGGAATATCTCATCTTAAGTATAGGCAGCGAAGTTTGAATACAAAATGTATTTTTTATTAATATAATATTTCTCTATTTGGCTTATGATTTTTATTTACTTATATTCTTATTTTACAGCCAATAAGCATTTTTATTTGGGCTAATTTATTCAGCCGAAAGCCGGCCCAAGTCATCCATCTTTTTGCCTAATTGGCCCACAAAGTGTAGATGCTACAAATAACGATTGTACACCTCACTTGAAGGCATGAATTTAGGGGTGTACATGGTCCGGATTGGACCGGTTCTGTAAGAATCTAAGAACCAAATCATATCTAACGGTTCTAAAGAATTGGAAACCATAACTAGACCATTACACATATGGAACCAATCCAAAACTAAACCATTAGACTGGTTCGATTTGGTTCCGGTTCCGGTTCCAAACCATGTTAGCATTAAAAAAATTTCAAAAATAATATGAATAGAATAACACTAGTTTTTTAAAATTGTGAACAAAATAAACAACATAATAATTGCATCAACTTCATTAATCTTAAAAATTGAATTTATACATCTAATAAGTTTATAAAAAACACAACTACATTGAGAATGAAAGAGTTTTTATTTTGGAAATGAAAGGTTTATAACTTTTTTGGGATATATATATATATATATATATATATATATATATTTTTTTTTTTTTTTTTTTAATCGGTCTGGTTCGGTTCGAACCATGGTTTTTAATTATGAAACCATGGACCAAACCATAATATCTGGTTCAAATTTTTTTAGAACCATAACCAATCCATTAAACTACGGAACCAATGCAAAAAGACCGGTTCGGTCCTGTTGGTTCGGTTTAGCGGTTTTTTTGGTTTTTTTTGTACACCCTAGGCATGATGGTTGAGATTACACAAGAAAACTTGTCATAACATATTAGGGGTATTTTTGTCAATTTGTGTAATTATTTCTCCAAATTAAATTAAATTTTGTATTTAATGAACCTTAAATAATTTAGTCCAAGCAAACTAGACTAAATTAAGTTCTACAAAAGACAACATATACTATGGCCCTATTTGGCCAAACTAGATTATGGAGATTGTCTAGATTATTAGGGAAATAATTTAGCCCCATTTGGCCTAAATTATTCACCCAAACAATCTGGATTAATCTAGCTCCAAACACAACATAACCAACATATCCACAAATAATTTAGTCCAAACACTTTGAGCTAGATTATTCCGTCCAGCACCCAACATAATCCAACAATCCAATAATCCCATAATCTAGTTACGCCAAATGGACCCTATAATTCAATAATATTGTTAGGCTAAATAGACATAATATGAGATTATTAATGACCTGCTTATCTAGAAACTTAAGCAGTTAAACATAAAAATTAAAATAATGTTTATATCCTCAACAAAGACGTTAGAAGTGCAAATTAATTGAAAAAAGAATATTTTGACAAAGAGATCTACTTTGCACTCAAGAATTTGGCTCTCAGCATTGCATCTTCAGAAGATAGGGGTTGTTTATGTAATTTGGTGTTTTTTTTTATGGTTTAGGTATTTGGCCGATTTTGAAATTACTCTAATTTTAAGGCCACGAAAATTAATTGGTAATTTAGGTGTTGCGCTTTTTAACTCGTAGTTGTATTTGTAAATATGTTAATATGCAAGCAATGGAACATTAGTAAATTGTTGTGGCCCAGAAAGGACATTATTATTTTAAATTGGGGGCCCTACATGAATTAAATGGCGGCAAAAAATAGAGATTGATTCAAGTTTTGGTGAGATAATGGATGCGGCCTGAAAGAAATTAGTTGCAAGGATCGAGGGGACACATGATAGCATGGGGAGTATCCATCCAATGTTATCGATACCGTACCGTACCGGCCGGTACCGGCCGGTACGTACCGTTTTGGCAAAAAAACGGTACCAAGTACCTCTAGTACCGTACCGTTCTCAATACCGGCCGGTACCGGCCGGATACCGGCCATACCGGCGAATACCGGCCGTATCGGCCGAATATCGGCCGGTACCGGATTTATTTATTTTTAATTTTTTTTAAGAATTGCGGAAAAAATTAATTTTTTTGGGCTTTCTCTCTATAATTTATATATATATTGATAGTTGCGATAAATCTGGTATGGTATCCGGTACCGGTACGTACCGTACCAGTAGAAAAACCGGTACCCAAACCGATCCGGTATTCAGAACATTGTATCCATCCACTTTTATTCTCAGGTGATTAAGAGAAATGGGACACATGGCAGATTAGGAATGGTTTTAGTAAAAATGATAGAGATTGTGGGCTAGAAATGTGGAAACAGTTGGTAATGGCTTATGGATTTAAGATTTGCTTATAAATACAACACAAGGCCGTACAAAAAAGGGATCCGACACCGACCAACCTACACGCATTACATGTTTTCGTAGCTATTCAGCTCTTTGTCAGTTTCTTTGCTTTCAGTAGCCAAAGTTAGATTATTTTGAGTATCACCCCTACTTATTTAAGTAGAAGAAATCCTTTGTGTTTTGGTTCGTTGTCTTTCCAGTCATTCAATACAATTTAGTCTGTTTAATTAGTGTATTTAGTTTAGTTATCGTTACTTAAAATTTGAAGTCCTCTTCATTGAGGCAAGATCCAAACCAATTTATCCTCTGCTTCCCTTAGGTCGTGCACAATGCACAAGAAAGTTAGATTTTGTGGCGCAATTCGTACACACAACTTGGAGTGATTTTGGCTCCTAGCACGCTCTCGCCTTCACGCCCTTATATGTGTCAACCGTCACATTGTTTGATATTTTTCTAACACTTGTGTGATTTAAAAGAGTAACATAAATTAATAGTTAATAGTAGCGACCATTGTGTGTAGTGGGATCAATTGACAATGTAAGTTATTTAGGAATCGAGTGAATGATGAAGTTTCTCTTGCCTTTTTCCAAATTGTCTCCCTCCACTACAGTAACTTAATGGGTGAGAAAAAGAGATCGAGATTTGGAGTATTAGGCGACTCTTAGGGGGATCATATCCCCGTGGAGCTTCATAGCTTAGAAAAGACAAGAAAAGTCTTTAGTCATTATTATTGATGGTGTCAAAAAATGATCAACGGCTAATCCTTGAATTATGTGAAGGCGCTACAATAATCGGAGTGGCTGATCCGAGAGCTCTATGAGGGTTCCTGTAAAACAAGTCTAAGGATCAAAGGTGTTCCCGACCATGGACTCTCCGACGATCAAGTTAGTCAGATTGTATGACACTCTGTATTTTGAGAACGGGAGAGATTGCATACCTTTTAATTGATAATAGATGACCTATTTTTAAGACATGAGAAGAAGAGATTAGGGGAATCAGCTTCTGAATACGGGGAGACATATTCTCCTAGATTATCTCCTTAATCACTGTAGATGATTATACTTATTAGATCATCTCCTTGATAGATGTTGATGATTAGACCATCTCTTTACTTTAAGCATATAATTATACTCATCTCGAAACTTCATTCAGTCGGTCCTTAGTCGCTCGAGTCCTGTAGGATATATTCTCGAGTGGACCTCGATCGAACGAGATGAAAACTTGTTGGTTAGTATTGTGTCTGCTCGGTCAGTTGGCATCGCCCTCGCCAAAGTAGGGTCACCAATTTCATTAGATTTTCTTGAAGCCATTGCTTGAAAGTGGGGAATGACAGGCTTTATCAAAGTGAATAAGTTTCCACAGTAATGCTGAAGAGAAGGACGATGAATAAAATAACCTAACGAAGGCGCACGAGGACGAAGAGTCACACAATAACTGCAGAGGAACAGGAAACCTCCCACATATCCCAGACCGTCAGGGTTTAGGTTTAGAGGGAACTGGAATCCCATGGTATCAAGTGAAGAAAACGAAAGAAATGAGGAAGAGTGGAGGGGGTACCTAGCACAGATAGCGGTCTCTAGCCAATGGCCTCCTTTGGAAGCTGGAGGTGGATGCACCAGGAGGAAGATGAAGAACGACAGTGACGAATGAGCGCGAAAGGTCAAAAAGTGGGAAAGAAAGAATACGGAATGTTTGAACTTTCTATAGGGCTTGAATCCAGGCCCTCGGCAAGTCAACTTGTTTAAGGGCTCTTATTTAACACATGTGGCCCAATAACTGCCTGGCAGTGTCCTTGTAACAGCCAGCACGTCCAATGGACAAATGTGCCTCTACATGTGTCATAAGCGCAGAAGGCCTAACACATGCATTAAATTCCCGCCAAAAAGCAAAAGTAACCGTCACTGTCTGTTTCCAAAAGTTTTTCAAAATTACTCTTGGGGATTCTGTATGTTCTTCCCTAGAAGCAGGGGAGTAGCTCGTAGGCAGAAAACTGATGACCGAGGAGGTCTTCTCATATGTACCCTTTTAGTCTCCTCGGTTGCTCGGTCTAGGCTTTTACTCAGCCAAAGCAGTCCTTGGCCTGAAAAAGTGGGTTCTTTCTTTATCTGAATAAGGGCCTAGGGATTTGTGAAAGATTACTCCTATCGAGAATACACCACCTTGTGTGCGGATATGAAGGGATAGGGTCTCTCTATATGTGTGGATATAGACTCCGAAAACGGCCAGAGATAGCTACCCTATTATAATCCCATGGAAATAGACCCCAAGTTGGAATCAAAAAACTAATGAAGTACAAAACACACCAAAAATGAAATGTACAGGTACGGTTTAAGAAGTGTTGACCAACACCACACTAATGTCTTAACATTCTTGTAGGTCACTGAGCTGACAAGGGACGGTCAGACACATTATTAGTGTGCATATAATTTTGCAAGACAAATTAGAAAGTGTAAATATATTTTTATCAAAAATACTTATCATCGAAGAGACCATAAATGGGCCCAAGGCCAACCAGAGAAGTTAGCCAAGACCGAACAGGAACTCCTCTGTTTGCCCAGCTAGTGAGGTTGCTCGGCTCAGATAAAGCCACGACCCAAAGATTGCCCTTCCGAGAAATCCTTTTGTTCCCTCTAATAGCGCCCCTAATCTGCCAACATCCCCCGAATGATGCAAGAGGAATCATCGCAGATCATGCAATTGCTAGAATCACGACCCAAAGATCACTCTCAACCCCCCCTTGCTCGGATATTAATAAACACAGGAAAGGAGAAAAAGGTACGCACTTATACTCTTTAAAATTGATTCAGAGCATATTCATATTGATTTGGATTCTAACTAGATCGCCGAAGACTCCACGACGGCTCTACCACCCCCGGTCATTGTACTTGTGTGCAGGAGCAACTCGACAGATCCGATCAAGGACCATCATTATTTTTTCACATCATCATTTTGGCGTCGTTCGTGGGAACAAGAATTCTCGTTAAAATAGAATTTCAACTGAGCAACCAGATACAATGATGAACACAAAGTCATCAGTCGAAGGTGGCTGAGGGTTGAACGTCTCCCGCAACTGGGGACAAGGAGATCCTCCCCCTCAAGGGGGGAACCCTCTAGAAGCTCAGGTGCACAACCTTGGCCAGATGGTTGCTGCCATGATGGAACAAAACTAGGCCCTCATGCAATAACAATGGGCCGGAGGATCATGACCAGTCAACTCGATGGGCATTCTTGACGACAAACCTGGGGTAGCAGCAACGAAAGGGAGGCCACTAGAGGAAGAAGTCAATAGCCACTCCATGGATGGGGGAGCAGGCCTCTCAGCCCAAAATGAATGAGCCCTTGCCGAAGGCCCTACTGCGCCGGGAGTAGAGATTCAATAACTGGGAGAAAAGCTAGATAATGTTCTTAAACAGGTAGAGGGTAGAGGTCTGGCCAAGCCAGAAGGGCAAGCGCCACGATCGACGCTGCCATTCACGGAGGCAGTGATCAACCACTGCCCCCAAAATTTAGAATGCCCCAGATGGAGCAGTTCGATGGTTTCGGGGCCCCCCTGGACCATCTATAGATGTACGACACCTTTATGGTCCTGCATGTGGTGCCAAACGAAGTCATGTGTCGGACCTTTCCCACCATGCTGAGGGGACTAGCACGAGCCTGGTTTGGCAAGCTGGAGACCGACTCAATTAATTCATTTGAAGAACTAAGCCATCAATTCCTCAATCACTTTTGACGGCCTTATCGGTCATCCACCTACCTACTGAACGTCAAGCAGCGTCGAGATGAATCGCTGCGAAATTTCCTAAAGCACTTCAACAATGAAGCCATCCACGTTGACGTGGTCGATGACAAGATCATGTTTACTACTTTCATGGGGGGCCTTCAACCCACCTAGTTCTTCTACCATCTGTCTAAGAGGCCCCCGACGAGTAAGACTAAGCTGATGACCCAGGCACAGCAACACATGAATGTCGAGGATGCAATGATAGCACAAGGGAAAATACAGAAGAATCCATCAAAAGGCGTCCCGAATTAGGGGACACAATGTAGCCCGATTGAAGAGAACAGTCTTGGAGCACCCAGAGATCCCGATAAGAGTGAAAGCGACCCGAGAAAGGTTCGAAAGATTCAAACCTCTGATGGCCCCACTAGAGCAGGTCTTGCATCATATAGCTAGCAAGCCGGAAGTGAAGTGGCCCAAAAGGCTCAAAATTGACCCCGCGACTAGGGACCCCATGAAATACTGACGTTTTCACTAAAATCATAAACACGACCAAGAGGTCTCCCGACCAGGCAAGAAAAGCGACACCGATTGGATTACACCTAAGAGGTCCCCGAACCGTGCAAAGAACGAAAACTCCAATTGGGCACAACCCAAGAGGTCTCTCGACCAGGTAAAGAAAGCGATATCGGTCGGATCAGATTGAAGAGGTCCTCGAACCGTGCTGAGAATGAAAACTCCAGTCAGCCACAACTCAAGAGGTCTTTCGACCAAGAGGTCTCCGAGTTGTCCAAAGTACAACAACTAGTCGAACACGACCCAAGAGGTCTCCTGAGAAGGCAAGAAAAGGGACACCAGTCGAATCAGACCCAAGATGTCCCCGAACTGTGCAAAGAACGAAAACTCTAGTCAGGCACGACCCAAAAGGTCTCTCAACCAGGCAAACAAAGCGGGAGCAGCCTGATGCTTCTCTGGCCTCCTGATAGAATCAAGGGCGGCACTCAAGGCCACCTCTAGCTCGGAACAGTCCTGGGCCAAACGATCGTCCAGGGTGTGTGCCCTTCCCTTAGTGGTAGTCCAGCCCTTTCACTCCAGCTCTAAAGCTGAGCAAAGCGAGTCTACCTCTGCCAATGCATGTCGGCCTCGCAGGTCGACAGAATGATCTATCTCCCTCTCATTCTCTGTAGCCTCTCAAGTAGCAAGCAGCTCCCGAATAACATCCGAGGCAGTAGCTTGGGCCACCTCCCTCTCTTCTTGAGACTGGCGCGTCGACTCGGTGGCATTAGACAAGCAGTCCTAAAGCCTCGTTCTCTCCTTCTCGCCCTCGGCCAGCTTTACTAGAGCTTCATCACTGTCCTAGCCCAACCAATCTCTCTGGAGTCCTGAGCACGCAACGATAGGTTAACCCCCTAAGCGCAAGCCTGCAAAATTGGTAAGGAAGGGTGCAGATCAATAAGATGTAACTCAAAAAATCTTATGAAGAGACGAAACCCAAAACACGCTCAAAGAGCGTACCTGGCTCAGCGACATGTAAAAATTTGGGCCAGCATTACGGTTCGCACCTTGTCCAACAAAGGCATCTCGCCACCCACGAGAGCATTTATATGTGCCCAGCACAATTATGAATTTAGGAGCACACTAACCTCAAGAATGGGGACGGCAAAGGCAAAGAGATAGGCGATCTGCTGGGCGTCGGCAAGAGGAAAATACCCTTGAGCAAAAGTCTCAGCATCAGCTCGATCGCCTCTGACCAGAGAGGAGGACTCGAGAAGGGGACTACTAGCCCGGGGACTTGCCCTTTCAACAACCGACTCAGTGTTGTCCCGTTTGGCAATAGGAGAGTGCTTAGTGGTAAAAGTGGGTTGCGAACCAATCGACAGGATAGTCGAAGGTGCGACGCTCGGATCCACAGCCCCGAGAGGGAGGATCGTCGCAGGGAAGACCTAACCTTTCAAATCAGAGTCGTCCCCCCTCGTGGATGACCACCTTGGCCTTTTTGACCAGAAGCTTCCCAACCTTGTGTTTTTTGGATAATCATGGGGTCCAGCCTAGGCCTCTTAGGAACTCACTTCTTGAACGACTCAGTTGCAGGACAGACAAAGGATCAGAACGAAGGAACAATATGAACGATTGACAAAAACAAAAGGCTAACTACCTTCAGAATCGGGTCCAAGGCTGCACGCATAGAGGAGTGCCAGCATTCTTAGAGTGTTGCACGAATAGAGACCAACCTTCTTTAGACGTTTGATGAAAGTGATAGCGCCCTCGAGATACTGTGGACAATGGAAGAAGAAGACTGAGACGGTTCCTCTCATTGGCTAGGGACCCTGGGCGAATTTTCAGATAACGTCACAGAAGGGTTGAACTCCCATTCTTCGCCCCCCATGAAGAACAACTTGTCTTTCCACCCTTTGTTGGAAATGGAGATGTCGCCTATCAGATTGTAACCAATACGTGACTGGAAGAAACACCAGCCCAGCTCAGACTTAGCCTCCTTCGGGAAGTAGCACGAAAGGAACTCAGCCAAGGTGAGTGTCCAAGCTCCTTGAATTTTGCGGTGCCATAGAACAATCATGGAGGTCAGTTTGCCTCCAAGCATTGGGCATGAGTTGACTGGTGTTAAGTTGAGACGATGCAGCAGTTCGCGCACCAGCGGATGCAGAGAGAACCGCAATGCACATAACAGATTGCTCTCGTATAAGTATATCTCACCCTTTGGAGATGAGCAGACCCACTCATCGGCGTGGGGCAGACGAAGATGGGGGTACTCAGAAAGAGCATAACAAGCCCGTATGTCAGCCAGATCCTGGCCAGTAAGGACCGACTCAATGTCGACAGCAATGTAGGGCACGTCCCTACCTAGGAACATCTTATGGAAGAACCATGACAAGTGGGGTAATGCATAACACTCGAGAATCGGATGTGGGGCAATTTGAATTGGAAGAGAAATCCGAGTTGGAATCATATGATGATAGTTCGATTGACAGTTGGGCATTCCCTTCTAATTGGACTAACAGTGCAAGGACGAACAAGGAACGAGAAGCGGCAAGCAGTGCAAGGACCAATAGTTAAATGACTGACCAATCATTCCCCAGTCATTGAATTTGTGTGCGGAAATAGCTCGTCAAATCCGACCAAGGACTATCACCGTTTTTCGACATCATTAATCATAATTATTATATTAAAACATGACATGTGTAACTCTAAAAATAAGATTTTTGGGCCATTCCCCCGTGTGATTGTAGATGATACGTAAACAAATTCTGAGACGGAGGCAGCATGCGCGCATTAGAGGTCACGTCCTGAAAACAAAAGGTAATTATTTGACTACGTGTAGTTTCAGTATGTCTAATGCCACCGACAAAAAGGACAAACACAGCCGTCTAAATGTAATTGAATAAGTATACAAATGAAAAAAAAAAGAAAAGAAAAGAAAAAGCCTGCTCTCATGTCTCTCAAGCCCCTAATCAAATTCTGCTTTTTGAAAATTTGACGTACTCAACAAAATCTAACCAATAGCCGCCTTCAACGCAAGGCTGACACTCTTGCCTCCCCAACTTAATTTTCTTGTCTACTACAATCGCCCAGTGTTTTTAATCCCTTTTAAAGCAAATACTGCGTACGTACTTACCCTCTCAACGCACGCCTCGCGACAGCTACAGACAAACTTTCATTATGTCCTCTGGATCCGATCTGCTGCTATTTCTACAAACGCTTAATTAGAGGGACTGAACCCAACATTAACGGTTGATAAATTAACTGCTCGAATTTAAGTTTGTGTTTGTTTCTTAAAATCTCATTTAGGCTACTGAAAAATAATCTCGTGATTGGCTTAATTAAAATTCGTCTGAGATCAACCCACGTCATAAACAAATTTTGTCAGGCTCGTTAAGTTTTCGAATCAAAGTTGAACAATTATATCTTCAGCTCGTTCGATTCTTATACCAACCCTACTAGAAATTTTGATTTAGCATTGTAACTGATTAATTATTACGTACTTAGAATGCTTAATTAATATGGGTTTATCACCCAACTTATGTGTTTTTGTCACATTCGAGAAATTTATCACAATGTAATTTATTGAGAGTATTACATAAAAATGTAATATGGTGCTTCCGAAAATTTTGAAAATTTATTAGGAATGCAAATCAAACTGATTTTTGTAAAATGAAATCTACTTTGCTGGCTCTCTACACATATAAGAGCAACTCCAACACTATTAGGCATTTTGGCTACCCAAAAGTACACTTTTTATTTTGACTACTCACTTTTTTATAGATGCAATCCAATACTAATTTTATTTGCCTAGCACCTCTCGGCTAGCTATTTGTAGCCAGCGAAAAGTACAAAAGGTATTTTGACTAGCCATATGAAGAGTCTGTTGGAGCTCTAAAAATAAAAATTGCTAGCTATTTTAGCTAAAGGGATTGATTTACCTAGGGTGTTGGAGATGCTCTAACAAGGGAAACTATCGTAGTCCACAATTAAAGGGAAATTCAAAAAAAACAAAAAAAGGTACTTAAAGTTCTAGTCGTTAACGAGACCGAGAAGTGTAAGCCTTTGACTTAAAGATCACAAAATATAACAGAGTAAATTGTACTGACTTTTTATGAGGTTTCCAACAAATATATTAGACTTTCCCCAGAGAATCTAACAAACGCACCCTCTGCCTCTACTTTACAAATTATTTGACAGATTATCTACTTCGGGCAAGTTCATATTAACACCTTTAATTTTATCTTGTAAAAGATTGAATTGTCCATGTTGGGTATCTCTACCTATAAATACATACATATGCATAAATATATATTTATTTAGTTAAAGATTAAAATGTCAAATTAAATTAGACTCAAATTACACTAATCGACCTTTTATGATTATTTATGCATCTTATATTTTTTATGAGACCAATTTAACTTAGGTTTTTCTTTTATTCGCAAAAGAAAATATATTAATGATAATAGAGTTACTTTCGATTTGTAATGACCCGTAAAATTTTTAATCAATTTTATACATAGTTATTAATTACTCTACGTAATTATATTTCATTATGTACGCATATATATGTGTGTGTGTGTGTGTGTGTGTGTGTGTTATATTGATATATGTTAGGTATTTATAATTATGTGTAATTATAATTATTTAAATATTATCTAATCATAGTAATACTTAAATATTAAGATATATATATATCTTAATATTTATTTATATATAATACTCTCTCTCCTCCCCGTCACCCTCTTCCTCCATGTCCCTTCTCTCAACACCTCCCACGTCAGTCGTTCCGCTCCCATCACTCTCATCACACCCTCCTGTTGCAGCCCCTCCCCTACCCTCTGCCACTAACCACCTCTACCACCATCATCAACCATGGCTACTTCGCTTCCACCCATCGATGCTCCAAAAATTCCTCCCAACCGTGGATGGTATCCCCTCCTATCCCTATAAATAGAGGCCTCAACCTTCTCCAAAATCACACCACAATTCCCACCAACTCTCAAAAGCTACAAGACGAAGAAAAGAGAAGGAAAGAAGGAAGGAAGAAGAAAGGAGGAAGAATTCTGCCGAATCGACCCAACATTCGAAATCCACCTGAAATTCACCAATCTTCAAACCAACTATAAGCCTCTTATCCTTGACCCATTTTGAGTGTTTTTGTATGATATTAGCCTTAACGGAGGTTCACTAGAGGAGAAATCACGAATTACTGAGACTGTCTAATTTTTTCAGAGCCGAATTTCTATCCGATTTTCAGTACGAACGACCGGATTCGCGACCGGATGGACTTTCGGATGGAGTTTTGACTGGATTTAAATTTGATTTTAATACATACGATTTTATCCTATATTTTTATAAATTACAGATTGTATCCCTGTTACATAAATTATAGATTTATTTTATTATTATTATGGTAATTATGATTAAATTTTTTCATAGTTCATTGAAGATTTAATTGTTTTATTAATTATTATTTAAATTAATTTTGGAGTAACTATAAAAATTTATAAACTTTTTCAGTTACCTACCTTTTTATTCTTTTTAATAAACCATAAAAATTATAAACTCATTTTATAAATATATTTATCTTGTAATGTGTATTATTAAATAAATTTTTTTATATATAATTAGCCAATAAAATATTTATTTATTTACACATCCATCTTATTATTATGTGATTTCTGTTTAATGGTTCAAATATTAGTCGAGCATGGATTACCATGAATATACCCTAATTACTTAGGCGATGATTGACTTTTGATACTCAGGGTCTTCCTTAGATACCCAAACGTTAGACACACTAATAATAATATACAATTAGTGATAGTGGAAATATTCTCCGTGGGAATACTATGCGTATTTTGTAGCCATGATGCGACTTGAGCCGAGTTTTGACTTTAACCGGAGGTGTGATAGGCCCAAGCGATGTATCATCCAAGCATTGTATTTTAACAGTTTCATGCATTTAGACAAATTACGCTTAAGCCGAAGTTATATCTAGTCCTATCATGCATTTTCCAGTCTAATGGTCTTCTAGTATAACTTTTTAACTTATATTGTTTGGCACAGTAGTGAAAAGATATAATGTTATAGAAAGTATATTGGTTGGGAATATGACGATCAAGAACAGGACAATTGGGGTGCATGGCGATTGGGAAGTATCGGTTGGTCGATCGGTTGGGATTGTTATCGTTCGGGAGCGCCATACTTCAGAACTATTGATTTAGAAATGTTGATTCAAAGTATATGAGGAGGTCATTGATTTAAAAAAGCCTATTCGAAATAAATGATGAATCTATTCTTGGAACAATTGATGAAATTATATGATGTGGTCATATTTTAGAATAATTGATTCGAGTCGAGGACTAATGGAACATTTGGAACTGATATACATTGTGATAATTATTCTGATGATTTCAATTACACTATTTCGATTTAAATCCTGTATTTACTGTTTCTGCACTTATCTTATCACATGATTAGATCTTGAATATTTTCATACTCTTGTACATTGCAAATCATCTTATTATGCTAAAACATTCAAAATGAAACTTAAGGGCAAGATAACTTATTGAGTGTCAAAACTCATGGCACAACTTCCTCCTGCCATTGGTGTTTCATACCAAGTATCGACGGCGATGAAGTCGGATTAGATTATACAACGTACGGTGATGCTTATCCCGCAAAAGACATGATGGAGTCGTGGATTACTTAGACTAGTTTAGATTGCTCAGACTTTACTTTTAAAATGTTCTTGATATAAACATTCTCTTTTAAAAACGGTCTCGTATTTCAATATAATGATAGTATTTTGGTTACTTCACTCTTTTATTAACGTGTCTGAAATTCGGGCCATTACACGATTGATACTCTCGACCACCAAAACCTCCAAAAGTTGGCAAGATACCAACGTAGAACGCGGTGGCTAAGCCACCTTCACATTTTACCTTCGGTTAGCAAGAGACCGATCAACAATCCATACACACTCTCCGCCATCAGAAATCACTCGGCTTGATGGATGGCCAACCAACCGACCAGGCATACATAGCACCCATCGGTAGACTTTGAACCAGGTTAGTCAACACCTGTTTGACTGTGCGCACTTGTTCTTACCGAAATCATGTGGTAGACACCAATCATAAGAGCCCTAGCAAGACGCTCTTGATTTCTCAAGCAATCTCGAAGATGGCATCCAAAATCAGCACATAAATTCTTCCCCAAATGGAATGGAGGTGCCTAAATGTTAAAAACACTTTTAAAATCTCATGAATGACGTGTAGAGACTAACCACTTGGGTTAGGCGGGATGGGGTGCCTAACACCTTTCTATCTCGCAATTTAGCTCCCGAACTGAGAAAATCTAACGACGACGGACTAGTAGTCCTGAAAGATTATACGTTTGAATTGGTTGCTTTGTTAACCTTAAAATAAAGTGGCGACTCCAAAGAATGAGAGTGCTCTAGCATTCATAGGTTTCTCGTGAGGGTTAGGTTGCCCACATGAGCGCAGGACACTTTGGCATCTCGTACTGAAAGTTGCTCTCGTATAAGTAAGACTTGCCCTCGGCGTATGTGCAGGCTATCTAGTTAGCATTAAGCAGTCTCAAGTGAAACAAAAGTGGGGATTGAATGCTTAAGCCTAAACGTATCCATGTCCTTATTTTTCATCACAAAAGTGACATTTTCGGCACTAAAGAGTTGTCCTCCCGGGTTAGCAATAGGACTTGCCAACGAAATGGGTTTTACATTGAGAACATCTCCCTCTAAAGACGCCATGGAGGAACTAAAGTCAGAATAAGTATCCACGTATATGGGTTGCCATTCAATTCCTTCGATACTCTCCTTGATCGCGTGATAAGGGCAAGGTCAAAAATACTATTGGTTGCACTAAGAAATTGAGGATCTCCGGTCCAAGAATCAACATGGGGGAATTCATAGGAGTCTTTCAAGGATCGTTGGAAGAAAGAAAATGATCGGGAGGAAGAAAAAGTTTGGGAAAAGGTGCCACACCCGTGTGATAGAGAAGCAGGCTCTAGTGACAAGGTCGAGATTATAAATATTCTATTAGAGTTTCTGGATTATTATGCAGTGAGCGACTATTTTTAGGAAGACAGAGACAAAAAGAAGCAATCAGCCCTGATGATCTTTTGATCATGCCCAGATGTGTCTTGTGATACTATTATCGTAGTCAAAGGTTTTTATTCAACATCGATTCCTATCTTTGTTTGTTTTGGAAGACTTGTGGATTCAAGGTAGAGGCGGTCAATCACTGAATGCGATGAACGGAGATTTGACAATCAATTTTAGGTCAATTATGAGTGAGTTACAGTTGTGGGTGTAGATTATTTTGTAGTCGTACAATTTAGTATAGTGATTTGATTTTTATCCTTTGACAACTCTTTTGTGTAGCAAGTTTTCTAGTTGGATTAGAAGTCTTGTCTAATTGGGATGTTTCCAAGATCTCCAATGATTCCAAGATTGGTATAGAGTTGCCTAATTAAATACAAATTGAATTATGATTCCTTCCATATCCTAAACATACACTCTATACCTAATTAAATTAAATTACACCAAAATATCTATTATGTGTTGTTATGGAATTGCCAAGAGTCACACTTAACAAATTGGGACTAACAAATTTTATATTATATGACATAAAATGGGTCTTATTTTTGTACGCTAAAGATGTATTACTTTAGAGACAATATGAGCATTTTAATGGTACAAGTAAATCGCGTTAGTATATGAAAATGTATTATATAAAAAAGAAAAGTTTAAAGTTCTAGAATTAAACATAAGAAATTTATTCAGAATTCAAAATTATAGTCATAGTCACATATATACTTGTGATCTCATAAATCCAAGTGAATTATGCTACTTTATTTTAAATTCAAAAAGAAATTTTTAATTTTAATTTTAAAACTGCAGCACTGTTAATTATATAAAAATTTGAGTCCTTAATTTCTTTTTCTTCCAAAACTCTTTCTCTCTCCTCTCTCTTTCTATCACCTGACTCAGCGGACTATGTTTTGTCTTATCTCACGCTTATCATTCCTTTTCTAACTGTTGTATTGCCGCAGGTAATGTACCAATTAAGAATAAGTAATCTTTTAACAAACTCATTAAAGTAAAAAAAAAAATTGATTTTTTTATTAATAGTACCATGCCATTTATTTTCCGATCAAACTCAGCTCTGGTTTATTTGGCTCCTCATTTTTAATTTATTTTTTTCTACTCATTTTCTTATTTTTTACGTTTCATCAATTTTTTTTTAATCAGCTCTGTTTTTTTTTTTTTTTTCATTTCATCAATAGTTAATATAAAATAAAACTCATAAAAAAATTCAAATAAAAAAAATTATAAAGCAATAATCTAAAAAACGCAACCGTCCAAATGAATCATTTTGCATTAGAGATAGGGCTTAAGAGATAAGTCTCACCTCACCCTGAAAAGCAAATGCACACGTAGACAGGTGCCGCACTGAATACTTGCTCTAATATTAACTCCACACGGATCAATTTCAGTCTTCAGATCATCTCCAACTCCTCCATTCCATTTCCACCCCCTATATAAACCTCACCATCCCCTCTCATCACTCCACTCACCCATTCTCTCTCTCTCTCTCTGTCTTTCTCTCAGCGTTTGCGGGGGTTAACAAAAACCATCCAATTGAAGAAGAAAATAAAAATGCAGTATCAGGCAGAGACGTGGGGTTACTACATGCCGGTGGCAGTGAGGCAGAGCATGATGGTGGACCCGGTGGAGCGAGTGGTGAGGCTGGCGTCGGAGAGCGCGGTGGTGATATTCAGCCTGAGCACATGCTGCATGTGCCACGCCGTGAAGAGGCTCTTTTGCGGGATGGGAGTGAGCCCCACGGTGTACGAGCTTGACCAAGACCCAAGGGGTAAAGACATCGAGAGGGTACTCGTGAAACTGCTCGGAAACTCCCCCACCGTTCCCGTAGTGTTCATCGGCGGGAAGCTGGTGGGGGCCATGGATAGAGTCATGGCATCCCACATTAATGGGACCCTGGTCCCACTTCTCAAGGAAGCTGGAGCTCTCTGGCTCTGAGTTAATAATAATAAATAGCGAGGAGGGACTAACTTTATTTTGATTGCCGGGAAAAATGGATAGGTCGTGCTTTAGGTTCTTAATCCATCTGGGGACTATTAGAAATGAAATTTTTTTTTTTCCCACTGATGTTAGGCTCATTCTCTGCGGTGAGAGTTAAATTTATGCAGTTAATTTTAGAGGGTAGCAGTTGCTGTTAAACGTAGTTAATTATGTAATTGGTCCAACATTATGTATAGATAATGTTCAAAAACAAACACTGTTGTTTCTGCATTTGTATGATTTTGCACTTTTCTTTTTTTTTTTTTTTTTAATAACTGGGATATTCGGTCGGCCCGTGATCAAACTTGGATAACGTTTGAGGGACTTTCCACCTAGATTACCAATTAGTCCTTGGGTTTTTGGGTGAAAACGACTGTGCAAACCCTTCAATAGCTCAAAGTGCTGTCACCGAATTTCGATCTCGAGAATTTATGATTCGCCTCGATTTTCACTCAAACAACACTTGGGGTTGTGATTTTGCACATTTGCATGCCATATAATTATTTACCCTAAACAATAAATTGGGCCGAAATATACTGAGGATGATCGTGGTGGTCTTAACTTATTTTGTTTTAAAGATTGGACATTATTAATGATTAGTAATGTTTTACTAATTAATTTTTGATAAATATTGAGATTAATCATTTATCATAGAAAAAATTAAAACAAATTCAGATAAAATAATCATGAAGATAATAAAACTGGTGAAAATTATTTTTTTCAACAAACGTTAATCATAATTTTTCATCTTCAACTTTTCGAAACACATTAAATGTTGAGTAATCGATCCCCGCCGAGGTTTCACATTTTGGTACACATTAAATGGAGAAAATGATTTTACAACTGCAATGGTTAATGCCTTTCACTTATTTTCCTGTTTTGGGTGAAACTTTTAAAAAGAATTTATAACAACCAGAAAAAATTATGGCAATAAGTCTAAGCTTCTTTTCGAAATACATTAAATGGCGAGTGCCTTTCACTTATTTTCCTGTTTTGGGTGAAACTTTTACTATTGTGGAATAAAAGGATTTATTTAGCTATTAAACTTTTTTTATGTTGTATTGATCTTAACTAATAATAATCAAATTCAATGAAAAACAATACATCATATTTAAAAAAAAAAAACATCACTTAATTTGGGCTTGAGTTGATTTATTCTGCTAAAAATGAGTTATAACTTGGTGAAACTTTAATGTTTCAATTTAAGACAGATAAACAAGTATAAGATCATATTGAATAAGTTGGTTACCATTTTTCATTTCAAAATAGAACTTAAATGGTTGAATAAAAGTTCTTCGATATGCAAATTGACATTAAACTTGATTTATTAATATGTGATGTATTCGTTTCACTAAGTTTTAAGTTGAAATTGTTTTTTTAGCCATTTTAAAATAATTTGATTAATAATATAATTGTTGCACTAAGCTCAAAAAATGTTTTTGAAGGCCCCAATTGCTTTACCAAAATTATAAACGTCAAATATTGAATATTAGCTAGACTTATACTGAACCAGTGGCAGTCTTTTTGAAGTTAAACTACTCCACTTGAAGGAAAAAAATAGTATCTCCATTCCATATTGTCCTATTTTTCGATAGTCATTTGAAGATTTCAATTAAGTAATTTATTTTTTGATTAAAAAAATTAAAACATTATGCACAAAGTACTTTAATTTTTTTAACTTTGTTCATAAGTTTGTTTAATAGAATACATAGTCTCTTATACGATAAGCTCGCTTGGGGCCCAAAACAACGAAACAATCGGACCAGTTCTGAGTAGAGACCATAAAAAAAAAAAAGAGGAGCACTACAAGTCAAGAAAAGTTATCCCAAAACTTTTCCGAATTCAAAAATCAATGGTCATGATTCTCTTGGATTTGTGGAATAAGACCAATAGAGACTTTATAAGAGACCGAACAAGACCAGGTGTACGATCCCAATGCAAGCTTATCCTTGACTTTTTTTTTAGAGATTACGACAAAAGAATCTCTCAAACAAATCATCCCCGGTGGAGGTCTCCCCGCCAGCAAGTAGGGATGGCAATGGTGCGGATCGGTTCGGTTATTTGGATAACCGAACCCGATCTCCAAACCGAAAACCGAACGGATGGAGAAAGAATATTCCGTAACCAAACCAAACGGAGTTCGGTTATTCCCCGAACCGAACGGCTAACCGAATGGTTCGGTTATTAATTATCAGAACCGAACCGAACCGTAATTGAATAAACAACAAAATATATTAAAAAAAAAACATAGCATCCCATCAGAATTTCCTGAAACACATGTTTCTTTCCCAAAAAAATCACACTACAGTTTCAAACAAACATCATGAACACATCGAAGATCAAAATTACAGCTTTAAAAAAAGTTTAATGTTTCAATTTAAGACAGATAAACAAGTAAAAGATCATATTGAATAAGTTGGTTGCCATTTTTCATTTCAAAATAGAACTTAAATGGTTGAATAAAAGTTCTTTGATATGCAAATTGCACTACAAGAGGAAATAGTTTTTGTGTCGGATTATTTGCGACGGTACGCATACCATCGCAAATACAAGTCTTAGCGACGGTTACCATGCATCGCAAACAAGGTGTGGCAAAAGCTGTTATTGGCAACGTTACGCATCCCGTCGCAAATGGTTAGCTGTTGCGACCGAAAACAGCCCTCGCCAATAAAACCGTCGCAATGAATAAATAGAAATTAATAAAACATAAAATGATTGGAAAAAATGGACTTTAAAAAACACAAAACTAAACACATTTGGACTTTAAAAATGGCCAAATGTTTGAATGTTCTTCACTTTACAATTTCAGATGGCATCTGATGGAGAAAGACTTGATAAGATGAGCATTTTTGTTAGGACACGCAAAAAGGATGACCCTGATGTTGCTAAGATAGTGGTATGTAATTTTTTTTAGAATTTACATTTTTATTTCAAATTGTATACTTACGAATTGAAAATTGTAGGCAGAGTATAATCAACGTGTGGATGCATTGCCGGAGGATGATAGAAAAATAGAGGCTCGAGACAAGGTGTTCCATCAACTCACGGGTAAAGATAACCACGGTTATTGTCGTACTTATGGAGGGGGAGTGCCTCGGTTTGCAATTTACAAAACTGGATCATCCTCACAAGATACTGGTCCTTCATCACTGATCGAGATCGAGAAACGTATAAGAGAGTCTATTGTTGATGTCGAGTCTCGCTTGACTCAACGACTAACTACGGAGGTTGATAAGATTAAAACTCAGATGTTTGAGTACATAGAGTCCCGGGAGTCAAATATTTCTAGACAAGTTAAGTATAGTATTATTGATGGATTATATATTAAATTTGTGGATATAAGGGTATGTCTTGGTGATAATACTATGATTTTGTAGGTTCCTGATGGATCTAGTAGACATCGAACATCTAAAGAGTCAACTGGTGATGGTCTCTCTCCATTGGAGCAATGTCATAGTACAACACCACCGCCTTCTTCGAGATTAAGGTGCGTTGTATTTGTCTTGGCAGAATCTCCACATGCATGTTTTTATTATACAAACAGTAGTAGATTAGACACATTGATGTATACTTGTAGTATAATTATTATGCTTGGCGATATTCTAATGTAATTGAAAATTTAATTTCAATCTGTAGTATAATTATTACTCCATATGAGTTGTCTATTAACAAAATTTAGTAATTCGTTGTTTCAGGTGATTGAGAAAGAGATAAATTCATGAGTGCAGTCTATCAAGATAAAAGCTCATTTTGAAGGGAATTTTTTTTACTCTTAGATTTCATCAAATCTTTTGTAGTATTGTAATGAAGAGTTGTTAGATATTTCAACAATGATCGATGCTATTCATTAGGGTACTTTAGTTCTACTAGTATTTGATTTTTTAATGTTCAGCACGAATAGTAGAATATATAGTTCGTTTATTGCTACTTGAATTTTAATTGTGAATGAAAGTTTTTTTCCAAAAATATTAGCGGGCACTTTTAGAAAATTCTTTATTATAATGATAAAATAGTTATTCATGATGAAAAATTAGCAATATAAATATTCGCAATCGTACGACGACGGTAAAAAACGCTATAATTTTTAAATTTTTTTTGCTTCTTTAACACTATAAAAATTTGAATTTTTTTGCATCCGTAGGGTACCGTCGCTAATAGTGAACCATTGAGTCGCAAATATAACTAATATTTGCGACGGTAATTATCCGTCGCAAAACAAGTGTCTTTTTTTATTTGTTTGCATCGGTTTTTCAAACCGTCGCTAATAGTTTCTTAACGGTCGCAAATGTACTTGCAACGGTGCATTACTGACGCAAACGGCTTTTGCCACCCTGCTTGCTGCGACGCCTCCAAAACCGTCGCAGATGGCTTTTTGCAACGGTTTGTTACCGTCGCAAACGCTATTTCCTCTCGTAGTGTTGACATTAAACTTGATTTATTAATATGTGATGTATTCGTTTCACTAAGTTTTAAGTTGAAATTGTTTTTTTAGCCATTTTAAAATAATTTGATTAATAATATAATTGTTGCACTAAGCTCAAAAAATGTTTTTGAAGGCCCCAATTGCTTTACCAAAATTATAACCGTCAAATATTGAATATTAAACTTATACTGAACCAGTGGCAGTCTTTCTGAAGTTAAACTACTCCACTTGAAGAAAAAAAATAGTATCTCCATTCCATATTGTCCTATTTTTCGAAAGTCATTTGAAGATTTCAATTAAGTAATTTATTTTTTGAATAAAAAAATTAAAACATTATGCACAAAGTACTTTAATTTTTTAACTTTGTTCATAAGTTTGTTTAATAGAATACATAGTCTCTTATACGATAAGCTCGCTTGGGGCCCAAAACAACGAAACAATCAAACTAGCCCTGAGTAGAGACCATAAAAAAAAGAGGAGCGTTACAAGTCAAGAAAAGTTATCCCGAAACTTTTCCAAATTCAAAAATCAGTGGTCATGATTTCCTTGGATTTGTGGAATAAGACCAATAGAAATCGAACAAGTCCAGGTGTATGATCAGGCGTTTGACCACATAATGGACCAATGCAAGCTTATCCTTGACTTTTTTTTAGAGATTACGACAAAAAGAATCTCTCAAACTAGAACTGGAATACTCGGTGAAATCATCCCCGGTGGAGGTCTCCCCGCCGGCAAGTAGGGATGCCAATGGTGCGGATCGGTTCGGTTATTTGGATAACCGAACCTGATCTCCGAACCCGATCCCCGAACCAAAAACCGAACGGATGGAGAAAGAATATTCCGTAACCAAACCAAACAGAGTTCGGTTATTCCCCAAATCGAACGGTTAACCGAATGGTTCAGTTATTAATTACCCGAATCGAACCGAACCGTACCGTAATTGAATAAACAACAAAATATATTAAAAAAAAAAACATAGCATCCCATTAGAATTTCCTGAAACACATGTTTCTTTTCCAAAAAAATCACACTGCAGTTTCAAACAAACATCCTGAACACATCGAAGATCAAAATTACAGCTCTAAAAAAACCAAGTGTGGGCCAGCAAATGCGCAACTTTATGTAGGAACGTTGTATATCATAACAGTGACTCGTCCCCGAAGGGAAACCCAGCAACTAGGCTGCATTCCAACTAAAATTTCTCCAAATTCGGATCCCTTGATTGTCCTACCAATACTATGTACACATTGCCAGCCGCCTCCTTCCCTGCTATAATACTGCATGGCAAGCTCCTTAACCCCACATTGTTCTCCATCTTCGCCATATAACCTGCTCTTTGTCCCTGCTCTACAGCTCAAAGGTCTCCCTTGAACATGCACCTAACTTTTCAGTCAATGCAGAACAATTAATGTCATGCCCCGAATTTCGAACATAAAAATAATACATATCTTTTTAGGAAAACCTCACAATTCTCATCGATAAACCCAAATATTTTATTGACAACCAATCATCCAGTCAACATGAAGCTTACAATGTACATGGCTCTAACAAAATAATAATATTTCAGATGAGTTATAAGACTCAACATGCAATCTATGCGTAGTCCTCCAGAATGATGCATCATCTCATGCACTCCAAGCTCTCCATGCTAAACTCCGAGAGGATACCTGAAAGGGATAGGGTGAGCTACACAGCCTAGTAGGAAAGTCTACACAGATATTATGAACATATGAAATGAAATGACATGCCACCCAATACTCAACAATCACATAAGTATGAACTTGCACTTTATATCTTAAGTTAGACATGCACAACCCTTCCACACGTTCCCTCACCAACCCACCCATTGCTCTCTCAATATCCACCCAAGACTTCCAGATCTCATCATCAAATCGTTATCATCCATTCCTTACATAAACTTAGGACATTGTCGTGCTAAGTATTTTCACATTTCTCAATTCTCACTACTCGTATCGATTCGAAGATTATCTCTCCAACCAGTACCTCACCCCACGGTGGCTAGAAAACATCGAAAGATAACTGGCACGTATCCGAATGGAAGCCAAACAATATTCAGATTTGACAACCACTTCTCCCACCAGAGACTAATCATGTTAAAATTCACCTAGCATATCTCCATCCGAAGGCTAGTCAAAGCTAGTACACGTTTCCCCTTTAATTTCTTTCATTCACACTTTACCATCCCATGTCCAAGGTCACACAAGAACGGTCTATCAATCCCATGCGGTTCAGCAAGTCAAAGGAGACAACACTCTACAATATCCACACGATTATCCGTTCTAACAATAAAGAAAAGGAACGCCAAAGCACGTAATAGCAGCCGTGCACCACACGTCATTCGCCGGCACACTAACATCACTTTCAAACCGAATCCTCATCACCCGTTTCACAATCAAGTCGTTCCGTTAGAACTTATTATCAACTCACACAAGCGTGTCAATCTCGACAGACAAGGCACATCAACCTACTGGCCCGTCAACCATACTCTACTCCGAACCCCAATCATTCTAAAGTCTCAAGGCACTCCAAGGTTTCTCATCCTTCCACGGAACCAAAGAACCCTTCACGACACTACGACATAGTAGATCACTTCTAGACATGATAACAAGGGGCATAAGCTCAAGGAAGAAGATTCTCTCCCACGAATATCTCACAACCCGATTCAACCCTCAGTCAATGGTATGGTACCTCGCAAGCAAGTCTAAGCCTAAGGATAGGTAGACAACTTTCCCATGAGGGGCACAAGGGTGATAGTAGTCTCGATGCAGGTTCACCTCAATACAAGGGTATACTTGTAACCCGTCAAAATGCGGTTCACATCCAACTCTAACATTACCCGATAACTTCACAAAATATAAGATCCCTTCCCAATAACACATCATTGCTACTGGCTTAAAGCTCTAACATAACTTACATCTCGTAGGTCAAACATTGTCCTTACCCGATTCCCGACTCAACCCCAACCATCCTCAAAGTGTCATTGAATTCCTCCAATCCCTCATGGTCCATTGTATAATTTCTTCCAATCAAAGGTCATACCGAACAAGTGTCCATCGACACTCTCTAATCACGCACAACTAGCCCAAACTCATAGACTCGACGTGATGTACAAGTAATTGTGCTACGAGCCCGGTGGGAAAATCTATGCCAAGAATATATGCGCGGGAGATGCATGGCATGCACAATTATCATGGTATAACGATGCATCACTTTCATATGTCATACACCACCACACGAACGACAATCCGCCGTTCGCCAATACACATACAATAACCACCTCTCCTGATCAACCCATCACTCACATCCAATGCCAGACGAATATAAACACACAAGTCAAGATAGTTCATACACTAGCACTTCTCCCAACGGAAGCTAGGCAATGCCGATTCATGGCGTCTCCTCGCACATTCCCATCCGGGAACTAGTCTCATTGTCCGCCTAGCGCATTCCCATCCGGGTGCTAGTCTCACTATCCGCCTAGCGCAATCCCATCCGGGTACTAGTTTCACTGTCCGCCTAGCACAATCCCATCCGGGTACTAGTTTCACTGTCCGCCTAGCACAATCCCATCCGGGTACTAGTTTCATTATCCGCCTAGCACATTCCCATTCCGGGTACTAGTCTCGTTGTCCGCCTAGCACATTCCCATTCCGGGTACTAGTCTCATTGTCCTTTCATTCCCAACAACATATGACAAGTCAAAATTCATATCACGTTCAATAATTTCATTCATACACAACCAATTCCAAATAACCTATTTTCGTATCAAAACACCAAATAACGGCATTCCACAGTATAATACGTAACAAAAATGAACTCAGCACGCAAAACAACCGGCCGCCCGGTCACCGTCCGGTCCCGTCCGGACGCCGGGCCGGCTCCGTCCGGACGCCAGGCTTCCCCGTCCGGACGCCCATTCTACCACCTCTCTGTCCAAAATCCTGGGCCATCCGTCCGGACGCCCCTGGGTCCCGTCCGGACGCCCGAGCGCGATCTGCAGAAAACTGCGCGATCGCAGATTTCGCATTTGGGCCAAAACCTTCGAATACATCAAAACTACCACGAAATAGACATCAATGCACGTCATATATACATAATACAAGGTAGAAATCCCTACCTCAAGCTTCAAATGTTGGATTTGAGCAAAGGGGTTGAAAGCCCTAGCTCGGTTGAGCTTCCAAGCTTCAAATCCGCACCTCCCGGGTACCAAATCACGATCCGTCTTCGAATCCTTGTCAAGCACGATGCAATCATCCTATATCTCCGGGGAATTTGAAAATGGTGGCGTGGATGGGTGGAGATGGTAGAGAGAGGAGAGAGCCATGGTTAGAGAGAGAGTGAGAAGGGGAAAATGGGTCATCCTCTCCTATACCCCCATTAAAAATCTGATTTTTAAACCCAAAGGGGCTCCCACGTAATAAGTCACGTAACAAGACGCGCGCGAAATAAAACAAGAGGCTCCGGGCTCGGGTCTTATGGTTATAATCCGATTCATAATACACTTATTTAACTTTATTTATCCAAAATAAACTCTCAAATAATTATTTTAAAAACTCGGATTTCCCGGGTCCTTACAATTAAAGCCACCATTAGAGCAACATTCACCTATATTACCCAAATAAGATAAATAGAAATGCAACAAACCAAAATTTCCTGAGTATGAGAGCTTAGAAAAAACTACCCTGAGCTGCACAGTCTGCACCTGTGTTTTAAGGTGATTGCCATATTGGATAACCTACATGTAGTTCAAGAGACGACATGCCCCACAATGCAACAGATTACAGTTATAAAAAAGACAAAACACAGCATATTATAATTTCAAAAAAAACAACCCATAACGTAGCAGATTACAGTTCCAAAACAGCTCAATAGAAATTCTTGAGAAAATCTAAAAAGCACAAATTACAATCTCAAAGAAATAGTTCCAAAAAGCACCAATTATAATTCCAAATAGTTCCAATACGCAGCCCATAACAGTTCCAAAATGGAGCCCATAATAATTCCAAAAACCAGTAACAAGTCATACCTGTAGAATTGAACCAAGATAAAAGTTAAATTAATATTAGCAAAATAAACTTTTAATCCCGAATAGAATTAGCAAAACGAATTTTCAAAACTGCAAGAAATGCTCGACAAATGGCAATTACCTCACGAGTCAAACATGAATCCTCCGATTCCACATCATCAAGTATCGTGGCATACCCAGATGATGATTCACCTAAGTGAAGTAAAAGTAATGGATTCAAAACATAAATATTAGTTCTGCATTAGTTTAAAAAAAAAAAAAGAGAAGATGATATATTAAATACCTTTCATTTCTTTAGCCCACAGCCAACTATGAGCACACATCAAGGTTTCCATTGTATCGGGATGAAGTCTACTACGATGTGGACTTACCAACCTACCACTCGAGCTAAATGCAGACTCGAAAGCAACCGTGGATACATGAATAGCTAACATATCCCTAGCCATGGCTTGTAACAATGGATATTTTGGTGCATTTGCTTTCCACCATGTTAGTACATCAAATCCCAAGGTTCTTGACAAGACTTCTTCTGATAAGTAATGATCTAATTTTGCTCTTCCATAATCAAAAGTCTTATTTTTCTTCCTACCAATGAACGCATCATACTCCTCAATTGTTTGACCAGAATCACCAAAAGTTGATTGGGAAGAAGTTTCACCAATACCCTCACCTAAACTTGTACATTGGTACTCCTTAAGCAACTTATAACATATTTCACAAACTTTCTCAACTTCTACCGAAGCCCTTGTTCCATAAATTTTTTCAAAGTAGAACTCCAATACGTCCATCTTAGACCTAGGGTCTAACATTGCAGCAACCCCCACAACACCATGTATTATAGTCCAATACTTGTCAAATTTTTCTAGCATTTTACTTGCCATTGCCTCAATCACTTCACTTTCACTATAAAGTAAATTTCTCAATGAGATTCTAATGTCACAGATATTTGTAAAGCATTGATTAGCAGTGGGTATCTATTTCCAGAAAACAATTCCGTCACCTTAAAGAAAATTTTCAATTTCTCACAATCATCTTTAGCAAACCACCACTCTTCTTGTGTAGGCAATGATTGATATTGGTTAGCTCGTCTGCTTAAACGATAAACTACTTCTTTATAGTTCAAAGCTGTCTCAAGCATCAAAAACGTTGAATTCCATCTAGTTGCACAATCAAGTCCCAATTTCTTAGTACAATGCACATGCAATTGACGTGCTGTTTTCTTCAAATTTTTCGTCCCTTTTAGGTGATGTTGTCTAATAACTAACACTATCGTGAACCTTCTCAATACTCACTTTTATGACATCCAATCCATCCTTAACAATCAAATTAAGAATGTGCGCACAACAACGCATATGCAACAAATTCCCACTCAACAAAAGTGACGCACTATTAAATTTGTCCTCTAATAGTCGAACCATCGCATCATTAGTAGAGCAATTATCAACGGTTAAGCAAGAAATCTTCCTATCAATGTTCCAATCCATCAAATACTCGAACAACTGATCACATAGAACTTCTTTTGTGTGTGGACATGGCACATATATAAACCTAAGAGGTAATTGTAAGTATAATTTAAATAATGGTAACAAGTTATATAATATACCTCAAGATAGCTTTGTAAATTCCAAGAATCATCAATGAAGTGTGCTGTGACAGCCATGAAGCCTTTCTTTTGATTACTTGAGGTCCACATATCGATAGTGATGACCAATCTACTTGCATTGCTCACTATCAAACTCAATGTCTTCATCTTCTCATATTCATATATCTTCAATATATCCACTACAACAAAGTAGATTTGTAACGACAACTGAAAGTTGTTGCCAAATAGAACAGTTTTGTCGCTAATCAAATAGCCCACAAAAGTATCCGTCGTCCACGTTCCTTCCGTATAGTTTCACGCAAAAAACCCCTAGGCGAGGAAACTGAGATTTTGTTGACGTTAACTTTGATTTAACGACGAAATTTTTCCTTGCAAAAAATGATAATAATTCCTCGCCCCATACCATTTCGTCGTAGATATGGTACTAACATAATAATAATAGCGACGAAAACTTTTGTCGCTAAAAATATTTTTTTAATCACAAGGAATATTTTTGACGCTAATTAGTTTAGATAAAAAATATTTGACTACAAAAATATTTGTCGTTAATAATGGCGAGGAATTATTTTGTCGTTAATCTGTTTAGCTAAACGTATTCAACAACGAGAATATTTGTTGTCATTAAACATCCTAGAAATTTGGTTTTTAAGCTAATTGGTTTAGGTAAACCTAGTTACGACGAAAATGTTTGTAGCTGAAAATTTTTGCCTTTTCCCGATCGCAAATACTTATATTAGACACAAAAAAATGTTTCGTCGTGAAAAATCAAGGCATTAGGCGAGAAAATATTTTTTCGGCCATCTACTTGAAGGATAGGCATTGGTGAGAAATTAGTTCGTAGCCACATATATTAAGTATTTGAAATCATGAAAATCAAGGCATTAGGCGAGGAAATATTTCATCAGCCAACTACATGAAGGATAGGCATTGGTGAGGAATTAGTTTGTAGCAACATATATTAAGTATTTGAAATCATATATATTTTTCAAATATATGGAATGATACTCAATTGTATCATCATATCCCTGCTCAAACAGAATCATTTGCAAGTCCAACCCAAAAAATCAGCATACAACTTTGGATATTATCTCAAAAAGAAGTTTCATTAACCAACAAAGTCAAACCAACATGTACATTCGTTAATCGCCAAAAAAAGTAGCAAAAAACAACTACTAATATTCCCCTTCAAAATTAACAAGTGTTAATAACAGTAAAAGACCACAAAAGCAAACCAAAATGTGTTGTTGGCGTCATCTAAAAAATAGGTGTTGGCACCATCAAAAAAAGTTCTTGCCACACCTAATTAAGCCGCCAACCCTTGTACTTATGTAATCTGTCAAAACAACAAACAAAATCAAAAGAGAAGTATTAAAGCAACTCCAACGCTACTAGTCATTTTAAATAGTCAAAAAGTACCAATTATCGCATATCTAGCAACTATATACGATGACAGAAAAGCATTAAAGTAACATTCTCGCAAGTAAATTTCATGAGGCTATATACGGAGCAAATAAATGTTAACCACTGTTAACCATTTTCTATGCCAATCTTTGGCAATAGTTGAGTACATCTAATGCAGAAACAGGGATAATGAGAAAACAAAAGAATGGTATTGGACTGAATCGGCATGAAATTAGACATCAGAAAACTCCCACTAAAAGTCGCATCAACCGAAAATCAAATTTGACAAAAATTATAAATGTATGGCCAAAATCTCTATTTCCAAAACATGATTCTTGATCAATTCTTAAATGAAGCCAATGCTCTTAACACCTCCACTTTACCCCTCCACAAACCCATCTACTATTACCAAAAGATGTCATCAAACCCAAGGGGAAGAAGCACTACAAGAGCATTAAGCATCTGGACTAAACTCCACTTCTTTTTCACTTTTCTAGCAATGAGAGAGGGATGTTCCGCCATCTTGACACAAAAGTGGGGTGTCCAATTTACTAGCCTTTGTTAAGAAACTTACCCTTAATGGCTTGACACTTGTGTTTAATCATAAACTACAAGAAATGTATTCAAACCAATCTCTCTCTCTCTCTCTCTCTCTCTCTCTCTCTCTCTCTCTCTCTCTCTCTCTCTCTCTCTCTCTCTCTCTCTCTCTCTCAATAGAGGCTAGCACGTGTATTGAAAATTATTTAGTAGTATTATTGGGTTATCTTCACATGGTACCTAAATACTTTCCAACACTACATATTCATGCAGAATCAAGATAAATGAGCTTAGATCAACTTGAGCATAGCAACAAAATACCAACTACAACATATCAAACAGCACAACAATGAAATGGGTACATGGGATCTTCTTGATGCACGCCTAAAGGGTCTCAGTATACCCAGTTTCTTAAATTAGTCAGGCCTAATATCAAGATTGTGGAAGCACCATCAAGTGTTGCCGATTAAAAGAAATGTTTTTAACGTGGAAGACCAATCCAAATTCCAATGGATTCAACTCTGGAAGGAGCAATGTTCACCGGGTCATACCCTCGCATAATGATCACCCAGAGCTTAAACATTAGCAGAACAGAAGCCTCAAATAGGTGACTCAATTTACATTCAATTGACATGAACAGACTAAACCATAGAGCCATAAAGATCACTACAAGCAAACCATAGAACCAACAATCATTAACATAAACCATCTACCATCAATGAAACCCAAAAAGCATAGACAATTTTAAAGTCCTTACATGCATGTTTATTTTCAATTCAAACCGCATGAAAGTAGAATATGATACAGTAGCCATACATATTAGGTAGTTTTATGTACCATATTGGTGTCAATTACTAGCTTGTGTTAAATGAATTCGAGTGGGACAATTTGCAATGTCCCACTAAGACTAGCTATGATAGTTGGTACTAGGGTTAAGTAATGGCACATGGCCTATTAGATACAAAGTTATGTCTCCTAAGTCTTGGAACTGATAAGGAACTTAGCAATATGTTAACCCTATTTTGAACCTTCACCTACCACACTAACAATGAAGAGGTAGAAGTTAATTAGGCCAGAGAAGTACTTGAAGGTTCTTGAACCTAGTAAATCATGTTCTGTATATTTTTTTTAATTTTACAAAGTATGGAATTATGTGAATGTGTGCAACCAACAAAAAATCTAAATTTTGCAGAGTAAATAAACTTAGTATACTAACCAACAAGCTGTGGTCCTCGAATATGCAAAGTACTAGTTAAACCCGCCCCCTTGTTGTCTTAAGAAATCCATGATCATGGATGTGGCTTCTTCTTGCTGTTTTTTACTCTCCAAAAGTTCTGCTATGGAATCCTTGTGTGTTTGCAACTCCTCTTTTTGCGCCAGTATTTTCTCCTTGTGCTCCAATATTTCTGCCTTGTGTGTTGATATTTCCTCCTTTTGAGTTGATATTTGCTCTTTTTGCACCAAACTTTCCTCGTTTTGCTCTCGTACCTTTGCCTATAGGCGTGACACATATTCGTCGTTGTTTGGAACTACAATAGTGGTCCTCAGAGAGGACGTAGGCCTCATACCTATTCCTTTCACATAGCCTGCCCTTGGCTTGAGTACAGTTTTGGACAACTCCTCTTGTGTCATTGGAGTTGCATCAGGGTAGGAAGACTGTTCGGCCTTTCGGTTTGAGTTTTTTGTAAACCGAAACCGAACCAAACTATTTCAGTTTGGTTCGGTTTGGTTTTTTCGGTTTTGGTTTGGTTAGACTTAGATCCAAAATTGCCGTGTCAAATGGATAAAGTCCGGATTAGTTTTTATTTTAAAATAGATTTTAATTTGATTAGGCCTAAGTCCAAGTTAAAAAAATTTCTAAAAAATTAAAGCCCAATAAAATTAATATACAAAATTCTAAATCATAGTAAAATTAATACCTCATAAAAAATCAAAGTAGAAAAAAACTAGTTTGAGACTTAAAAAAATCATGTATGAAACTAGATTTTTTATTTTTTAGGATTTAGTATAGGAACCGGTTCGATCCGGTTTGGTTTGGTTCCTAGGTGACTAAAATCGAAAACCGAACCGAATTTTTTTAGAAATCTCAAGCCGGACCGAACCGAACCGATTAGATTGAAAAATCGGACCAAACCATCGGTTCGGTTTGGTTTACCGGTTTGGTTCGATTTTTCGGTTTAAACTTTCACCCCTAGTTCCATCTTATCCTGTCATTAAAAAATAATGGAACAATATACAAAGGTAAGTTGTTATAAAAATTTAGCTAACATAACAAGTAAGTAGATATACGTACGAAATTCTTCTTGCTTTCCTCGCAGATCCACTGTTATGCCTTTTCATTATAGTGTGTGGATTTGTAAACGTCTTTCAGCAGGGGCTCAAGACTCCTATCTTGTTTCATCTAGTCAATTGAATTTGAAAAATCAATTCATTAAGCATGTCCACAATTTTATTAAAATTGAGAGGTAAAAGAAAATATACCTTATGTACCCTTACGAGGATGGACCTCGATCCGCATCTATGTTTTCACTTACTTTTGCTCTTGTTTTGAATATTTATCTCTGATCTCTTCTGCAAGGAGAACACTCAAACGAGTGTCATAGTTAGACAGGGAATAATGTAAGCAAAAGAAGTCAAAATGAAGCCAACGCAATGTTTCCATTTGAAAATAGAATCAAAGATTCCTGCCAAAGTGGCCATTGGTCAAAGAGGTTACCTAAAACCTTTGATTACTCCACTTGTCATTAATTCGACTTGTCCATTGTTGGAGGTTGACTTGAGGTGGTGGGTGGTTTCTAGCATACTCTTCCCCCTTAACTTTCTTAAGTTGCTTGTATTTTCTGTAAAGTCTGAGGGAGAAGTCACTCAATCTTCGGCCAAAGTGTGTTGTTAGTGCCTTACTAACATCAACACCTTGTAGATTAAATTGGTCCTACCAAAGACAATACTAGAAGTCAGGAATACCATACATCTATGAAAGAAATAATTAGTTAGATCTTGCAACTACAAAGGAAATACGCAAAATATGGAAGCTTCTCTATTGCTAGATAAGACGCAAACAATGTCAAAATAAGTTAGAAACTTCATATATTACCTCTATACATTGAAGCATATGAGCCTTAACAGCTTCGTACATTGCCTTCCATTTGGGGACGCTGAGATCTACCAAATGAGTCCGAACTTCGAGGCCAATTTTTGAGGCTAGTTTAGCAGCAAAGTTCCCTACGGGCGCACAAAACTCCTATGGGATGGGAATAAGCAACTTTCTTCTTTTTTCAACTAATTCTTGCACCTCTAAGCCCCACATTGGTCCACACCACGTCTATCAACTGCTAGTATAATGACATCATATCAATTAAGTGAGCAAGCTTAAATTCTTAAATTAGTTGCCTCATGTTCATTCTGCTAAAATCTTACTACTGGATGGTGAGGGTTGGGTAATTGGTGCTACCTCACTTTGCACCTCAACATTGGGAGATGGTGAAGGTTGAGAACACACTTCTAGACACGTAGTCGACCTTGTTAGCATTTCAGGGACATTAGTTGCCTCATATTGTAACTGAGCGTGAAGGTTCAGGCTGCTCTACGGCATCTCTGTGCCCTTACATAAAATAATAGGAATTACATAAGCATAAATAAATAATACAAGAGAATCAATATGAATAAACGATAACTCAAAAGAAGCAAAAATCATTTTGCACGTATCATTCAGACATATACAAATATGAAATGACATACACCATCCTTCTATTATTCATTTTCATAGTACGTACCTCATGTTCACTAGAACCAATAGAATCGTCATCGCTTTCATCCTCATCATCTGATGGTCTATAATCACCATCATCCACCTCAACCCTTGTTCGTTTTCCGTTCTCATTTGCACGGTTGGGCTCACTCGAACCCATCAAAGAAATTGATGTCTACTTCAAGCATAACTCTTTCATTTTCCTATTGTTGGATTTGATATTCTTGTTTCTTTGCTTCTCATACTCTGTTAGTTTTTTCTGTTGGGCTAGAAAATCTGGTGGGAGGCATGGTTTTCCGCTTTTGGACATTTTGCACAACTATGAACCATAAATTGACATGAGAAGTTAAGAACAGTCATGAAACAAAGAGATGTGAACAAATAGTGAAATCAAGTACATATACTGCAAGTAAGATCGAGAAATGGGTAAGAAATGGTTCACATGCATAAATGACTTAAAAACTGAAGAACAATCATTTGTATGCATAAATGACTTTAATATTAAGAAACTTCGTCCATATACATCCCATAAATGAGAATTACATATCATAATCCATATAGGAATCCATATCATCATTAGGTATTTCATGTTCTCCATCAAGTTCGTCGTCTGTTTCCCCTTCCATTGCTTCATCTAATGGCTCAGTCCCCAAAATATCCTCAGCTTCAGCGTCATCCCTATAACATCGAATATCATCTTCAATGTTAATTGGGGCAGTTGATGTCATGTTTTCTTATTGAAATGCAACACTAGATTCTGGGGTATCTAGTCGTTCAACATCACCCAGTGTTGGTACATCAAACATACCCCTATATTGAACGAGTAGCACGACTTGCCAAGGTTCGCCCCATTTTGTATCATTTACATAGAATACTTGTTTCGCTTGACTTGGTGGAATAAATGGATCATTTTGATACCAATGACTGTTGACATCAATGCTTGTGCAATATGTATCGGTGCGTATTGTTCTACTCCTCCCATTTTTGTTGTTGGTGTTATACCATTCACATTGAAACAAAACTACTTTATTACCAAATATATACTCAACCTTCCAAACATTGCTCAAATGACGTAAAAGTTGTGCATCTTTCCTTCGTGATCCCTTTCTGCAAGCACACCACTATTTTGACTTGTACGACAATTATCAAGTTCTTTCGTATGGAACCTCACACCATTAATAATGCAACCCGAATACTCTTTCTCTAGCAAATTAGGACCATTTGCTAATGATCATAGTTCGTCAGTTGTCTCTGGTGACTCATCAAACCTCAGCCTATTTATCTACAATCATAAGCAGGACAAAAAATGACTAAATTTGCTAAAAACAACTCTATATCATAGCTTGTCGCAATTTTTGAAAAGTCTTACTCTCTTTTTGAACCACTTGGGAAATTCTTTTCGTTGTATATTTGTTATTTGTTGTCCACTTGGAACATGTAATAGACTCTTGTGCTCCCTACACGAAGAAAGTGACAAATGAGTAAATACAACTATTAACCGTTACTGATAATGCTTTAAAAAAAAACATGTCTAAATATTAGAAACACGTACTCTAAATACTTCTCCAACTCTCGGCTGTTGTACAACACAAACCAATGAGCAATATCACGAAACTCCTGTGGCTGGTCACTATCCCTTGTGCCCAACCCAATAGGTCGAGTTGTTCCTATGAATCCTGTCAACCCTTGTCGACGTTCACCACGATCTTCATTCCGTTCGGGTCGACTATGCACTATTTCAATCTAGTTTAGGTATGTTGAGCAAAATGTAATAGACTCCTTGACAATGTAGGCGATCGAACCTTCTGGTCGAGCTCGGTTGGAAACAAAGCTTTTAAATTTTCCAAGAAACCTAAAACAATTTCAGACTAAGATCATATATGCGACACAATTACATTTCAATTCACACTTAGGTTGTGATCAATTACCTTTCGATTGGATACATCCACCGATTTGCACTGGTCCTCCAAGAATAGCCTCACGTGGCAAATGAACAGTAAGTGCACCGTCACATCAAAGAAAGCTGGAGGAAAAATCTTTTCAAGCTTGCATAGTATGTAGACTATACGTTCCTCTAGTTTCTCTAAATCACTCTGCGTCAATGACCTAGAGCACAACTCTTGGAAAAAGCCACCTAACTCAAATAGTGTTGTACTAATCTCCTTGTCCACAAAACCCCGCATGCCTATTGGCAAAATGTTTTGTATGAGTACATGACAATCATGGCTTTTCAAGCCAATCAATCTACCATTTGCTGAATTTACAGTCCTGGATAAGTTTGCTGCGTAACCGTCAGGATATTTGACTGATTTCAAAAAATCAAAGAAAGCCTCCCTCTCTTTAAGAGTTAATGAAAAGCTCGCTCGCGACTTCATATTTTTTTCATTAGGAAGTCCTTGCAGCCACAGCTCTTTCCGTATACCCATATCTTCCAAGTCCTTACGTGTCTTGTCTGTGTCTTTGTTCTTTCCATCAATGCCTAACATTGTTCCAATGATATTTTCACATAATGTTTTTTTTTTTTTTTGCGTGCATGACATCAGTATTGTGTTTTAGCTTCCGTTTCTTCCAGTAAGGTACCTCATACAAAATGCTTACTTTTGTCCAGTTTGGTTCAAAACGAGGTATTTTCTTGCTAAATGGATCCTTTCCCAAGCTGAAACCCTTAATAGAATCCAATTGCTTTTGTATTTTTCCCAATGGTAACTCCAAAGATCTCTTTCGCTTCTCTTGCTTACCATTGTAGGCCCCCCTCTTTCACCGTTCAGGATGGTTCTCAGGCAAATAACATTGATGGTTCATGTATGCAGTTTTATTTCTCAAAGATTCATAATAAGGTTCATAATTGCAAGTGTAACAAGCATAATGACCCTTTGTTCTCCACCCAGACAAATCACCAAATGCAGGCCAATCGTATATTGTCCACAACAAAGCTGCACGCATTTGAAAAGTCTCACCACTTGAGGCATCGTAAATTAGAGAACCATTTTGCCATAGCTCCTTTAGTTCATCCACCAAAGGTCTCATATAAACATCAATATCTATCCCTGGTTTCTTATATCCCGGGATAAGTAGTGCTAACATGAAGAAGGGCTCTGTCATAGCCAACTAGGGTGGGAGGTTATAAGGAGTAAGTATGACAGGCCACATGCTATAGGAGTCGTTCATATTCCCAAAAGGGTTGAATCCGTCAACTGCCAGCCCAAGCCCACATTGCGAGAGTCTTCGAAAAACTCAGTATGCTGCGTATCAAAGTCTTTCCACTCTTGACTGTCAGTTGGATGCCTCCATTCACCATCATCTACGCGTTTTTCCTTGTGCCAGCTCATGTCCTCGGCTCTCTTCCTCGACATGTACAATCTTTTCAACCTTGGTGTCAAAGGGAAGTAATGCAAAACCTTATGAGGAATCTTCTTACCCGTACCAAAATTGATCTTGTACCTAGATACCTTACATTTTGGACATTTATAAAGTCTTTCATTCTCTTTCCAATAGAGTGTACAGTCATTTTTGCATGCATCAATGAGCTTGTATGATAAGCCCAAGTCACGAAGCATCTTCTTAGCTTCATAAGTTGACTTAGGCACCAAGTTAACCTTTGGTAAGAGTTTAGTCAAGAACGTTAGCAAACTGTCAACGGAAGTGTTGCTCCAACTATTCATTACCTTCATATTAAGTAACTCAATTACAAACTTCAACAATGTATAATCTGTAGATCCTGGGTACACTTCACGCTTGGCATCATCTAACAATTTATTGAACTTTTGAACCTCCTCCCTCTGGGTTGTATCTGTTGATTCTCCACTTATTCGGTCTTCCACCAAGGCATCAATACCACCTAGATCTACATTCTCATTATTTCCCATTTCATGAGGCTGAGCTTGGTTTGATGGACGATGTTCCACATGCTCATGCCAGATAGTGTAACTTTGCATAATCCCATGCTTCATCAAACGAAAGTGCACGTCTCGAGAATTATTGGATCAGCAGTTGCCTTAACAAAATTAAGAAATGTATTCACACCAACAAAATATGGCTCACTCATCCTACCATCAACTGTGAGGCCCAATTTCATCCTACTCTTGTCCATTTCTGTTCATGAATGCAATGTGAGGTTTAAATCATCAAGTTGAAGTTGAGCTTGGAGTCAAAATTGCCAATTTATATCAGGACACCAAATAAGGTTTGTAACGACAACTGAAAGTTGTCACCAAATAGTAAATAGAGTTCATATGGGTCTTTATCCTGCTTTAATTGTACTCGTTCTAACCCAAACTACAGAAATAGCATCTCTCTCTCTCTCTCTCTCTATATATATATATATATATATATATATATAGACACACACACACACACACACACACACACACACACACAAATCCTAGGGGAATACCCCTGCAGTGCACATGCAATGCATAGCACAAAAATGTGGTCTTATAATTTCTATTTATGACAACAATTTCATCGCTAACCGAAAACATGCGAACATATTGTAGCATATTTTTGATGCCTATAGTTTCACATCAATCAAAAGAAAAAGTTACTCATGAACAAAATACTAAAAGTGAATAAATAGCGTGTGAAAAGTAAACGGGAATAACCGAGCATGTTTACATACCATACAAAAGAGAATATAACCACAAAAATGCACATGCTAACGCAACCATCTTACTGCTTATTCAAGGAACACATAGAATACATAACATGCCTTGCTTCAAGGGAATGGTTAAACTTCAAAAATGGGTCAAAGCAAAAACAAAAAAATTATCCAATAAATTTATGTATAATCTAAATATACCTCAATTAGCAGTTTTAGGCCCCTCTTGAGATAAACAGTAAATTCAAGATTACAAAGATTAAAACAATCTTGTGTATGTTTAATGGACTTGTATTGAAGCCAAGCTTCTGACTGAAACAATTACAAAGATTAAAACAACCATAGACACGACGTCATCACAACTCCGAGAACAAAAGTCTTAACTAAGTTGGCACTCAAAAAAAGAAGTTCATTCGCACAAATAAAATCTCTCATGTATATATGGAAAGTTTTTCATATATTTGAAGAAAAAAGGAAGCTATATCTTTTAGCTTCCATTATTTTCTGTGTTTTTTCCCATTCTAAAGCACACAATCACCACTTTTATTCCTTGCATAAATCGATTTCCACAACACAAGAAACAACCACTACGAATTTTGCAAGTTCCAAATGGTTTTTAGTTAGAAGGAATTGTATTTTTCTCACTTGCTTTCTTAGTCAGTTGTGAAATCTGTTATAATTTTAGTATTTCAATTTTGAAATATAGAAATACAAAATCTGTATTTTCAGTTTTCTTAGTCAGTTGTGAAAACTGAAATCTGTATTTTTTTAGTCAGTTATGAAATTACAAAACTAAATTTGTTAGATAAAACTAAAATACATAGAATGGTAAAATCAAAATTGGAAAGTGTAGATAAAACCTACCTACCCAAGCAAAGAAAGATTGAGGAGCCGCCTCTGGAGGAGTAGAATGATGAGAGCACCAGTGAACTGAGATGAAATGAAATGCGCTCAATGGCTCAAGAATGCTTTTCTATTGACTTGGCATTCATCATCCTTTTTTCGCATTGCAGATTCTACACATATCAGAAACACATAATGAACATCAACCCAAATTTAAACTAATGCAATGCATCAAATTTAAAACAGACAGATTTCTTTTCCCAATTGGTGATTGCAAAAGAATTGATCTCTGGAGTAGCACACTACAATTGCAAGTCCAAAGGAATAGATACTAGATAGTAACATGGGTTTGCGAAGCCCACTGTTTCTCTCTACATGGAATAGATACTAGATAGATACTAGAAACACCTAAAATCGAATAATCTTTCTTTAATGTGAGGAATCACAAGCATGACAATAATCGAACATTAAAGAAAACTAGCATATTACTCGTGCCTACGGCACTACAAACAAAATTAAAGCTACGATTTCAGATCCATGTTAGCCGATTTATTGATCACATTTGTCATCAATGCACTTGGTAATAAAATCGACATCACACTAAGTTAATGGATCTATTGATCGCATTCATTAAATTAAATTCAACTATCTTTTCACTTTTTAACCTCAACTATCTTTTCAATACAAAAAAATCCAACTAATACTAATCACCAACAACCGAATCAAGCAATGGACATATCTATTGTATTTTCACTCGTCAAAACCACATTTACATCTCACTTATCTTCTGAACAAAGAAAACCATTTCTAAAATAATGCTAAAAAGTTTTTGTAAAGTATTTTGGTTATGTACTTGTGTTTGCCTCGATCAATAGATGTGATTTAAGTATTTTTATAGTCGGTAAATTAGAAACCTACCACCAAATATTAGGTTGATGAATTTTAGATCCTAGAATAAGAGGCCTAATTGCTAGGGCGTTAATCTCCACTTGCAAATGAAGTTAAAAATCTGATCCAGGCATCCCATAGTTCAACTTGCACTTGCAGGATGGTGTCTTCCCATAGTTCAGCCTCCAGAAATACACTCTTAGATATGTCTATTGCCTTGTGATGTAGAATTACCGATAAATTAAGCAAAGGAAGATGTTTTCCCTCCATTGTGGTCAACAACACAAATACGAAAATTTAAGCTTGAGCTTAGTTCCAATAATTCTATTTCAATCTGTAAATGAAAACTTGAAGATACAAATAGCACCTCGTCCACCATCATTGTAGACAATCCTCAGTCATAAAAAAGGGAAGTAACAGTATAATTTGGATAGATCACAAACAAAAATAATGTCGAAAAAATAAATAAGGGAAGTACTTCAAATTATTTCCCAAACACCCCCATAGAGAAAGGAGAAAAAACACTACTATGTACCTCTTAAGTGAAGTTGTCATCTCTCTCAAAGCAACAACATATAAAGAAAGGAGAAAAAACACATTCAAGCATCACAAAAAAATAGCACCAAAAATAAATAATGTGGAACCATGATCCAAAAAATTGGAAAGAGCCCAAATTAGAAACCCAGAACCATGCATATGCAATGTCTAAACCAGATGCAGCATTCTCCACACAACAGAACTTGTATTATATTGCATAAAGTCCCTCAAAACATCCTAAAATAGATTCCAAGGTGGTGTACAGATTTATGGAACCACACTATGTACACAAACAAACACAAAACAGATTACAACTCGTCACTTCACTTGGGTACATATTGTCGACCGCCACCTACCTCCTCCATAAAAACAACCACAAAACAGAGTCCCGCTATAGCGTTGGGACCACCACATACACACAAATAGAGAGAATGCAAGAGAGAGTATCCAATCGGGGCATCTTCAAGAGAGGACCCGATCAAAGGAGGATCTTCTACTTCCTCCTAACACAAAAGACCGTCTTCATGCCAAAGAAGCTGAAAGGGTGAGAGAGATGGGATACAAAAAGTAGGACAAAAAAAGAAACGATTGACCTTTCAGTCAAATAAAGATGGTAGCCGAATTAACGATTTTCGGACGGAACCAAAGATCTAAATAACAAACATGTAGTTTGAACCCGTAGTTTTTGAATTGATTTCATTGTTCCAACTTATGCTTATCATGATACTTCAGGACTCTCTAGTTACTTTCCATGAAGCTGTCATTTTATCTAACTTGTAGAATCCACCTAAACGAATACTTTTTTTCAAAATCCAAGATGCTAGCTGTAAGTCATAGTAGAAACATGAAATTATGTGCAAAGCTGAATAAGTTTCTCTCATAAAATAGCAAATGTAATTACCCTATGATCATATGAGGAAAAAGACAATTCGAAAATTAATCTGACGAAATGAAAAGTACACACTTGAATAGAACCTTAGTAGACACACATATACATGTATGTGTCTCTCTAACATTTTCTCAAACATGTGGAGCGCAATTTGAAAATGGAGAGCACATAAACAAAATGTGCAGAGTTCATACTAGATAGATACTACATACTAGATAGATACTAGAAACACCTAAAATCGAATAATTTTTCTTTGATGTAAGGAATCACAAGCATAACAATCATAGAACATTAAAGAAAATATTCGACAAAAGTGATCCCAGTTCTTGAATCCAACCTAGATAATCCAATATAATGAAAAAAATGTCAACATCAGCAAGAACTTCAAACACAACAAATGAATCTTTCATTATTGATCATATCAGATGGATTCAAGCCCTAAATTTTCTACACCCCTGATTTTCGCCATCAGAAACACACACAAAATAGAAATCAGATTCATCTCAAATTTACAGTGAAGATATAGAGTACTTAACCTTAGTAAATTAATAGAAAATGGTAAAATGAAAAGTACCGAGTGTAGATAAAACAAGCGAAGAAGGAGGAGCCGCCACCGCAGGAATCAAACGATGAGAGCACTGACGACCTGAGATGGAAATCTGCTCAACGGCTCAAGATCTACAGTGCCTTTGCGACAAACGACGTTCCTGCTTTGCGGAGGCCGGCGTTCTTGCTTTGTGGAGGCCAGCGTTCCTTCTCTGTGATGATCGGCGTTCCTTCTCTGCTATGAACGAGACCCAAGGTTGACAAAGAGAGACCCAAGGTTGAGACAATAAAACCAAGCGTGAGGCCTTAGTAAAAGGTAAAAACAAGAATACATTTAAAAAAGGTTTTGTTTTTAGAATATTTTTAGATTAACTAAAAAATATATTTTTGTAGTTTTGAAAATATAATGCAATTTAATAAGGTTTTGTTTTTAGATAAGGTGATGCAGCGAAGCGTATATTTTAATGAGTGTAACACGAGGACAATTTTAAACTTTATTTGAACTAGAGGTGCTCCCTCCTTGAACAAACAAATTGAGTAAAACACTCTATTTTTTATTAATCAATTAGCAACCACTTAGCCCTTAGGCTTATACAGAAACGAAATGAGAATATCAAAATCCAAAAACACCTAAAAAAATCCCTCCCAAACACCCACTAACTCTCTCATAAGTCTCGAAAAATTACATTAGGAGAACAGTCCATAACATTTTCATGTATTCTAAAGACTAATCATCAGCAAACAACATAAACAGATATAATAAGGGCGACCAAAAAATATTCCTCTCCCAATCCTTTGTGAGACAAAATATTTTCTCAATAAATTTCGTCCAAATTTTTCACGACAAAATATTTCCTCGCCAAAACTTCTCAGAATCCCACCATATATTAGATGAAGGTGCGCCAAATTTTGCGCAACAAGGGCAACAAAGCTTTTCCTCGCCTAAAGAAAGCTTTTTTAGTGACAAAATATTTCGTCGCCTATTTCTTCTTCCAGTTTGGCACGAAGAAAAATTTTACACGACTATTTTTGGCGAGAAATTGCTTATATTTGTCGCCTTTTCGGGATGCTTTGGCAAGGAAACTCAAAAGTTTGTCGCTAATATTTTATGTTTCCCGAGGAAACTAAATGTCGTCACCTATTAGTGAATACCCATTTATTAATGACAATGAATCCATTTATTTCCTCGCCTATTATCTTCAGTTAGAGACGAAATCAAATTTCGTCCCCAGTTTTTGTCGCAATAGACCAACTTTGTTGTAGTGATCACTGTTTATTGTGTTTCTACATGGAACCTTAAACAAAGGCTGGATTGACATTGAATATCTCTTAAAACCGATATGATCCACAATTGAGAGAGGATACTCATGCATGATTATGGCACTTGCAAGTTCTTTTCTTGCCGTATCAGAATCAAAACTATACGAGGTTAAAACCGGAGACGTTTTGTTGAAATTGTTCGTGAGAACTTGTTGCCTCATGCAATCTTTCTTAAGATGTTTTCCTGTATAGTGTTCTTTCAAATGTGAAGTCCCATTCTTTGTCGAACCCGCAAGTTTTAGTCCACAATATTTGCAAGTAGCCTTCCATATCCCATTTATTTTTATCCTGTTGTAGTGAGCCCAATATTGACTCCATAGTTTTCCACCATTGTCATCAAGGATTGCATCAGATTCACTGCCAACATTATCTGCTTGTCCCTTACCATCATCAAAAGGGGATGATGATGTTAGTGGATTTACATTTTCTGATTGTCCTAGCGGAGTTACTGACTGAGAACTATCACCCTCATTTGTTTGCGACATTGAAATTTTGAAATAGAAGGCACCTAAATAGAAAATCATTATACCAAAACAAGTTTATTATACCGAATGGAATAAAACAGCTGGAATAAAACCAACAATCAACATCATCAAATACTAAAGTGCTACTGCTAAAATTCTATCCACAAATTCACAGTCAAGGTAAGTTATATAACCGGATAGCTCGATTGTAAAAAAAAAAATTACCCTAAAAAGAATAAATAGTGTTAATACATTTTTATAACTAACTTGGAAAGTGAAATTCAGAGGAAACAAAAATAGTGAAACACAAACTGAGGTAGAGTGGTAGACATATATCCGAACAATTTTGGACCCGTAAATATATATCTTCAGCTCCTCAATTAATTTCTGTTTTTTTTTGTTTTTGAAGAGCAAGAAAAAACATGTGATGCACAAGTGGCTAGCTACTTAGATTATGTAAAGACAACATTCCCTATACACTCTTGGTTCGAGTTAGCTGGTTGGCTAGGCTTGGAGTAAAGGAATGGAACATTGAAATTGGTTATTGCTAGGATCTAATGGACTCGATGGAGAAAAACAAAGATGCGGGTTAGTTCGAGTGAGGTTGGTGGCGACCCGCTAGTTTGGGCAGTTCCTAAGTATGGCAAAAAGAAGGAATGGAGCTTGAGTTGTGAGAAATGAGATCAATGAGTTTAATACAGGATATGCCCTCAGATAGGGGTAAAGAGTGTGAATTGATCTTTCTAGCGACCTCAAATAGTTAGCATGTAGAACATTGTTAGTTTAGAATTTCACATCTTATTGTATGCTATCCGACATTTCACGATGCTTTGATGCCAAAAACACATATCCATCCTAGAGAAAAAACTCAAAACAATTTGATATCCTTTTAACAAGCTCACACACACATTTCACTTCCATATTTTGTTCAATAAAGGAAGAAATAGGACGATTTTGCTATGATTTCCTCCATTCAAAAAACAAATGTAGTTTTTTGGACTCGATTCGATTATCTCCTATTGTAAGACCTTGAAATATGTTTATTGTTTACTGGCCTAAACCAGTAAACCCATTATATTCTAAATTAAAAAAAACCACTAAACCCTCTGCCGCACCTTGCTCTGAGCGAGAGAGAGTGAGAGAGAGAGAGAGAGAGAGAGAGAGAGCGTACTTGATCGGAGTTGCCCGTAGCCGCTGATCGGATAGCGCCGCTGCCTTCCCTTAGTTCCACTTCTTCACTTCCTTCACCATTCCTTGCGCCGCTGCCCAGCCACAAAGTCAGAATGACTAAATGTGATAAATTAGGTTAATTTTTAGGCGATCAGGCCAAAGCCCAAAGGGCTAACAAGAAAATAAAATTATAAAATTATAAAATATTATATATGTATATTGGGTAAAAAACCAAATGGTTATAAAATTATATTTTATATATAAAACAACGCCATTTTTTGTTCGGGTTCGGTTCGTATAACGGTTCGATTTTTTTGCTAACCATAACCGAACCGAACCCGAACGGGTATTCGTCCGCGTACCATATCCACACCCACGGGAAAAAAAACGGTTACGGTTTGAGAAAAATTAAGCGGTTCGGTTCGGGTAACTATCGGTTCGGTACAAATTGCCATCCCTACCGGCAAGTGCCACTACAACGACGAGCCCCCTATCAGAGAGGCCAAGGGGAGGATGATCTCATCGAAGCTCACCGGGCCGGGCAAAGGGAAAGAAGGACCACAAATCCGAGGGAATTATAACCATTGATTTTTACTGAAATGATGCGCCTTCCCCCTCGTGTGCCTTTTTATTTCTCAAGAAATATCTTCGCTTTCCAAAAACAAATTTACTTTTTCCAAATATGCATTTCCAAATTTACTTTTCCATTGCTTTCCTTTCTTCCGTTAAACTCTCTTGAGCACTGTTCATTGTCCCCCATTGTTCTCCATTCTTATGCAAGTCTTCAACTTCATTTATCATTGCTTCTTTCTGTAAGTTCTCCTTTCGCATCTCTCATTACTCTTTAGTAAAATTGCCTTCTTTATCCTTAAATGGAGATTTTCAAAAAACTACTTGCTACTCTGGCAAAAATATAGGAGTTCCGCTGTCATTGCAACATCTGAGACGATGTTCCAATAGAATTAAACAAACCCACCACTTTGCATCATAGAAACGACGTTGACACCTTGCATATTCCTCTTATGGCTGTTGTTGATACCATATTTTGTCCCACCACTCGATATTTGTCAAAACATGATGCTCGTAAGAACCTGAAAGAATTAGGACTCATAAAAGGACGATTTTGCTCCTAGGAGATCAGAGTATGAAAGGAGCAGTTGGGAAGTCAGGATTTTTCACCAAGAGCATCCTTGAACATTATAAAGGCCTGTCCGCATCATTTGAAAGTCAGTCAAGCCATTTCAATGGATTCGATGAAGTTTGGGTGCAAAAGACCATTTTGCCATTGAAGGGCCAAATTAGCAAATATGGACAAATAGCCATGTGCTGCTCCGAACTTGTGTGCTAAGGCCCCGTGGGCTAAAGAGCCATTTGCTGGTTGGAACCCGTATGTTGAGGAGATGTGTGCTGCCCAAGAACCCGTATGTTGAGGAGACATTTGTTGAGGAGAACCCATGGGATGATGAGCTGTGTGCTGAGAAGACAATGGCTCTGCTTAGCCAAGGCAAGTGGTTTACTTTGCCCAGCCAAGGCAAGTGGTCTGCTCTGCTCGGTAATGGCAGGTGGTCTACTATGCTCTGCCAAACAAAACAGGTGGTTTGCTCTACCTAGCCAAGGCAAGTGGTCTACTTAGTCAAGGTCTGCTTTGCTCAACCAAGACAGGTGGTCTGCTCTGCTCAGTCAAGGTCTACTCTCCTCACATAAGGTAGGTGGTCTGCTCTACTCAATTTAGGTCTTTGCTCAACCAAGACAGGTGGTCTGCTCTGCCCAGCCAGGGCAAGTGGTTTGCTCTGCTTAGCCAAAGCAAGTGGTATGCTCTACTCAGTTAAGGTCTACTCTCCTCAGCCAAGGCAGGTGGTTTGCTCTGCTCAGTCAAGGTCTGCTCTCCTCAACTAAGGCAAGTGGTCTGCTTTGCTCAGGTGGTCTACTTTGTTATGTCAAGGTCTGCTCTGCCTAGCCAAGGCAAGTGGTCTGCTCTGCTAAGCCAAAGCAAGTGGTCTGCTCTACTTACCCAGGGCAGGTGAACTGCTCAGCACCATGCTGACTCACCAGGGCGCAAGTAGTGTAATGACCCGTAATTTTAATCAATTAAATAAAATAATCCAAGCATTTTATTTCACTTACTCTGCGTGTAAAATTTTGTTTGCGTACTTATGCCTATATATATATTATGTGTATATACCTATTTTATTTAAATATTATAGTTTATATTTCTTTCTTTAGATATTTATAAATATATATATATAATATATACTCATAACATATACAGTAATATATATACATGCATACCACAATCTTTCTCTCCCGTATCCCCGCTGAATCCTTCCCCATCACTTCCGGCCGACAACCCCCAACCCCCCTCCCCCCCCCCCCAGCGTCACCTCACACTCCGATTCACTGCAACCAACCACCTTCTACCTCTGCCAGCCACCCCTACCCGAGCCCCCCGCCCTTGGATCCCTGCCTTTCCTGCTCCACCGTCCATGGTGTCCCGTGCTTTGGCTATAAAAGGAGGCTCTTCCCTCTGTGTTTTTACACACCAAGCAGTAGCAGCAAGCTAAAGGAGGAGAAAGAAAGGAACAAAGAGAAGTTACGAGCCAAAACCGCCGAAAGCCGAAATGTGTTCGAAACTCGACGAAACCACCTCGGAATTTCGAACCGATGTACGATTCCTATTCTAGAGTCTTCATTTTAATGTTGCGGGGTATTTTTGATATGTTCCGAGGTGTTTTGAGGCCTCGCCAGAGCCTCGCCGGAGATTCACCGGAAAAACCAGAAATTTAAAAAATTTTAACAGAGGAAAACGGGGGGAAGTTTTAAACAAATGAAACAATTACACTTGGCCCCCTTGGTTATTAGTTTATTATCTAGTTTAAGTTAGATTTTTATAAATTACAAATTGAACCCAAAGTTTAAAATATATAATTTTATTAATTGTTATGTTACACTATGTTCCTACTATTTTTATAAAATCACAGATTGGTCCCTATTTTATTTAATTATAATTTTACCCTTAAAATGCTTAAATTATAAATTTATCCCAATTTATTTACTTATAAGTAAACCTATTATTTTTTAATCAATTATAATTTAATCACTATAAATATTATTACTATTATTATTATTATTATTATTTATCTTAGACTAAGATTCTACCCTATAAACATATTTCTAGATTGTATAATTTTAATTAATTCACAACCACACTTTAAAATAAATTACATTAATATCTTTGTATTAAAATTTCATAGTTTTAGGTAAAACTATATTAATTTATATGCATCTTTTAAATTAAGTATATTACTATCCGCATATTGTATTTAAATAATTAAGATTTGATAAATTTTATTAAAATTTCTTAAGCTCGCTTTATTTAAATTATATTGTTACACTTATATATTGTAACTAATTTAGAATAAACTTTTTATGATTAAACTATTAATTTTTTTATTTGCACAACCATTTTTATGTGATGTCTGTTTAATAGTTTAAATATTAGTCGAGTATGAATTATCATGATTATTATTCTGATTAATTTTACGATGATCGATTATTAATACTCAAGGTGTCCCATGGATATCCGAACGTAAAAACACTGAGGATATTATACGGTTAGTTGTTGTGGATTATGTTCCCCGTTGGAATATTATGCGTGTCTTGTAGCCGCGATGCGACATAAGCCGAGTTTTGACTTTAACCAGACGACGTGATAGACCCAAACTTTTGTATCACCCAAGCACTGTAATTTAGCCGTGTCATGCGTTTAGCCAAATTTCGCTTGAGCCAAAATTATATCTAGTCCTATCGTGCCATTTATAGTCTAACGGTCTTCTCAACTTTAAACTTATATTGTCTGACACGATAGTGAAAGGATATAATGTTAGGGAGAGCGTATTGATTGGGAACATGACGATCGAGAGTAGGGCAGTTGGAAAGCATCGGTTAGTCGGGCGGTCAGGGTCGTTATCGTTTGGGAGCACCAAACTGGACTTTATTGCTTTAGAAAAGCCTATTCGAAATATATGATGAGGTCATTCTTGGAACAATTGATGGAATTATATGATGTGGTCATACTTTAGAATATTTGATTAAAGTAGAGTACTCATGAAATATTTCGAACTAATATACTCTGTGATAGTTATAATTTCAATTATACTATTTCAGTTAAATCTTGTACTTATTATTTTCACACTTATTTTATTACATGATGTTACTAAACCTTGATTAATTCTATACGTTTACACATTGCATATTATTTTAATGCTCTAAAACATTAAAAGAAAAATTTAAGGGTAGAGAACTTACTGAGTGTCAAAACTCATGGTGCAACTTCCTCCTGCCCTTGGTATTTCATAACCAGGCATCGACGACGATGGAGCTGGACCAGACTATACACCATAAAAAGACGTTTATCCCACAGAAAACACGATCGAGCCATGGATCACTTAGACTAATTTAGATTGCTCTGACTTTACTTTTAAAGTCTTTTTGGATGTGAACAGTCTCTTTGAAATGTATTTTGATCATCTCATATACGAAACTCGTATTTCAATATAATGATATTATTTTAGTTACTTCACTCTTTTTATCAACGTGTTTAAAATTCGGGGCGTTACGACTTGGTATCAGAGCTTTAGGTTTCACCACCTCTCGACCTTGGGTAGACTTGGGTAGATTACATTTTCGGGCATTCTTACTCCGAGTAGTTACTTTATATTCATCCTTTTCCTTTTATGATACGATATACATAAGTCTAATCTATAATTACTTTACAGATGGATTATAGAAGCGGACCGCAGTACTCAGACAGCGACATCTCAGGAAACGAACTTATGGACGGGCCACAATTGATCCCATATTCAGACGATAGCGACATCAGCACTGACAATAGCAGTACTAACAACAACAGTAGTGAGGATGAGGAACCTAAGGAGCCGCCTTTCCCTGGAGATGACGATTATATTCTCCCCTTTGAGGCACTAGAGATGGACTTCCCTGAGGACGCACCGGGATACATAGCACCAGTGGCTCCAGAGCCATTACCGGACTGGGAGGAAGCAGCACAGTGGCTCCAGTACGAGCCAGTGCATAGCGACAAGGAAGATGACGGCGAAGACGCTTACCTTGAAGAAATCAGAGCATACGAGGAAGCCGAGAATGCCGACCCAAAGAGTGACATGGAATAACCGCCGACACCTGAGCCAGAAATGCTACCAATGGAGGACTAGTTTCTGTAAACTTAGTTTGTAAGAATTGTGAGATAGAAGTCTCGGGATTGCGCTTGACATGTGACCTTCAAGTCATAGTCATGGCCGACTATGGTGTCATCCTGAGCATGGACTGGTTGTCCACTCATCGCACTATTATTGATTGTCACCAGAAGACAGTGACGGCCTACTCCTTAGATGGAACTTGTTTCAAATTTAAGTGGGATAGACAAGAGCTTTCGTCACTATCGAAGACCCGATTGTGATGGCTTGACAATCTAATCGGATGGTTAGCTAGTCTGACATTAGGAGAAGAAGATCGGATGGAATTGGGATTACCACGCGTAGTTTGCGAGTACACCGATGTATTTCCCGATGAGCTACCTGGACTACTGCCAACCCGAGAATTGGATTTCACCATTGAGCTTCTACCATTCAGAATGGCACCGGCTGAGTTGAAGGAATTGAAGATTCAGCTTCAAGAGCTTCTGGAGAAAGGATTCATTCGACCGAGCACTTCACCATGGGGAGCCCAAGCACTATTCGTGAAGAAGAAAAAAGGAACACTTCGACTCTGTATTGACTACAGACAACTCAATCGAGTCACAAGCAAGAATCGATATCCACTACCTCAAATCGATGACCTATTTGATCAACTTAGAGGAGCAACTTGTTTCTCAAAGATTGATTTACGATTTGGGTATCATCAGTTGCAAGTTAGGGATTCCGACATTCAGAAGACAGCTTTCCAAACAAGTTATGGCCACTATGAGTTTCTAGTGATGCCTTTCGGACTAACCAACGCACCAGCAGTATTCATGTATCTCATGAACAAGATCTTTACTCAGTACTTGGACCAGTTCGTGGTAGTATTCATCGATGACATATTAATCTACTCAGCAACAGAAGAGCTACATGAGGAACACTTAAGGACCACACTTCAGATTCTACGAGTTAACCAGCTTTACGCCAAAGCTAGCAAGTGTGACTTTGGATGAAAGAAGTCAAATTTCTAGGACACGTTGTGTCAGAGAAAGGAATCTCCGTCGACGACAGCAAGATTCAGGCAATCAAGGATTGGAAGAAGCCTACTTCAATTTTCGAGATTCGCAGCTTTCTGGGACTAGCCAGTTATTACAGACGACTCATCATGGACTTTTCGGCTTTAGCTAAACCGATGACTCGGCTAACTCAGAAGGGAATCATGTTCGACTGGAGGGATGCATGCGAGAAGTCTTTTCAGGAATTGAAGAATAGGCTGACCAATGACCCTATCCTTATCGTTCCACCACAAGATATTGGGTTTGTCGTCTACCGTGACGCATGGAAGGATGGATTAGGTTGTGTACTTATGCAAGAAGGAAAATTCATAGCCTATGGATCATGCCAGATGAAGATACACGAGCAGAACTATCCAACTCATGACTTAGAACTTGTCGCTATGGTACATGCGCTTAAGATCTGGCGTCACTACCTTTATGGCGAGAAGTTCGAAGTTTCCACGGATCACAAGAGTCTCAAGTACATATTCATTCAGAAGGATCTGAATATGAGACAACGACGTTGGATAGAGTATCTAGTGGATTACAACTTCACCTTGTCCTATCACCCAGGAAAGGCTAACGTCGTAGCAGGTGCACTTAGTCGCAAGTCCCGAGAACACGTTGCCAGTCTGGCAGTCAAAGAGTGGAAACTAATGAACCAGATACAGGAGTACGGACTTCAGCATAATGAACAGCAAGGAGGAGCTTATCTGTGTGCAGTGATAGATATGCCAGCAGTTCATGAAGAAATCCTAAAAGTACAAATCCTTGATTCAGAGTTAGATCTTGTCAAGAGCCGACTAGCTAAGGGAGAAGCATCAGCAGGATGGACTATTGGAGCAGACAAAGGATTGAGATACCTTGGACATCTTTTCGTGCCAGACTTCGGTATGCTCAGAGAATCAGTGTTGAAAGAGTTTCACAAGTCAGATTTTGCTGTTCACCCTGGAGGGAATAAGATGTACAAGGACTTGAGGCGAACTTATTGGTGGAGCGGAATGAAGAGAGACGTGGCCAAGTACGTAGCCACTTGTCTCACATGTCAGCAAGTCAAGGCAGGGCATCAGATACCTGGAGGAACGTTACAACCGTTATCTATATCAAGATGGAAGTGGGAGCATATACCGATGGATTTTGTGACAGGACTACGAAAGTCAATTCAGGGACACGATGCCATTTGGATCGTCGTTGACCATTTGACTAAGTCATCACACTTCTTACCGATCAAGCTATCTGACACGATGGATTCATACAACCGATTATATATCAAAGAGATCATTAGACTATACGGCATCCCAGTATCGATCGTATCAGACAGAGACCCGAGATTCACATCGACTTTCTGGCAGAGCTTACAGAAGGCCTTGGGAACCGATCTTCGTATGAGCACAGCTTTTCACCCTCAGACAGATGGGCAGTCAGAGCGAACCATACAAACCTTGGAGGATATACTTAGAGCGTGTGTCCTAGATTTTCGAGGTAATTGGGAGAGACATCTACCACTAGTAGAATTCACTTACAACAACAGCTATCAGGCGAGTATCGAGATGGCGCCGTATGAAGCACTTTATGGATGCCCATGTCGATCACCTATATGCTGGACTGAAGTTGGAGAAACCAGCCTTTTGGGACCAAATCTCGTGCGAGAGACTACAGAGAAAGTCAAAGTCATCTGACAGCGACTTGTGACAGCGCAGAGTAGACAGAAGAGTTACACCAACAAAAGAATCAAACCTCTGACTTTCAATGTTGGAGACCATGTTTTCTTGAAGATATCACCGCGTAGAGGAATCATCAGATTTGGAAAGAAGGGGAAGTCATCGCAACGATATATTGGACCGTTCGAGATATTGCAGTGAGTCGGAGAAGTTGCTTATCGTTTAGCACTTCCACCTCAGATCGATCATGTGCACAACGTGTTCCATGTATCCATGCTTCGCAAATACATGTCACATCCAACCCACATTCTCAACTGGGAAGAAGTCACCATCGATGAGGACACCACTTACGAAGAGCAGCCGATACGCATCATTGACCATGGAGAGAAGACTTTACGAGGAAAGACTATCCGTCTTGTTCGACTACTATAGCGTCATCTCAACACTGAAGAATCTACTTGGGAAAGAAAAGACGTTATCCGAGCCAATCAGCCACACCTTTTTGTTTCTGACACTTTGTAATTTCAAGGACGAAATTCATTAAGTGAGATAGGTTGTAATGACCCGTAATTTTAATCAATTAAATAAAATAGTCCGAGCATTTTATTTCACTTACTCCGCATGTAAAATTTTGTTGCATACTGATGCCTGTATATATTGTACATATATTATGTGTATATATACCTTTTTTATTTAAATATTATAGTTTATATTTCTTTTTTTAGATATTTATAAATATATACAATATATACTCATAACACATACAGTAATATATATAAATGCATACCACAATCTTTCTCTCCCGTATCCCCGCCGAATCCTTCCCCGTCACCTCCGGCCGACAACCCCCAACCCGTCCCCCCCCCCCCCCCGTGTCACCTCACACTCCTATGCACTGCCACCAGCCACCTCCTACCTTTGGCAGCCACCCCTACCCGAGCCCCCCACCCTCGGATCCCCGCCTTTCCCGCTCCACCGTCCATGGTGTCCCATGCTTTGGCTATAAAAGGAGGTTCTTCCCTTTGTTCTTTTACACACCAAGCTGTAGCAGCAAGCTAGAGAGGAGAAAGAAGGAGAAAGAAAGGAAGAAAGATGAGTTACGAGCCAAAACCACCGAAAGCCGAAACGCGTTAGAAACTCGACGAAACCACCTTGGAACATTGAACCGATGTAAGATTTCTATTTTAGAGTCTTCGTGTTAATGTTGCGGGGTATTTTTGATTTGTTCCGATGTGTTTTGAGGCCTCGCCGGAGCTTCATTGGAGAAACCAGAAATCTAGAAAATTTTAATAGTGGAAAACGGGGAAAGTTTTTAACAAATGGAATAATTACACTTGGCCCCTTTGGTTATTAGTTTATTGTTTAGTTTAAGTTAGATTTTTATAAATTACTAATTGAACCCAAATTTTAAAATATAAAATTTTATTAATTACTATACTACACTATGTTCCTCCTATTTTTATAAAATCATAGATTGGTCCCTATTTTATTTAATTATAATTTTACTCTTAAAATGCTTAAATTATAAATTTACCCTAATTTATTTAATTATAAGTAAACCTATTTTTTTTAATTAATTATAATTTAATAACTATAAATATTATTATTATATTATTATTTTTTTAACCTTAGACTAAGATTCTACCCTATAAACATATTTCTAAGTTGTATAATTTTAATTAATTCACAACCATACTTTAAAATAAATTACATTAATGTATTAAAATTTCATAGTTTTAGGTAAAACTATATTAATTTATATGCATCTTTTAAATAAAGTATATTACCATCCGCATATTGTATTTAAATAATTAAGATTTGATAAATCTTATTAGAATTTTTTATGCTCACTTAATTTAAATTATATTGTTACTCTTATATATTGTAATTAATTTAGAATAAACATTTTATGATTAAACTATTAATTTTTTATTTGCACAACCATTTTTATGTGATTTCTGTTTAATAGTTTAAATATTAATCGAGTATGAATTATCATGATTATTACTCTGATTCATTTTACGATGATCGATTATTAATACTCAGACTGTCCCATGGATACCCGAACGTAAAAACATTGAGGATATTATACGGTTAATTATTGTGGATTATGTTCCCCGTTGAAATATTATACGTGTCTTGTAGCCGTAATGCGACATAAGTCGAGCTTTGACTTTAACCAAAAGATGTGATAGAACCAAACTTTTGTATCACCCAAACACTATTTAGCCGTGTCATGCATTTAGTCAAATTTCGCTTGAGCCAAAATTATATCTAGTCCTATCGTGTCATTTATAGTCTAACGGTCTTTTAGTATAAACTTTAAACTTATATTGTCTGGCACGATAGTGAAATGATATAATGTTAGGGAGAGCGTATTAATTGGGAACATGACGATCGGGCGCAGAGCGGTTGGGAAGTATCAGTTAGTCGGGCGGTCGGAATCATTATCGTTTGGGAGCACCATATTGGACTTTATTGATTTAGAAAAACCTATTCGAAATATATGATGAGACCATTCTTGGAACAATTGATAGAATTATATGACGTGGTCATACTTTAGAATATTTGATTAAAGTCGAGTACTCATGAAACATTTCGAATTGATATACTCTGTGATAGTTATAACTTCAATTATACTATTTCGGTTAAAACTTGTACTTATTATTTTCACACTCATTTTATTATATGATGTTACTAAACCTTGATTACTTCTATACGTTTACACATTGTGTATTATTTTAATGCTATAAAATATTAAAAGAAAAACTTAAGGGTAGGGAACTTACTGAGTGTCAAAACTCATGTTGCAACTTTCTCCTGCCCCTGGTATTTCATAACCATGTATCGACGACTATGGAGCCGGACCAGATTATACACCATACGAAGACGTTTAGAAGACACGATCGAGCCGTGGATCACTTAGACTAGTTTACATTGCTCTGGCTTTACTTTTAAAGTCTTTTTAGATGTAAACAGTCTCTTTGAAATGTATTTTGATCATCTCATATACCATACTCATATTTCAATATAATGATGGTATTTTAGTTACTTCACTCTTTTTATTAACGTGCCCAAAATTCGGGGCGTTACAAGTAGGGTGGAGCTTAAGTGGTGACATGGCAGCCTCTGATTGGCCAGTTGAGGTGGCATGCTGACTAGGAAAAAATTGATTGACCCGCTGAAATGGCAGCTTGCATCGATTGTTGATATGGCATATTGCAATTGCATTATGGATGCGGCTACCATTTTGATATTGCTTAATCACAAAGTAACCTTTACGCTATAAATGCTGAGTTTCATTTCAGTTTTTAGGGATCAGACTTTTGGCAACCAAAATTCTCTGAGAATCCCTTTCCATTCTAAAAACCCCTTTAGCCTTTCAAAAAATTGGTTCCCATAATAAAACCAGGGAGCAAGAATTGAAAAACCCAAAAATCCCATGCAAGAAATAGAGAGTTGGAAGCCTTTTGAAAGTTCTTCGAACATTCTTCCTCCGACAATTCCTAACTTCCTAGCTTTGGACTCTCGAAATTCAAAAGACTATTAGGTTTAGAGTTATCTAATTAGATTTTTTAGTCGAAAAGCAACACGAGACTTTGCCTGATCTTCCGTCAAGTCTTAAAACAAATTCTAACAACCTTTTATATTAGCATAGATCGGGATAACGCAAATTTCAAATCCAGCGTTATGTCAGCTTATGATTTTATTTAGACTTTCGAGTATTTTTTGCTTTTCATTGTAATTCATCAGATTCAGAATCAATACAAGGTATATCGGTCACGAAGTCGAATTTAAGTTGCCTTTTTCTCGTCTGTCTTTCTATTTTATTTTACTTTAAACGTGAATATCACACCTGGGGAAGCTGCCACCCTTATCTCTAGTTCGCATTTCTACAACTTCTAGTCCATTTCTAGAGATTTCTAGTCTGCATTTCTAGAATATCAGAGCATTGTCTTTCTGAAGTCAAAATTGCGAAAGTTAGAAGTTGGCATATGCCGGCTCACTTTTCGTAATTTTGACTTAAGCGTTCGAGATTTGCATGTCGAGTACTTTAGGATGAGAATTGGCATGGTGCATGGTTCTCTGTCATGCTTGTGGTTTAGTCCTTGTTATACCAATGTTCTCGAAAATGCATTCACATTGATGGCATGCCGTTATCAACATCTGTTGAACTTAACTCCTAAGTTTTCCATTCTCCACTTCTCGTAACTCCTTTATATATTATTTTACATCATATTCCCCTTCTTCTCTCCCCATAGCAATTACTGCATCTTTCTTTTTATTTTTCTATAAAATCAATAAAATAAAAATTTGTTACTTCATAACTAAGGACTATGAATATCGCCCGTTAGTTCACGCTAACACACTATTCATATCATCTAGCTAAAATTCCAATAATCTTGGAGTTCCATGAATACGGGCGACATAGATAGTAAGTGTTTTGGAATGAAAATTTAACAGACAGTGCACGTTATCTTTTCGCGACAGATTATCATGATCGAAGTGATATGTACTATCTTCCATAATTTGTATCATTAGTGAAATGAGTAGCTGTTAGGATGAAAGATTACGGACAAAAATAAATTTAAGCAAACGTGTGTCTTGCCTAAAAAATAAGAAATATAAATAGCCGTTACGTTGTCCATGTTTTTCTATTTTTAGTCCCGATAATCTCAAACGAAAGTATGTCGGGGAAAATCGTCAATTTATGTCGGTTTGCGTGTCATGCTTTCTCGAAAGATTACCGGAACGACATTGACACTAGGCACCAATTAATCTTGAAATTCTCAGAACGCTGGTGAAATAAGTAGTTAGCAAAAAAAGAATGAAAATGTGATAATGGCTCACTTGCTTTAGGCCAAGATAACATTGTATTTTCAAAAAAGATTAATACAGTAATTCATCAATGAAATAGAATCAGGCTATTGTTAAACTTGAAAGTTCCTATGCTAGGGATTTAAGGTATGAAGCATCTCAAGAATAGAAATGTGACGTGTAGATGCTAGTTTGCATATTATGCTTCGGTCAAAGTTTAATATATGCTCGGTTCAATATTTTTGTCGACAGTAGCTGAATTGCGTAAACCGAATCTTTGCCCTTGCACCCTATTTTACTTTTAATCCAGTTGTATGTTCAGTCACTAGATGTTTATCACTTTGGCCAAGGATAATAAAATAAAATTAATTTGAAAAAATTAAGTACCGAAAGGGCGATGTTGAATGCCTATAACACCTTCCCAACTTGCAACAGTAAATCGCCGGATCCATCTCTGTTTTCGAGACCAGATTTTTAAAAGGAGTAATTTTATAAACAGAATCATACTTCTGAGTAAAAAATCAAATTATTTTCTAAAGGTATCTTCTTCGAAGAGGACTTTAGAGGGTGACTTGACACAACGAATCCTATGTCAAGTGGCGACTCTGATTTTTAAATACATCCCTGCTGTTAAATGATTTTCACATTTTGTCGCATTACAAGTCAAAAAATTATTCCGCCAGTTCAACAATTCATTTTCGCGAATGGGGGGTTGGAAAATTTCTGGGTGCGACAACTATCGTCAAGGGCAGAGTCCAATTCCTTTTCCATCGTCTACTAGAACTTAACAAGCTCGTTAAAACCAATCTTGGAGTTTGGGAAATTCAATTCCATTATGACTTGGTCAAAGCCGAATATGGCCAATTCTATTTTAATAAACGAACCAAACTGGAGAGGCCGTTACCAACCTAAACGACTCCAATCGCGGCAACGATAATGATTTTCTTATCATCATAGGCAATTGGGAATTCATCCCAAATGAGCCCCTGATCCCCTAATTTAGCATCCCAAGACGATTTGGGATCCGCTGTAAACAACAGTGACTTTAAGAAAATCATCTAGTACAAAGGCCAACATGGGCAAACTCTTTCCCCAACTCCAAAAGTCCTGTTAAGGGTCTTTTCGATGCTCAGGCTATTAAAATTTCCACTGAAACCGTAGGTCACGTCCCTGAGAGAGCCAGGTAGAGTAAACTATTAAGGTTTTATACTAAAAGTCATAACTTTATGTATAGATTAGTATTTGTTTGAATTATTTATTAATCAGTTATTCTTTTTCTTAATAAGAATTTTATGGAAAATGTTTGTATTATATTATATCATATTGTGTAGGAATGTCTCGTATTACACATAGTAGATATTTTGGTGTGTAGAGTTGGACTTACACGTAGAAAATCAGATTATCGGTTCTTATAGAATATAAGTTTTTAGATCACAGTCTTAAGTAAAATTGGACACACCACTAGTAGGACTATAACACAGTATTTCAGTAGGTTTGTCTTGACTATAAAAAATTATACAGTTTTAATTCACTGTGTTAGGTCGCTCTGTTTGTATTGAACATGGCCGCTTTGAGATAAGTATATTTATACTGACTATATAGAGACAATTAACACCTTATGGTTATTATGAAACTTGTGCTCTTAACCCAAAGATAATTAATAGAAGTGTAAATTTAATGTTGTTGACTTTGATTCATTATAGAGTGAGCCCTTGTGAGCCAGTAGTCTCGATGAGTTTGGTCACAATATTAAGTGTACGATAATTATTGATTACTAATGGAATCCGCGTCCCAATATAGGGATTGATGATATCCTCTTGAAGAAATTTATAAGTTTCGATTACATCAAACCCTGCAGGTAGATATTAGTATTCGACATAACGAATAAGTTAAGTGGAAGGTCTTAAGGAATTTATAGATATTGATTAAATAAATTGTCAGTAATTTTAATCAACAGGTATTTGTAATATTAACATAGGGAGATGATCATTTAATAACATGGACCTCGAAATGTAATTTTGAGATATGGGAAGGGAATGCAATTATAATTCTGTAGTGGTATGAATAATTTATATAATTCAGAATTAATCCAGGCTGGATTAGGATTCCGAATTATATAGAAAGCCCATCCCAATGCTCTAACAAAATAAGAGCCAACTTCTTTTGTCCCATGTAGAGTTACAACGAGACTCTTTCTTTTAGTTAGATTCAAGGGCGGAGAGGCAGACATGGCACAATTATCTCACCATCATGAAAATTTCAATTCATTTTGCTTTTTATGTTTCTACCTTATAAATTCCTAGTAAATTACCTGTGTTTGAAGGCACTTTCTAATGTAATTTCAATACAGAAAAACTGAACTAGGAAAGAATAGGTGTACAATATTCATATACTATAATTAAAGATCTTCAATTAATCAACAGAATTTTGCTCTAACAAAAATAAGAGCTTACTACTTTTGTCCCATGTCGAGTTACAAAGAGACTTTTTCTTGGAGTTAGATTTAAGGGTGGAGATGCAGACACGGCACAATTATCTAACCATCGTGAAATTTCTCAGTTCATTTTTTTTTTTTTTTTGGGTACCTTAGAAATTCCTAGCATATTACCCATGTTCGAAGACACTTGTCAATGTAATCTGATATTAATTTAAACCAATCATGTGTCTTGTTCATGACGCTCGTGACAAATCCAATCTTGGAAAAATCTTCACCAAAGGTTTTTATTGGACAGCAAGATAAAAATAATTAGATTATTTTGTTCGCATTGGTTCATCTATGGTTTCTAGGTAAAGTACTGTCAGATTTGGTTCTTTCTCTTAGCTCTTTTTCAAAATAAAAACACCACCAAAAAAAAAAAAAGTAAGGAGAGATGACACGTAATTACCAGCTGCTACGAATTAAACCAGGCTAGGTGAATTAACCCAAATTAAGTCAGAATTAAAGTTTTACCTAGCTGGGCTATATAGAGATCGAGGGGCTCGGGCTCTCTCAAAAAATTTTACAAAAATTAGGACCTAGGTATAAATTTAAAAATTTAAAAAAAATTATTTTGACTGCTCAAATTACATTCAGCCAACTTTTTTTTTCAAAAAAAAAAAAAATCTTGGTCTCCCCAAATGTCGAATTCTGGTTCTGCTCTTATTTTACATGTGTATTTTACTATGTTACACTCCTGTATTTATACATGTGTGTGTTTTACTAAAAAAGAATAATATTTATGTTTATATAACCGAATTGTCCACGTGAAATGAACGATATTGGAGCATTTTACTAACATCATTAGGGTTTCCACTCCCTTGATGGAGAAAGAGATCACGTCTCCAAATATACAGTGGGATCATATAGTCATACTCTTGTTATTTTTATTTTATTTTAAATAAAAAAAAGACCCAATCCAAATATTGTTTCCTCTATGTGGCATATTGTAGTCAATTCTGATGTTCATGATGTTATGTTAGTGGGTTACACATTTAACATGGGTGGTTCCTGCCTAAACTGCATTTACTAGAAATTAAAGTTTGAATTTAATTTCTCAAATTTGGTCCTTTAATTACAGGGTTCTGTCAACTTCTTTTAATTAATTTGTAATCGAATGCATACTATTCAGATTTTTCTCACTCGGGTCCCTTGAATGTTATGTTTCGTATATGGCCGCGATAGTACACTTTAATTATATATCAGTTTTCCATTTAAGTTGACTGATTTTGACTCTTCAAGCATGGCACTTTTTGTTAGAGAACTTACAAATGGGAAGAAATTGAAAAACCTCCAACCAACAAGGACCATGTTGAAAAATCTAAAGCTTATAACAGCCAAGTGGAATCTAATCATCTATTATCAAAGGAAGAAACACATTAATCAATGAATGTACGCAAACAGCAGCCTAGTTGTTTTTTCTATGTCAATTATTTCTTTATTAAAGCAATGCTACTAACATATCACGTTGTACATATGTGTTATTTATTAATTTGATCAAATATCAAAATTTATGGGACCCGTTTTTACATTGTGTCTTATAATGATATGTCACGTAGACATGATGTACAACTTGATGTGTTAGTAGACTTATTCATTTTTTTAAGGTGCAACTGACGCAGACTAGTTCTCAATAGCTACACGGGTGGCTTTATTATTTGTAAAAAATGTCTAAAGATTACGTGTGCTGATTATTTTATAAGATAGTACTATTTGCAAGTATTCGTGACATATTAATCCTCCTTTTTTAACTAAATTAATTTTATTAATATTACAATTTTTTGCATTTTTTAAATTTTTATTAAATTCATGTTATTTTTTGTTATAAAATTTATTATATTACTATTACTGTCTTCTTTGTCATTTTCTCTCAATTTTTATTAAAATATGTGTTAAAATTTGTTAGATTAATTATTGGTCTTGACAAAAGGAATCTAAAAAATTAAAAAACAATTACAAGCGAAAGTCAAAAAAAATCACTAGACAAAAAAAAAAAAAAAAAAACATTTTACTATTTTTATTATCTTTAACATCGTCTTATCAAGATTTTTTTAATTTTCACATATTTTTTATGCTTTTCCAAATCTTACATTCAGATATAGCTATTTGGATTGTTATGTTTAGAGTTTGTTTATTTCGCTGGACCCCGAATATAATAATAGGAGTACTCTTTTATATTCTTGGAGAAAAATAAAATTATCAAGACTACTATTTTATATTCTTGGAGAAAAAATAAAATTATTTTACCTCTCTCTTATCCATATCTTATCCCCTTCTATATCTCCTTCTATTTATTCAAATATTATTATTAATAACGAGAATATCATTAACTTACTCGTATTTATCATATCTTTCTTTCTAAGAAAATACTCAAATAAACATTTTATAACTATTCACTTGTCTATATTTTTTCTAAAATTTTCACCGTTAATAAACGGAACCATTATAGAGCCAACATTTCATATGGGACTTTGTCTCGGCTTTATTGAACCCCATAAATGAATGATGGAATTGATTCTTTACAAATTAATCAAAATACGTGTAAATTATCCGACACCTTAGCTTAAAAAAAAGATTGGACATGCTTGTTGAATTCGAATTGTACCACTTCATTTTTTTATATGAAAAATGATGTAATATAGACTTTATGTTTTGTATATGCAACCATTCAATTATATAGAATTTCAAAATATGTGGATATAAATTCAAAACCATAGATATAAATTCAAAGTATCAATATTGAATTTATAACTTTTGATAAAAAAAAAATTGCATACTAAATGATAACATTAACCTTGAATTTATACACTTTTTTATGAATTTTGGTCCTGATGTATTAATTTTTATGCAGGTGTATGAACTTATGTACATGAATTATGAAGTTTAATACAAAGATAATGTATTTAAAGCGATTCCGATGGATACATTTCATATAAATCCAAACACTCAAGTATGAGTTTGTATTATAGCATTAAGATAAAAATGTATTTTTATTAATTTTTTTAAACCACTCTACGTGAGTAAAATTATTTCTTTAAGATGCACTAAGAGTATCTCTAATAAAGATGTCAAATTTTAATATGGAAATTCAATTTTTAAAAAATAGTATCAAAATTAACTCCAACAAAAATACAAAAAAATATTGTCAAATTCTACGTGACAATTGCAAAAACTACTTGATGTTAAATTTGACATCAACTTCAAATACCTCAATTTAACATATTTGTTGGAGATCAAAAAGTTTGAGTGTCAAATTTAAATATATCAAATTGCCACATAGGTCATCAAAAGAATTTGATACTCCAAAATTTGATATCTTTTTTTGGAGATGCTCTTGAGCATCTTCAACAAAGATAGCAAATCCAACGTGACAATTTCAAATGTTTTTTTACCTCAAATGTCTTAATTTGACACTCTAAAATTTAACATTTTTCTTGGAAGTACTCGAAAAAGGAGCCTCCAATACGGCAATGACACAAAAGAGTGAAAAAGTAAAGCAAAAAGGTAGGAAAATTGGAATGAGGACACTACAGGATCCTGCAGTTGTTTCCACCCACTAAAATATGTTTGTCCACTTCTTTATGCAAATTCATAGAAGCTGGCCTCCATGTGTCACTCTTTTGCTCGTAAGGACAAAAATTAAAACCAAATTTTAAGAATAATGGCAATTGTAGCAACGTTGACAAGTTGTGAAAATTTAAGAATATTTTATATCCTTGTTGGGCTTTATAATGATGATACCCAATTCCTTCCATCTCTGCTTTATCAGGTCAGAAACCAGTTCCCCTGTTTCTTCTCCCCTTTTTATCACCCAGTTCTCAACATAATTCTCTTGAGATACTCTCACACTCTGTAATCCATTTTTGGCTATTTTCTTGTTAATTTATGTATCTGGGTTTCTGATTTTGGTTTATTCCAGCTCTGTAAATTCCAATTTTCAGTCCCATATTATGAGTAACACTATGAAGCCAATAATGAAAGTCACGTTTCATTTGGTTTATGACAGAGGTTAAATTATCATCAAAAAGTTACTTTTAATCTCTTCCTCAATCGAAATCCACACATATATCTCTCGATTTCGATTCCTTTAGATTGTAAAAAAAAAAAAATGGATGGTTCCAACGGTAAATTGAAGAAAGGGCTGATCACAAAGACATGGAAGCGATGCAGATCGTGGCCATGCTCCGGCGGCAGAGAAGAAGAAGAGCCAGAAGACCGCCTTGCCGGAAAACAACGGGTGGCACCGGAAGGCTGCTTTTCCGTTTACGTGGGGCCCCAGAAACAGAGGTTTGTGATACCAACTGAATATGTCAACCATCCCCTGTTTCGGATGCTCCTTGAAGAAGCAGAGTCAGAGTACGGATATAACAATGAAGGGCCTCTTGCACTACCCTGCAACGTTGATCTCTTCGTTAAGGTGCTGGCGCAAATGGACGGCTCCGATGAGATTCGTCAAGGGTGGGCATTTGCTAAGGGCTATGACTCGTATACGCTTCTCAGCCCATCTCGGTTGATTTCCATCAACAAGTTCTAGTTAAGCTTATGTTTAGTGGTGTATTTTCTTTTTCTTTTGTTTTTGTTTGGGTTTTTCTTTTTTTCAAAATTCGAGGATCGAGAAATAGCTGCGGACATGTAAGACACAAAATAGTTCTCTGTGGGAGGTATATAGCTGTATATGTATACACATATCAAATTTCGTTCTAGTGATCCTGCAGAGAAGAAAAACACTAGGCAGGATTTATCCTATTTATCTCTTATAGGTCTAGTGATCAATGGTCATGCAGAGAAGAAAAATGTCAGCAGGTAGGATTTATCCTAGTTAAGTTTGTGAGTTAAGATTAGTTCTGTTTAATCTTGTATCAAGTGTTTGGCTTGTGATCCTGAAAATTTAGATGTGGGTTGGTCCATCTACCTAGCTATCTAGTTGATCATGCCATGATATGACTAATCATTATAAGGAATGCCACGACTTTGCTTTTCTTGATGGATCTTTTATTCAAGTTATGTAAATTTAGAGATGGCAATGGGATAGATCGAGATCGGATTTATTCATCTTCGCCTCCAATCCCTGACTCCAACTCATACCTCCATCCCTGCTCCGTTCCCCATTTGGAGAACGTACTCCACCCTCCATCCCCGCTCGAATGGAGATTGAGGATGTTAGGTATCGATTCTCGAGACCCAATGATGAAAGCGTACAGTTTGTACAACAAAAATTATGAAACCCTACTAGGCAGAATTAGAATTTATACTCTCAAGATCTATCTGGTTTGATCTCGATTATTTTCGCAGTTTGATCCTGATCGAACTTTGAGCAGTGTTAGAATGATCTTCGTCGACTGACCTCGAGATCTTCTACCGTAATCCTATTGCACCTTGATCACATACTAAGGGTAGACTCAAAATCGTGATCTCTTTGCCTTCACAAAATCTCTCTCAATCTTTTGAATATTAAGTTGTCGCGGACTTAGAAGGCATAGCGGTGTATATATAGGCAACGATAGGAACTCCTATGAGAAGTATAGGCTAGGCTCCCTATACAATTCGGGATTCCTAGTCCAACTCGGATTAATTTTGAATTATATTAAATTATAATTCATATCACTATAGAATTATAATTGCATTCTCCTCCTATATTTCAAAATTATATTTCGAGTTCCATGTTATTAAATGATTATTTATCTCTCCACGTTAAGATTACAGATAACCGTTGATTAAAATAAATTACTGACAATTTATTTAATCAGCATCTATAAAATTTATTGAGACCTTCCACATAACTTATTTGTTATGTCGGATACTAAAATCCACTTGCAGCGTTTAACATAATCGAAATTTATAAGCTTCCTCAAGAGGATATCGTCAATCCTTATAAAAGGGCGTGGATTCTAATAATAATTAATAGTTGTCATAAACTTAATATTGTGACCCAACTCATCGAGACTATTAGCCCACAAAGTCTCACTTTATAATGAATCAAAGTCAACAACATTAGATATACACATCGATTAATTATTGTTGGATTAAGAGTACAAGCATAAATAATAACCATGAGGTGTAAATTGTATTATATTGTCAGTATAAATACAATTACCTCCAAATGATCCTGTTCAATACACACATAGTGTACTAACACAGCGAGTTAAAATTATACCATTTTTTGTAGTCGAGACAGACCTATTGAAATACTGTATTACAGTCCTACTAGTTGTGTGTTCAATTCCACTTAAGACTGTAAACCAAAAATTTATATTTTACAAGAACCGATAATCTAGTCCTCTGTGTGTAAGCCAAATTCTACACACCAGACTACCTGTTATGTGGAATAAGAGACACTTATGTACAATATGATAAGATATAATGCAAATATTGTCCACAAAAAATTCTCATAAAAAAAAAATAATTGTTTAAAAAATTCAAACAAATATTAATCCATTACATAAAGTCATGACTTTTAGTATAAAACTCTAACAGTCTCTCACTTAAACTCAAAACCATGATGCCATACATCTCACTCCTATTTTCTCCACATGACTACCAAAAGTTTTTGTTGTTAGACTTTTTGTGAAAGGGTTTGTCAGGTTGTTCGCTAATGCAATCTTGGTCACCGGAACGAATACTCGTATAAGATGATACTTACGCTCAATGTGTTTTTCCTTCTTATGAGTCCTTGGTTCCTTTGAATTAGCAACTGCACCACTATTGTCACAATAAAATGTAATAGTTGATTACACTGAAGGGACCACATCTAGATCCATTAAGAAGTTTTTGAGCCAAATGGCCTCATTGGCTACCTCAAAGGCTGCCACATATTCAACCTCCATGGTGCAATCAGCAATACATGATTGCTTAATAATCCTCCAAATTATAGCTCCACATTTGAGGGTAAACACATATCCCGAGGTAGACTTTCTAGAATCCTTATTTGACATAAAGTCTGAATCTATATACCCATAAGGCATTAGACTGTCTGACTGGTAAACCAATATATAATTTCTAGTTCTTTTCAAGTACTTTAGAATACATTTTACCGTATTCCAATGTTCTTGTCTAGGATTAGACTGAAACCTACTAACCATGCATATAGCAAGTCAGATATTAGGTCTAGTACACAGCATAGCATACATGAGGATTTCTACCATAGAAGTATAAGGAACTGCTCTCATCTTATCTTCCTCTTCAAGTGTTTTAGGACACTGATCCTTGGATAGATAGATTCTATGTCTGAAAGGAAGGAACCCTTTCTTGGAATCTTGCATGCCAAAACAAGTAAAAATCGTATCGATATAAGTAGTTTGTGATAATCCTAACATCTTTTGCTTGCGATCTCGAATAATCTTGATTCTAAGAATGTGACCAGCTTCCCCCAAGTCCTTTACATTGAATTGGTTGGATAACCACACCTTCACTGAAGATAACACTCCCACATCATTTTCGATGAGCAAGATATCATCTACATATAGTACCAAGAACATCAATATTTTTTTGTTGCATCTCTTGTACACGCACGACTCATCCGGACTTTGATTAAAATCAAAAGACTTGATTGCCTGATCAAAATGAATGTTCCAAGACTTTGATATTTGTTTAAGTCCATAAATGGACTTCTTAAACTTGCAAACCATGTGCTCTTGACCCTTTGCGATGAATTCAACTGATTGCACTATGTAGATGCATTCATCCAGATTGTCATTAAGGAACACAGTCTTGACATCCATTTGCCAAATCTCATAATAGAGATGAGCCGCAATGGATAAGAGAATCCAAATGAACTTTAGCATAGCTACCGGCGAAAAAGTTTCCTTGTAGTCGATCCCTTCTTTCTGAGTAAAACCTTTCACTACAAGCCTAGTTTTAAATGTTTTCACCTTCCCGTCCATTCCTCTCTTTTTCTTGTAGATCCACTTGCATCCAACGGGTTTTATCCCTTCGAGTGGTTCTGTAAGATCCCAGACTTGATTAGGATACATAGACTCCATTTCTGAAATCACAGCCTTTCGTCAAAGTTTCACATTTGTGTCTTACATTGCTTCATTGTAGTTACAGGGTTCAGCCTCCAGTTCCTCGTGGACTCTATCAAATGATTCTCCCAAGAACATATACTGATCGGGTTGAATCATAACCCTCCCACTACGACGAGGCACCGTTGTGTCAATTGTTATTTCTTCTGGTGTTTCCTCTTGCACTAATGGTGCTAAAGAAGTTTCCATTGGTCTCTCTCCTCTCAATTTCTCTAGAACAATCTTATTTCTAGACTTGTGATTCATAGCATAGTCTTCCTCTAAGTATCGGACATTAGTGCTAACAATGACCTTCTGATCCTTAGGATTATAAAATAAACCACCATTCGTTCCTCTAGGGTATCCTACAAAGAAATAAACTTCTGTCCTTGATCTAAGTTCTCTTTCAGTACATGTGCTGGACTATCCAAAATTCGAACATGTCGTAGGCTAGGTTTGTGCCTAGTCCACAGTTCTATGGGAGTAGAAGGTACTGACTTAGATGGTACCAAGTTAAGAATATATGTTATCATTTTTAATGCATGTCCCCAAAACGAAATTGGTAAATCTAAATAACTCATCATAGATCTTACCATGTCCATAAGAATCGTATTCCTTCTTTCTGCTACACCATTTTGTTGTGGCATACCAAGTGCAGACAATTGAGATGTAATCCTCTCATGAGATAAGTAGTCGCTAAACTCTCCCAAGAGATATTCGCCACCACGATCAGATCGTAGTGTCTTGATACATTTTTCAAGATGCTTCTCCGTTTTCGCCCTATATGCTTTAAATTTGTTAAAGGCTTTGGACTTACGTTGCATCAAATAAATATACTCATACCTTGAATAATCATCAATAAAGCTGATGAAATATTCAAAACCACTTCTTACTTGGACGTTCATAGGTTCACACAAATCAGAGTGAACTAATTCCAACAACTCTTTGGCTCTATACCCTTTGGCCGAGAAAGGCTTTTTTGTCATTTTACATTCTAAACATGATTCGCAATTGGAAGTTCTTTTACTTTCAATGAACTCAATGGTCCATTTTGAACCAGTTTAGAATTTTTTTTTTAGATTATATATGACCTAAGCGTAAGTGCCAAAGATACGTTTGGTTCAATTTAAAAGGTGTCTTTCTTTTACATGATATACTATTTGTATTACTCAATTCATTCATTTGCAGTGTGGGAGAAATAGGATTAATAACATAAAGATCATCCACCAATGAACCAGAACATATAAAACGTCTATTAAATTTAATAACCCGGAGTTATTGAAATTAACTAAATAACCATTTTTAACTAATTTAGAAACTGAAATTAAATTTTTTCTGATACTAGGAACATAAATACAATCTTTTAATATTAAAATCCCAGCACTAAAAAACTAAGACGTAAATCTCCCACTGTAACTTTTGCTACTTTCGTAGAATTGCCCATGTGTAGGTAAACCTCCCCATACTAAGCTGTCTGATTTCTTGAAAACCCTGCAACGAATTGCAAATATGATTAGTGGCTCTCGTATCTACACACCAAAAATTTATAGATAATACCGCTAAACATGTTTCAACCACTAATGAACAGGTTTTACCTTAATTGTTCAATTTGTTGAGATAGACCGAACATTGCTTCTTCCAATACCCTGACTGCTTGCAGTACAAACACTTGCTCTGATTTTTTCACTCCACCTTGAGGTCCATTATTCACTTGAGAAATTACAACCTGCTTTTGAGCTTTTTTTCTGCTTCTTCTTGCCTTTTGCTTTAGAAGCAGAATCTTTTTCAAGCATAAACATATTTTTTGGCTTTTTCATTATGTTCTCTTCTGCTTGGAGTTCTTTAAGAAATTTCGCCAAAGTATAACACATTTATTCATATTGTGATTCATGTACAAATTCTTAAAACTCTCCGGCAGCGAATGGAGTGTGATATCGATCTGGATTTTTTCATCCATTTTAGCCCCAAGGATATCTAGTTCATTTAGATGACTCATCATCATTATAACATGACCCTTACTGAGCTCTCTTCATCCATCTTTGTGTTAAGCAAGTCCCTGGTAGCAACTTGCTTAGCTGCACGATTCTGTTCCCCAAATATTTCTTTGAGCTTCATCATCATGTCATAGGCAGTGGGCATAGATTGATGTTGATGTTGCAGAACATTTGACGTAGATGCCAAAATATATCACTGCGCCATCTCATCGGCCTTAACTCACTTCTTGTAAGGTCGGGCTTTCTCATCAATTGCCCCCTCATTAGATTTTTATGAGAATTCCTCACTAAGCACATATTTGTACTCTTCAGCAGTTAACACTATATTCAAATTCCTTTTTTAGTCAATATAATTAGGTCCAGTGAGTTTGTTTTCTTTGAGAATGACAGAAAGCGGATTGAAAGAACTCATTCTTGAATCTGAGAATCACATAATAATAATTATGAATGGCAAATAAAAACTTTTAAATTTCATTTAAAAATTGGTTCCCTCTACCAAACTATTTAAAGAAAAACATTAGCAATCTGCCACATCGTGAAAAGTATGCCTTCGATGGGTAGATCCTACCTTTTAATTTTGACTATTTAGACAAAAAAAAATTATTGTCAAGCAAAATTAAATAGCCAACTTCAGCTTTGATCCTACAAATGATAGAAGTGACTCAGATGGAGAGAATACTATTATTTATAGCTAAGTGTATATCATCACCTCACACTAAATTAATTATTCTGTAATAAATCATTTCAGATGAAGACATAATTCACACAATAATTAAGTTAGAGCTATCCCATTGAAACTTGTACCGATGATTCCACAATTAATTTTGTCTGATATGGAGGAAGGTTCAAAATCAACATACAAAATTAATCATATCATCTACAAATTAGTGATGGAGACCATAAGATTTGTACGTGACCAACTCTCTCTCTTAGTTATTTAAAAAAAATTTTCCATGAGGATTATAAAAATATTTGCATGTGAGTGATCTAGGTATATGTCAATATTCCATGTTGTCCAGAATTATAAGGAAATTATAATTAAACAAAGAAACAATATCAATCACGTATGAATAAGGAAACATAAACATAATAGAAATTCCAACTATTATGATCAAATCTTCAGTTTGTAAACCAGCCTTGATTTTTATCGTCGATTTGTCCCTCAAAGCGAAGATGAGGCCGACGCTGGGTCGAAGGGGGTCGAAAGTCGCTGATTTGTTTGATCACCAGAAACTGTTATTACATATTGATTATATGCCTCCATATAGGAGTTCACAAGGCTAAATCAATAAAAAAAAGTCGCCGTAAATAAACTAAAATCTTTACATCAAACCCTAAGCCTCCATATGACAGGAGTTCACATGCTATATATTAATGTGGAGTCTGGAATCCGAATTAAACTTCTCGGGTTGACGTATTGAATTCTTTCGATTATCCTACAAAATACTCAACACTAAATTAGTGCCGACCGGGGTTGGATCTCCGTCGGGCACTCCGACGATCAAGTTAGCCTTTTAAGAAGAGCAAAAGCAACTTGAAAGCATAGTTTTAGCGCGAGTGTGCCTGTACCTGTGGTAGGAGTGCTGTTGTAACATTTATAGAGTGGAAACCCAACTGCCTACCGTTCTCTTTGGCCAAGTACATAGGTCGTGGTCCGAAAATCACAGAGGTGCTGCCACGTGTCCCACATCCGTGCAGATTGGGCGGGTACGCCTGCACGTTCCCTCAAAAAGCGGAGAGCACGTTTCCACGTGTGGAGGTCGAGCGTAAAGCATTAGGTGCCTCAACCGAGAGACAAAAGATGGAGCCTTTTAGCTGAACGATGATGCCGAGCATCAATCCGCCGAGGATTGATGTGGAATTGAAGGCCATGAAACAGAACGACCGAGTTCAAATCAGGACCAAAAGGCCGTTCAGCCCACAAGCCGAAGATCCGTAGCATTGGTATTGGGCCTCGCCGTACTTGGGCCGAGCGGGAATATGCCGAGGATGGTCGTGGGCCAGGGACCCACTATTTCGTATTTTGGCCTACTACAATAGCCCCTCAACTCCTTCATATCAAAGCTAGTGATAGGAGGGGTTGATCTTCCGAAGGCCGGAGCCCATCATACGTCCGCAGATGACGAGGCATACCAACCGTCAGCCCCACAGACGTTGACACGCGTCGCTCGATCCAACAGTCGGGAATGAATCGTTTCCTTTTCCCGCGTGCGACACTTTGATTTTTGAGCCTAGATATAAATAGGGCGGGGTTAGGAGGGAGAACAACCTTTCCCTTTTCTCTCTCTAAACTCTCCAGAGCTCTCGACTTTCTTCCCTGGTTTGAACGAAGTTGGTTCTTCAAATTCTTATCCACGATCGTGCAAAGAGGTATGGTTACTTAACCTTTTTCGTTTTCTGAAGTTGAATCCCCTATGCATGTTTTTTCTGTGCTTCCTGTACGTTTTCCTGTGTTTTAGCATAGGTTTCTATTTTCCAATATGTAGCGTTAGTTTGACTTATTGGCCGAGGACCACAAGTGTGGCCGAGGGGTCTCGCACTTGGCCGAACCCCCCTAGAATGTAGTTGAGGGATCTTGCCTTAGTAATTCTTTTGACACTCGTTCACTTCTTAATAGGATGTCCGATCCCAAAGTGGATTCAGCCCTGGTGTTATCCTCTGACGCCTAAGAACCCAGGCCAAGTGGTTCATCAGGATTACTGAGCGGTGAAGTAACGCCGCAGACAGCGAAGAACCATTACACGCGCTTCTTCGACGACCCTGATAGCCTTGCCAATTTTCGGCAAACCTACGGCATCCCCGATAATGTGCACATTAGCTTAGTTCAGCCGGACGAGAGCCCGATCTCTAATGATTACCAAGTCATTCTTCCTCTGATGGCGATGATCGAAGGAGGAGTACAGTTCCCCTTCCACCCGTTCCTCCAGCAAATATTCAATACCCTTCGACTGACCCCTTCCCAAGTAACCATAAACTTTTACTGCACAGTAATGGGGGTTATAAAGTTGAAAGAAAGGTACAACTTCGCCTTCGAAGTCGAAGACCTGTTTGGCCTCTACTTCGTCAGCGAGAACAAGGTCTCCAAGAGGAAGTTCCTCAAGAGCTGGGCCGGGTAAAGAAAACTAATCAAGGGGTTACCGGACTCCGACAAGTATGCGAACGACTTTGTCTGCGTCAGTGGAGAGTTCGAATACGCACTCGGTGAGTATCGGTTCCACCCAATACCTAGGGTGGCTGGGTATGCAGGTATTAGTTGTGTGTCCACTTTTTCTGAGTTTTGGTCTTCTTTTAATCACCGTTGTTTCTTTTGGTAGGAAGGGAGGTGGTGTTGTAGCTAAAGGGCCGAGCGTCGCGAGCACGAATTGACTGGGCACTCGCTATCCGGAGGAGGCACAGGCATTGTACGGTACTTCTAGGGTACGTTGATTCTTACAGGTTGAAACTCAAGGCGCAAGGGGATTCCAGCAACAATAGTGAATCCGACGTAGGCGAAGGGGGGTCATGCGATCCAGAAGCCATGACAAATCGTCAGCACCGAGGCTTGCCCGAAGATTCTAGTCATCTGCGTATTAGCTCTCCGCTTGGCATCATTCGGGAACTGAGAGAGGAAAGTACGCCAGACACTGTTGTTCCCGTATTTTCAGGTACTGATACCTCTGACTTCTCCTCAGGTTATAGCCCATCCGCCAGTGTTAGTGATGTGGAGCTGAGAGAGATATTTGCAGAAATCGATTGGATGTCGCGCAGGGAGAAAGAGCTCCCGACCCTGAAGTTGGCAATCGGCCCCTCCACCGAACCGAGTAAATAATAGTCGGGTCCTCGAAAGAGGAAGGGTGTGGAAGGGCCCGATCAACAGAAGAGGAAGCAGAAGAAGGGGGATGCTCGCCCGGTTGGGATGGGCGCCCAGCAGAGTCGTCATTTGCCATCTCTCCCTCCGACAACAACTTTGGTAGTTGTCGTTGCTGAGGCTGGGGGTACAACGACTCCTCAACCTTTTCAACCCAAGTTAATGATGGTCGACCGTCCACTGTCCATAGAGGATTCGGTGGATACAACTCGGCATGCAGCCTTCGCTCTGGCCGAAGGTATGCTGCTACCCAAATATGCTGACAACCTGCCAAAGAACTTGGAGGCAGCATTCTCTAAGCTGGCGAAGCTTACTGTGAAGGTACGGCCATCTATGCTTGTTGTTGCTCTGTCGTCATGGTTATTTAAATATTGATCCTTTGCTTACCGTCATATGTTTGTGATGCAGTCCTACCAACACCTAGTGTGGGTGAAGGCCGGGCTTATTAGGAGTGCCAACCAAACCTAGTCCCTTTGGGCACTTCATTAGAAAGAGCAGCAAGAGAAGACCCAAATGCGAAAAGAAAGGAACGCTGCTTGGATTGTGGTGACCGAGGCCGAGGAGAACGCCAAAGTACTGGCGAAGGCCCTAGAGGAGAAGGATGCCGAGATGTCCAAGAAGGTGGATGAGGCGGACTCTAAAGGCTATGACAATGGCTAAGCTGAAGCCGAGGGAAAGTATCAGAAGGAGATGGAGAGGATCAATACCGAGCTGGCCGATCTTTTCCAGAATACCTTCAGAAATGGCTGGCTTCTTGCACTGAAGGAGGCTCAGGTGCCGGAGGGATCCTCGCTGTATGAGAAGATCCCTCAATACAATGAATATGATGCCCCTACTGATTCCGCAGTCCAAAACTCGGCCGAGCCTCCATCCCCAGCCAAACACTCTGTTCCTGCGGATGCTGCCAAAGCCGTCAAAGACCAGGCCCCGGCGACTGAAGAGAGGGTAGTTGATCCACCGGCTTCTGAATGAGCTCGGGCTATGTAATAGTCGTAGCTGTAGTTTGGTTTAAAACTTTGTAGTAATTGTAATTTTGTTTTGAATGCACTTTGGGTTTATGAACTTGTTTTTAACGCGAAGGAATCCAATGATCGTCAGTCTATGCCAACTTATCTTTGTAACATTGTCTCTTGTATGGTAACCTGGTAGTTATTGATACCGAGCCGTGACTTAGTGGCTAAATAATGACTGTGAGAGAGTGGCACATTGCCGGGTATTAAAACTTGGAGAAATTATTAGAAATTTCACATGTATGTAACCAGACATAGGTTGGTTGTAGTATCTGGCACGTTGACCGAGAACAAAAAATGAAGAATCTCTTTTCAAGAAATGAAATATCACAATAATAGAAGACCATAGGCCGTACAATGAAAAGGAAAATGACATAAGTGGAGGGCCCAAGGCCGCACAGTCTAGAAGAAAGTAAAAATGAATAAGGAAATCGACATAAGCGGAGGGCCAAAGGCCGCACAATCTAGAAGAAGGTAAAAACAAAGAATTAATGAATACTTTGTGCCCCCGCAATTTAATGATAATATTTTCTTAAATTGTGAGCGTTCCAAGGTCGGGGGACAGGGGTTCTATCCAGGTCTTCTAATTTGTAAGAGCCGACTCTAATTATCTTGATCACTCGATAGGGACCTTCCCAATTGGGACCGAGTTTATTTGTTCTTTTGCGCCAACTACCTTCCGGAGGACGAGATTGTCTGGTTTGAATGATCTGGGACGAACCCTTGCGTTATAACCCTGGGATATCGTCTGCTGGTATGCCACAATTCAAATCCGAGCAGCTTCCCTCTGTTCTTCGGCCTCATCTAGAACAGCTGACAATGCTTTATCGTTAGTATCTAGATGGAATTCCTTAGTTCGCATCGTGGGGAGGCCGGCTTCAAGCGGAATAACGGCTTCCACACCAAAAGCCAGTGAGAACAGCGTTCAGCTAGTTGATCGGCGTGGCGTTGTTCGGTACGCCCATAGGACGCTGTAGAGTTCTTCAGTCCATCTGCCTTTGGCTACCAGTAGTCGTTTCTTAATTCCGCCGAGCATGATTTTATTTGAGGCCTCTGCTTGGCCGTTACATTGAGGGTAAGAGGGTGTTGAGTTGAAGAATCGTATCTTGTCCTCGGCGTAGAAGTTGGTAAATAGATCCCCCACGAATTGCGTACCATTATCAAAGATAAAAGTGTAGGGGATGCCGAACCTTGAAATTATATTCCGCCAAACGAACCGCTTGACATCCTTGTCTTCAATTGTAACCAGAGGCTCGGCCTCTACCCATTTGGTGAAGTAGTTGGTAGTCGTAATGAGAAATTTAAAGCCGCCGGGGGCCACAGAGAATTTCCCTATAATATCCAGCCCCCATTGTGCGAATGGACAAGGACTGGATAAAGGTTTGAGTTGTTCAGCTGGCTGATGTATGAGTGGAGAGAACTTCTGACATTGGTCGCAAGTTTTGACTATCTGATCAGCTTCCCTTTTCATGTTTGGCCACCAATAGCCTTGGGTGAGAGCTCGGTGTAGCAGCGATCGTCCTTCCGAGTGATAACCACAGTTGCCAGAATGCAACTCTTGAAGTATAGCACCGGTTTACTTTGGGTGCACACATAAAAGATAACGTGCTAAGTACACCCTTCGGTAAAATTTGTTTCCAGGTCCTAGCTAGAACTGAGCAGCTTTGTGAACGATTTTGTATGCTTCTCTTCGGTCCTCGAGTAAAGTTTCATCCTGGAGGTACGCCATGATGGGGTCCATCCAACTGGGATCCTATGAAATGCAATTGACCTCCACGAGAACTGCAGGTTTTACCATGCTTGGCAGTGGGAGGACATTAATGGAAATAGTCCTCTCCCCCCCAACGTCTATTGCCAACGCAAGGCCGGCTAGGGCGTCAGCATGGGCGTTTTGTTCTGGGCAATCTGATCCAATGTGAAATTTGCGGAACTGTTGGGTGGACTGCCATATTGTGGCTACGTAGCGGGACATTCGTTCGTCGCGGGTTTCATAGTCTCCGGACAGTTGATGAACGACCAGCTGAGAGTCACTGTAGGCCTTGATATGCTCGGCGCCGAGGTCTTCAGCGGGATGGAGTCCAGCTAGTACGGCCTCGTACTCGGCTTCGTTATTGGAAGCGAGGAATTCAAGCCTGTCACGACCCATCCCAAATTGGGTAGATTGGTGACCGGCCAACGAGACTATCCCGCTAAGGCCTCTACGTTAATTAAATGTTTATGGATTTAAATTAATTATTTCACTTACCTTTTAAGGTAATTCAGAATTAGCGGAAACGTCATTTATTTTTAGAATTAAAATAACTCCAAGGACGTGCAAAACTAGCATACATTATTCATAAAACATGCTTATCCGTTATTTATTACAAACCAAGGTAAAAGCCCAAACATGGTCTCAAACAGTATTTAAACAGTAACTGCAACATATATACATGTGTTTTTAGGAAAAGAAAACTCAAAAGTAGTGTCCAGCCGGTCTTCCTTCTAATTTCCACCTGTCCTAGCTTCGGGACCTGGTGTATTGCAAAGCAACACTCGTTAGCTCACAGCTAGTATGAATCTAGATATACATTTTTACAGGTTTCATATGACATAATTTGAGATAAACATTTTATTAGTAAGTTGGCCACATTCATGAGTGGATCCATGGGCCGTGGCCGAAAATGTAGTAAACAGTTTATAATTCTCATAACCCGTGGGTTATAACAGTATCAGATTCTACGATCAAACAAGCATCGTATATAAATCAGTCGACCAATCAGTGTATGCCAGGGCTAATCAAGGGAGCGACCCCAGAATAATTATTATACGGAATAGGCATGATGTCATCCGATACCACCTGGTCGTGGATCCCAACCTTATCTCAACCACCGCTTGTCACACCCCCAGCGGAGCAGGGAATCACTGGGTCTATATGATGTCATTAAAATGATCATCATTCACAGAATTTTAGCAATGTAGATCTCAAGGTTACGCTCAGCAGTCATGTACCATGTTTAAGCACGTTATAACTCTTAATAACCTATCAATTGCATTATGGCAAATATCATAACAAGATATGCTTTTTTTTTTTAAATATACAAGTAAAAAGGTATATCTAAACTCACCGTTTGCCAAGTAAAGCAACTAACGTTAAACTTTGACTGGTCCTTCACAGTTGTAATCTGTCATTAACGGATATTAAAATATCAATTATATTCTCAATGTATTAACGTTAATCTTAATATCTCAGTCTTTTTATGTTTCACTAATTACCTTTAAATATAACTCTTAGTTTCTAACAATTAAGGTTACAATAATTAATTCTGTACAAATGAACCACAAATTAAAATGGTCAACATAACCCCACTTTAAAATAATGCGAATTTCCCAGATAAAACTTAATTTTACCAAGATTCAAAATATTCAAAATATTACAAGGTTCAAAATATCACTTTAATTTTTTTGTTCCAATTTGTCACAGTTTAGTAGAAAATTCATAATAAATTCATCTTAAGTCCAAAAATATTGAAACCAGTGCTCAAACTTAAATAACTTAGATTATTATCCTCAGTAAAAAATTCAGTTTCGTGAGAAAAAAATACATTTCGTAATAATCAAAATAAACAGGCCATATAACAGTTTTTTTGTTCCTAGAAACCAGTATTCTTTAAAAATTCACCAAAAATAGAGTTTATAACATTTTTGCATGATTCCAGAGCCAAAGTTTACTAACTCATAGATATAGTCTCAGTAAAAATTATAGGATTTAATTCGAAGTGTAAGTTTCTTAAAAATCAAAGAGAATGGATGTATTCGTGAAAAACGGAGTTCTGTTTTTCATTATCTTTGAAAAATCATATAAAATAGCATATTCATCCGTTTTAGACGAATTTGGTATCAAACTTTGCGTATTGAAACGTACTGTAAACTTTCTTAAGGATCTAAACTCAGAAACAGTGTGTAAGATGCTCAAAATTGAGGATCTTCGAAGGTCTACTATGCTGTCAGGTTATTACAAAGGTTCGGGGCAAGAAAATAACTTTTCCGGCGAAGTACCGGTGGCGGAAGGTGGTGGCTCGTGGCAGGTCTAAGGTGGAAAATCACCTCTAGGTTTTCACAATGGTTAACAATCATCTAATGGTTTTATATTAACACAAATAAGCTAACACAACTAAGAAGAAGAAGAAGAAGAAGAACATACCTTGCATGCATATGAGTTCTTTCTCTCTCTCTCTCTCTCTCTCTCTCTCTCTCTCTCTATCTATCTCTATCTCTCCCTCGGTAGAAGGTTGAAAGGGGGTGAAAGAGTGGTGCTGCCCCTATTTGGCCTAATCTAATGGCTTAGGGGTGTCATGCTAGCACATGCTAGCATGAGGTGGCTAGCATGCAAAATTAGATGGCCAAAAATAAAATCTTCAAAAGATAATCTAATGGTTATCCTTAACGTACCAACACTTTTCTTCAGTAAAAAGTGAACAAATTTGTTTTAGGAACTCCTAAACTCGTCCGATTGTCCCCTAAAGTAATATTGAGGTTAATCTCCAGTTACGATTAATGCTTAAAATAATTTATCGAACCATTCCTCGATCTCCGTTTATGTTTTGAACCAACTTCATTTACCCCTAAAATAATGTAGGAATATCTTCTTATTCATCAAATAAATTACCTAGTTGACCTAAAAAGTCTATGTTTCTTAATTTAATCAAGTTTTTAAATTACCCATAATATTTCTATTTATTTATTTTTATTTTATTTTTATTTTATTTTTTATTTTTTTCTCCGGGTCGGGGTCTTACAAAGCCGGATAGCCAATTCATGGAGAATACCTTCGGGCAAGATCAGAACGACTCCAGCCCCTGAACCATGGTTGTTGGAGGAACCATCTACGAACATCTGTTAGAAGTTGCCATGGAGGAGTCGCCAAGGCGACGATTTGTAGGGGTGAAATCGGTTCGGTCCGGTTGGTTTTTCCAGCAATGAGGGACTGAACCGATCGGTCCGAGGAGGATATAGGTGAAACCGACCCCGACCGAAAAATGGTAGACCGAAGTCGGTTCGGGGCTATTCGGTCCGTTTGGTTTTTTTGGGAGATTTCGGAGATTTCGGGTTGGGCTTGAATTTGGGCTTGTAATAATTTTGGGCCATACAAAAAATAGTAAAATAAAATTTTTGTATTGAAAATAAATTTTTAATGATAATTTTGGCCCAATTTTAAATCAACATCACATAAATTCAACCAAAAAATATTAAATTACATCAAATCCAATCACAATTCTCATGTCTAAACTAAAACGTAAATTTGACTAGAAATTAATAAGTACTGTAGTTTATAATTTACTAACTACTACTACAACTTTAAATCCAACCAGCAGAAAATACACCAAATCACTAGCAAATAACAATTAACAAATGCAAGCTTTCCTTTGTGAATCAATACATGTTTTTCTTAAGTCCTAACCACTTGACTTCTACCATTTAATCATCTGTCCGAAATTTCTACAGCCCTGAAAACGCTGCAAACTTCTTCAAACACATATCACATATGTAATAACTAGCAGCAAAATATCAAATTACTAGCAAATAATATAACGCGTGATTGTCGTAGTCACTAAAGTCCACTGCGCTGCAATAGTAATTATGTCTTCCTAAACTTCTTACCCATTGCGTTTTCCCCATCCTGTGACCAACTGGCAAAAGAGCGTCGTTGAGGCGCCGGTCTAAGTCAACGTTTACTAATTTATAAAAACTGGACTTTCTCTTAAGTGTGAAAATGGAGTATAGCAGAGAGTCCGAAGTATCGATCCACGGGGAACACAGGAACTAAAATATGAACTTGCAAAATTTAAGATAGCGTTTCGGACTCCAACCTCTTAGTTTGGGAGATGATTTTTTTTTTTATGCTAAGGACTAAAAAAAATGACTAACGACGGATTTTAAATTTGGACAAAAAAAATAGGTTTGGTCTTTAGAATTGGTTTATCCTAAACTTCCGTTAGCTAATATCTTCATTTTTTTATAACTCAATATATTTTCTCGTAAGAGATTATAGATTGAAAAATGTGTTTCCAGATTGATTTAAGTTCAATGGCAAAAAGTTCAAAATCAGGAGAACATCAATTTAAGTATTAGATATACCAACTTCTAAGATGGCGATACCTAATCAAAAACTTAACACTCATGTTTTGTTTCTAAAATAAGAACTTTAAATCAATCTATTAATGAGCTTAAAAATTAGTTTTGAGAAGATATTTTCTAACTTAGGTCATTGGATAAGTTTCATCCTCGGACCTATCCTAAAATGACTTAGCTAATCATATTTACGAAATAAACGACTTATATATATTTTCGCTACTTCTACCCCTTCTATATCTTGAAAAAGACTTAAAAACTATATAAAAAAATACAAAAAATAAAATTATGACAACAACTTTTAATTAGGAACTTACCTTAAAAACAAGCCGGTAAATAATCTTTTGGTTGTCGAAACCTAGAAACGCAACCTCAAAGATGATCAATTAGCTATATTATTAAAAGAAACTAAAAGTAACAAAAACTTTCTGAAAATTTGGATCAAGATTTGGAAATATTGAACAACACCAAGAACAAATGAAGAACAAGTGGAGAAATAAAAAACAAGACTTGCATTAAAGTTTAAAGAATTTTTTTGGTACTTTCTATCTATCACATTCTCTCCTACAAACACTTTCTTATCTAGGCAAGAGAAAGCAATCTGAAAAGCCTAAAAAATCTGGCACATTAAATTATATTGTCCAAAATAAATAAAAAGGTGTTACAAAAGTCTACAAAGTAGGTTGCCATTAATAGAAGGTGTTGGCTATATTTATGACCAACTTGGATAGCTTCCACAGCTCGCTAGGAGTCGAATTTGACCCTGATATTTTGCACCCACCTTCATCAATGCATTTTCTAACATCTCTAATTTGAAGCACTTAATTTCCATAATTAAATTCGGAGAAACACTAATTTTCGTGAACAGTGTCAGATTCGGACTAGTTCTGTTCTATTGCATTGTTAACCTACTTAAATGTCATTTCAAACTTTGTACTCTTCATAAGAAATGATCCCAACGTCCCAAGGTATCTTTATGTTGATTTTGGTAAATTTTGGACTTGAGTTGGTATTTTTTCCGCATTTATTTCTATCGAGGTAAATTCTGAAAAATCTGTCAAGCTCCTTGTTTTGCGTCTAGAATTTTAATTTCTTTTTTGGGCTTCTGTTTTTTCTTCCCGAGCTTCTATTCACTTCATTTTTTACCTTTATCAATTCTTGAACTTGCTTTAGGACCTTGGGATTGTAATGGCATTTGGAAACGCTTTTAATACTTGAAAACCTGTAATGGGACAAATACAACATTTCGTGCAATATCAAGTGTAAACATGAATTTATGCATTCATGTATACTATTTTGGACATATTAAGTTATATACACATGTAATTACGTAGACTCATCATCCTGCTTGAGCCTTCTATGATTATACTGGTGGCCCTTGTTGGTCGCTGTTCTGGTTCCTATAAGGCAAATTAATTTCAGTAGGTTGCCCTCTATGAATTAGATGTAGAATTCTATTTTGTATGTGCTCCGTTGTTTCCTGGTGTAGCCAGTGAAGTGTGTCAATGTCATCATTGTTGTTGAAGTGTAATTGAATTAAATTTTTACTCACGCATAAAATGTTTTTGTTAGCTCACTCCCTGATTGGTTGCGGAACATTTGGAAAGGCCGTCCAACGTGGGATGTAAGTCTCAGGAGGTTTTGGCCAGGTATAGTCCGCTGCAAATAATATATTGCGTAGTTGGGTCCCCAGAAAAAAAGTTGTTCATGTTTTACTCGTGCCAGAAATTCCTCTTTACTGGAGCATTCACTTATGATAGAACCCCAACGGTTGTCCCTTGATTTCTTGGGACTCTTCCTTGAAGCTTTGAACATTTCTCTTTCCTCAAAACGTCCTCCTTTGGTGATGTAATCAGCAACGTGGGCGTCCGATCGAGGAACCTGAATGTTTGGATGATCATTTGTTTCTCCATTGGATGGGTCCTTAAGATCCCATTTTCGTGGATGTTTATGTTGAACTTTTTGGAACACTGGATGAGGACATGTAGGTGCGGTTCTCCATCCTTGTGTCGTTCAGTTGCGACCCTGTAGTAAATAGGTTCATAAGTTGTGAAAATATTACATAGTATGTCTAATACGAATTGGGCAACGAGGGGGCAGTAAGGGTAAGTTAGAAATAATGATTTGCCTTGAATTCTAAAGTTGTTTGGCGTTCTGGCCATTTTTCGTGGACCAGTAGTGTATTTTCAGTGAAGGGGATTCTGGTAAGGGTGGGAAAAATCTCTACAATATATAGGTTTTGCAAAGCCCGGAGTCCCCATTATATGATCCAAAGAAACCACGGAAATCACGACGCATGTCCGAGGGCAAAACCTTTTAATATTACGATTTTGCCCCCAGCACAATGATAATATTCTCTCCCCCCCCCCCAGCTCATGGTCCCATGTAATGATGATATTCGCTGGCACGCATTCAGTCCGTGGCAATGAGTGGAGTACGGTAAAGTGAAAAAAGCAAAAATGCGAGAAATTTGAATTCAATTTCAAAATTTGAAAAAAGAATCTTGGGGGCCACGTTCAGGAGGTGTTGTATATCATGGGTACGTTAGAGCAGCTTTAGAGTGAGGAGAATATGCTTTTGCAGTGCGACAGCTATTATGGAGATTTTATGTTCTGGTATCTCGTGTCTGCCTTTCTTTTTTGCCTTTCATTATTTTTAATATTATTGGCATACAATGTTGTATTGTCTCGAAGATTATCCTAAGAGTTACGGTCAGTTTACTCAAATGTGTGTAGACCGTTATTTGACGTGGCAAATATGACTGTGGCAAGAGAGCAGGCGGACAGCGCCGGTGAAGTTTGTTCTAGCTTGCGAGGAAGAGAGGGAGTTAATCTCAAAACTAAAGTGTCTCAATTGAAGAGTTAGTAGAGGTAATAGAGTTAAAGAAATAGAGTTATTTCTCAGAAATGGAAGGACTAGGAAGCAGCCAATTTCGCACACCTATGGCTTACCGCCGGTCTCGGACTGTTCAC